>JARFIW010001513.1:5885000-6396135 GCA_036346225.1 Platerodrilus igneus | reverse complement strand
ATGAACAACAACTTTTTTTCACCAGTTACAAAAAGATAATCATTCAATATTTACTAAAATATCAAGGTTATGAACCACACTAAATAAAAATGACAAGTGTCAAATGTAATATACTTCAAGGGAGATAATCGTGAGGGGAATATCGATCATAAATGAAGTAACACAGAGAATTATATTAAAATGAAAACGGGATGTCACATTGTATGTGTGAGTATGTTTTTATATATAGTAGAAACCATGAAAGAAGTCCTCTACGTTATAGGTGTCTCACTCAATTTAAAACATACGTTCAAGATTATTTAAAAGCTTAACTAGTGTATATGATAGAGATAGAAATACGATTTGTACGTGTTTTAAGTAAAGACATACGTGAACACGTTCGTCTGGGAAAACGACAGAGTAGAGTATGTGCCGTATGTTTTGAATTAAATTTTTAACAGACTAACCTTGGGTAAAATTATGCCTTTTCTTTAAAATATCTTTCTTAGTTTTTTTTTTGTAAATGGAATATACTTTTTAAAGTTTTAAAAGCTTGACGGAAACTTCCGAATCGGAATATTTAATGGTGTTTATGAACTAGATGCTACATTGACTTAAAATTTCCAACTTAATTCGTACGAATACAAGTGATGACGCAGACGACTTCTTTCATGGTTTCGACTATATGCGTGTGTTTTTGTGTGTACACATGTTCATGTGTTTATCTGTGTTTTTGTGTAGGCGTGCTTTGTGCGTACAGTTGCTATTTGTGTGCAACGCTGTTTTGTAAGTCTGTGTGTTTTTGCGTCTTAGTGTGTTTTTGTGTGTTTGCGTGTGTATAAGTACGTGTATTTTGCTTTTGTTTTCATTTTGCTTTCGTTTGGACTCTTGCTTTTACTTTCCCCTTCGCTTCATCTTTCACTTTGGCCTTCCTGCTAGACTTTCCTTTTGTTGCCACCTTCATGTTGACTCTCGTAGTCGTTGCTATATGAATTTACTATTCTTTTGTTTTATTGCCCTTGCGTTTATTATCAAACTTTTGCTGCTCTGACTTTAATTGTTATCGTGATTGATATTCCTATAAATATTGAAACTACTAATACATTTTTATTAGTTTGCATTTTAATACCTCATAGTTAATTATTGTCACGATTTTATAGGTCCATATCTAGCTTACGACTTTAAATTTCATAAAAAGTTATAAATATAAAAATGATTTACCATTCTAACGCCAATTGTATTCAGCTCAATGATCAATCAAGAAAATTAAACATTTGTCCTTGTAATTAGTATTCGAAAAATAGAAAGCATCGCTACTTTATCAAATTTGTTAAATGTATGGCGTTAACAAGCTGCTTTGCAACAGATTCACTATATTATATTTTGCTACAAGTATATGGATTCGCAAAGGTTTACAGGATATGAAAAATTAATATATATATATATATATATATATATATATATATATATATATATATATATATATATATATATATACGATGCTACGTACAATGACGTAGCCGGAAGAAAACGTAAATATACCAGACTAATTATCAATGCGGAGAGGTGATGGGTTCCTAGCATCACAAAAATAATATATCGCCAACAATTTTCTATTTACAATACCAAAACACAAATATAGATTTTTCTATCGAAACAGCAAAGCAAAATTAACTAAGGTTACTATTTAATAAAACAATTTTACTCTATGGACAAATTCACTAATTGTTCCACGAAGTGCAAAATTTGTTGCTAACATGCAATAAATCTAATCAGTACCAAAAAGAATAACGCTGATACTTTCGTATAAGCGGATGGGTTAATTAAAAAAAAAATTAAATTTAGAAACCTTACTGGTAAGGATTTTATCATACGAAGCATTTGTTATAACTCTAATCAGTAAACAAAAAAATACTGCTGATACTTTCGTATAAGCAGATGGGTTAAGTACAAAAACCAAAAGCATTAAAGTTCAAACCTTTTCTAGTAAGGATTTTACCAGAACAGACATTAGCGTATCTAATTTCAAATTGGGTTTATCCCTGGGTATGTTAGAAAAAAAAGCAAGTCACATACATGTGTCGGGATACTTATCTGGTCAGCCCTCGGAAGCGATTTGACACATCATCGCCGCGATAGTCAGCAACAATCATACTACTACCGTAATTGCAACGGCGGCCTACATGCAAGAGCAGTTGATCTACATCAAGGAATAATCGGACTAGGCAACAAGCAATTTAGCCTCCAGCTAAGAGCAAATCTACACATTTGATAGAGGAGAAATGCATCGCTCTTGGAGTAACCGAACTAGTAGTTTTTACAAGTGCATCAGCGCACCACCTGCAGAATCAAAGTTCTAAAAGGAGTTCACAATAACACGATCTCGAAAAGCAAACGTCCGCGTTATCAAAACGCGATCGAAACTAGAAAACACGGTTTTACCGGAGAATAGTAGTATATATTATTTCGACAAATCTTTAGATGGGAAACCCACTAGAACGCAACTATACGTTATCGGAAGGTATAACGCGCTCACAGATACCTAACAGAATCTTGACTAATTAATTGTAGCCTAAAGTTGTCGTTTCAAAACAACTAGATTTACGTTGAAAAATTCTTAAAAAGAGTATTTATTGTTAATTATGCGTCAGGATATAGCAATAGACATGGAATTTATACTAACGGATAATGAATTAACAAGGGATTTGTGTTGAAAATTATGGTAAAGCAAGCTTATCTGAACAGGTACAATATACCGGGTAATGTTGGAGAATTTAATACTAAAAAAGGAATTTATGTAGACAAATAGAAGAAAGAAAAAAAAAGGAAGAAAGAAAGGGAAGGGGAATAATACGCAATTAAGGAGGACTAAGATGGAACTGCCTCAGCACTGCAGTGTCGTCAACGGACGGATGTTTCTCAAAAGAAACAGTAAAGTTATCAACTTCCAAAGAAGAAAACCAACGAGGAAGAAAACCAACAGTGCCGACCAAAACAGGACCAATGGTCAAGTCTCAAGGATGTAAAGAAACAACACGGGAGAACGGGAGAAAGAGAAGAGGAACGCTGGTAAAAGAAAATGGTGTACTGCAAACTGTGGTAGCCAAAACCGAAGAACCGAAGAAAAGAAATGCTAACTAGTCCTAAAGTCGACTACGTCGTGGTTTCCGAAGAACAAAAGACGGACTAGAACGCACCTGCCGCAGGAGCGGATGGATGAAACACAATCGTACCAGAGACCGGCAGCAAAGAAGACCAGCGAAAGGATAGGGAAAGGAAAGTGGAACGAAAAGAACGGGAAAAAAATAACTAAAAAGAATAACACCAAGACCAAGTACAAAACCGTACAAAAGAAAATAAAACAATCTCAGTGTAGTTATGTATGAGTAGGTGTGGGCGTGTGCGTGCGTGGGGGGAGAAGGGTGTGTGTGTGTTATGCTTGTATAAAGTGTGCGTATGTGTATGTGTTTGACCGCTGTAGTCGCCTCTTACGACAGGCAGGTCGTACCGTGGGACTATTCTATTCCCAGACCCACACGGGTGCAAAAAAGTAAGAAAACGAAAGAAAATCTAGCCAAACAGGAAAGTAAATAAAAGGAATCGTAAAGTTCAGAGATCAAAACCTAAAGCACAGTCGGCATTAGAACTTCGACGACATATCTTTTCCGGTTCGGAATCGGTATAAACAAATTTCTGCCTTTTATGGGCAGTTTTCCGCAAAATAGGGACAGCAGGGGTGTAGGAGTTGTAAGACGAGGTTGAGAAAGAGGTGGCGAAGGTGGTTTAGGAAACTCGAAACGAGTTAAGGAAGAAAGTTGTTTGTTATTAGGATTGGAGGTAAGAAGGTCAACGGTAGAAAAAGAAACATCATGGGTTGTCAGAATATCCATGGTAGAAAGAGAAAAGTACTGGCTGTACGAGAATCAACCTTACGAAGAGAAACACAAGCGGAGCACACTTCAGTTACGTTAACTAGAGGGACAGAATTAGGTAGAAGTTCATCAACGCTACAAAAACAAACAGTGTCAAGTAAAACTTCACCAATGTCAGATAAAGGAGTAGAATGAAGTTTATCAACATGAAGGAGAGGCGCAGCACCAGACGGATTTTTATCAACCTTACAAGAACAAACAGTATCAGGAAGAACTTCATTCACAATAAATAAGGAAGCAGAATCAGGTTGACCTTCGTCAACATTAGATAACAGGACATCAGCTAGGATTTCACCAACCTTAGTTAAAAGAACAGAAGCAAGTAGCATTTTGTCAGCATGAGAAAAATGAGTAAGAGTAGGTAACGAAACAGGATCAGGTAAAACTTTGACGACAACAGCAACAGGCATTATAGCTACGGATTCCCTAACTTCAACAGGACCTTCTCTATCCGTATTAGGAGTTATCATCAGTTCAGCTACAGCTGTTCTTGCAGACACGACGGAAATTTCTTAAGTAAAACAATTTAAGAAAGCTTTGACAGCAACAGCAACAGACATTAAACATACAGGTTCATGAACTTCAACAGGACCTTCGCTGACTAAATTAGGAATTATCGTCACTTCAGCTACATGTGTGCTTACAGACATGACAGGAATTTCTAGGGTAGAATCATTTAAGAAAGCGGAATAAACTCTTGAGAAGCTAACTGCAAGTCACTAATTCAAAGCATGATTGGTAGTGGTGGTAGAGGCACACTGTGGTGAAAGTGAATAAGTAGGGCGAGCAGGAAAAGAAGTAGAATAGGATGTAGAACTAAAAACGGAAGAAAGTTTGTTTGAAGCTGTATTCGCCGAAGAAGGGTATGTTTGGATAGTAAGAGCAGGATGACGTGGATGAGGTACAGAAGAAGACGTAGAGTAAGCAGCAGTAGAAATTTGGCTCCTAGAGCTGAGAACAGAAGTTGAAGTATTATTTAAAGACCTATCAGTAGGAGGATGACAGTTTGGACAGTTGCGGCGAGAAACTTCTTATATCCGCAACCATAACGATGGAGTACTTGAAGATGAGTACAACGTGTCGAATCATGACCAGGTTTATCGCAATTAAAGCATACGACCTGACGAGTAGGAGCAGAACTAGGAAAAAGAACAGTAGAACGTACGGAAGAAGTATTGGATCTTCTCGTAGGCGTAGGAGAAATTTTAACAACTCGGTTATGTGAAGCAAAAGTATTTTCCTCAATAGTAGCAAACTTATACGCAAAATCCTAGGGTTCAAAATGTTGAATCAGTAAATTGGACAACGACTTCCAGTCAGAAAACCTATGCTGGTAACCACGATACCAAAGTAACGCTTTCGACTCAAACAAATCCACTGCAGTCTCAAATAACTGCAATTCTGACACATGGTGAGTTCGTCGGAGCTTTTTGACCCGTCTCAAAAAATCATGTACAGTAAGAGTGTTCGGGACACCAGAAAATTTCAAGTTCCACTCTCACACAGGAATATCTTGGTGGGAAGCCGAAAAAGAAGTCATTTTGAATACGAATAAGAAAGAAATTGGTAGAAAGTAGCTAAATAAAGACTAACCGTTACTCGATAGAAGCCAAAAGAAAATTATTGCGAATCCAGTGCAATCTAAAACATATCCGACGGATAAACTTCAGGAACACCAATAGAAGCGAAACAGCAAAATAGAAATTAGAATAGGGCTGTAGAATAAAAGAAAAATCGGAGAAAAACTAAGTCTAGACTTGATGGGGAGAACAAGATATACAGAGAGGGAAGAAAAGAAAAAATTTTGGGCGCCAGCGTTTTCAATGGACTAAGATTATTGGCGAAAACACAAGTCCGATAATCTGAAATTAATCCACCAATAATATTGAGCGTAAGGGACGAAACATAAGTAGTATCAGGCCGAGAATATGCGGGTCATGTAGGAACTTAAGAATTAACAATAAAAAAAAAATCGGAGCAAATGTTAGCGAAAAACAAACTCGGAGCAGAAATTATCACAAAAAAAATCAGAGCTCCATGCCATGGCGTCAGAAATTATGCTACGTACAATGACGTAGCCGGAAGAAAACGTATATATACCAACCTAACTACCAATGCGGAGAGGTGAGGGGTTCCTAGCATCACAAAAATAATATATCGCCAACAATTTTTTATTTACAATAAAAAAAACACAAATATAGAAATTTCTATCGAAGCAGCAAAACAAAATTAACTAAGGTTACTATTTAATAAAACAGTTTTACTTAATGAACAAATTCACTAATTGTTCCACGAAATGCGGAATTCGTAGCTAACATGCAATAAATCTAATCAGTACCAAAAAGAATAACGCTGATACTTTCGTATAAACGGATGGGTTAATTAAAAAAAAAACATTAAATTTAGAAACTTTTTTAGTAAGAATTTTACCATACGAAACATTTGTTATAACTCTAATCAGTAAACAAAAAAAATACTGCTGATACTCTCGTATAAGCAGATGGGTTAAGTACAAAAACCAAATGCATTAAAGTTCGAAACTTTTCTAGTAAGGATTTTACCGGAACAAACATTAGTGTATCTAATTTCAAATTGGGTTTATCCCTGGGCATGTTGGAAAAGGAAAACACGTAACATACATGTGTCGGGATACTTATCTGGCCAGCCCTCGGAACCGAATTGACACGTCATCGCTGCGGTAGTCAGCAACAACCATGCTACTACCGTAATTGCAACGGCGATCTAAGCAAGAGCAGTTGATCTACATCAAGGAATAATCGGGCTACACAACTAGCAACTTAGCCTCCAGCTAAGAGCAAATCTACACATTTGATAGAGGAGAAATGCATCGCTCTTGGAGTAACAGAACGAGTAGTTTTTACAAGTGCATCAACGCACCAGCTGCAAAATCAAAGTTCTAAAAGGAGTTCAAAATAACACGAACTCAAACCTCCGCGTTATCGAAACACGATTGAAACTGGAAAACACGGTTTTACTGGAGAATAGTAGGATATATTATTTCAACGAATCTTTATATGGAGAACCCACTAGAACGCAATTATACGTTATCGGAAGGTATAACGCGCTCACGGATACCTAACAGGATCTTGACTAATTAATTGTAGCCTAAAGTTGTCGTTTCAAAACAACTAGATTTACGTTGAGATGTTCTTAGAAAGAGTATTTATTATTAATTATGCGAAAGGATTTAACAATAGACATGTAATTTATACGAACGGATAATGAATTAACAAGGGATTTGAGTTGAAAATTATGGTAAAACAAGCTTATCTGAACAGGTACGATATATCGGGTAGTGTTGCAGAATTTAATACTAGAAAAGGAATTTATGTAAATAAAATAATCAATTATCGCCGAAAACAAACGTAACAATGAATTAACCCAAACATGGAGACGTAGTGTCAATTTAGCTCAATATATTTAATGAGAGTTTGGACTACATGGCTTAAAAATTGTGGCATTTAGCGTGACCTTCCTTACATGTGCATTCAGCACTGAGGATGCAATAGAACTAGTGATGGACGAGTGCGAGACCGAGAAAAACATGCTCTCAGTTTCGACTTTTGCCATTGGTCAAGTTCTCGGTATCGCATCCTTGGTTTCGACTCGAGAGTCTCGAATCAGAGTTAACTTAAATATATGGATTACAAAATACCCTGAAAATGAGATATCACAAGATGTCACTCAATCAAATAGTTACCGATGACGTCATATTCGAAGTCATATGATCAAAAGCGATTAATTAGCCAAGGAAAAATATAACAAACCAAAATCAAAAATCGACGTGTTGAGTAATATTTGTGTTCTGCTATTTTTAGTGTCATATAAATTTTGTTTCTGTTAAAGAATCTACGCTGTACAAGATTTCTGTTTAGAAAAAGATAACCGATGTCTATCTAGAAAAATCATTAGTGTTGATTTAACTTCATATAGGCAGCGTCGTTTTATAAAGAGAACCAAAAGATATAGCTGAATGTAAATTTTCATCCTAATATTTTCTTTTATAGTACAGGGTGACTCAAATTAGACGCTAGCCATGGTGATTTCGAAAATGGTAAGAGATAGAGGTATAGTTTAAATCAGGCAAA
Source organism: Platerodrilus igneus (assembly GCA_036346225.1). Classification (NCBI taxonomy): domain Eukaryota; kingdom Metazoa; phylum Arthropoda; class Insecta; order Coleoptera; family Lycidae; genus Platerodrilus; species Platerodrilus igneus. The sequence goes on along the minus strand of JARFIW010001513.1, from coordinate 6,388,115 downwards.
GTTGTACAATTTAGCGACCAACAATAAGCTGCAAAGAAAAATTTAATTTCGTTTCCGAGATTTTTGAGAAAGAATGTAGTATTTTCAAAAAACTACTATTCTGTTGTGAAATATTACGATCTATCAACATACTATATTAGTATTGATGATTGTTTATTGAATAAATACACGTAGGGCTTGATATTACGCAGGATATAACGCTCTAACATTATGAGCTATATTTCTTGTAATCTTTAAAAGCCTGCTTTAATTTGCGGTTATTATCGTCGGATGAACGAGGCAATACGTAACGAGGTCAGTCGTTTTCAGGTTTCAAACTAGTAAAGATGTCATTTCTAATCTTGAAGCACCAATTGCGAATTCCTTTAAAATTTTGTGGTAGATGGGGGGTGTATCCTATAGAAAATTTAACTTCCCAACATATCCAAAGGTTTGTATAAAATAAATACAAGACTAACATTTTAAGAAATAACGTTACCATGTATTTATATTATTAAAGTTTGACATAATTTAGGAATTAACTAAATAGTGAGTTTATCTACTTAAGCATCATGCGGTTATTTTGTGTAGAGGAATGATCTGTTCTCCATGTTGAACATTATGGAGATGTCGGGTGCATCTTGTTCCAATGATTTGTGTCGTCATATATGAAGCTAATAGGATTTAAGATTCTATGTTTTATTTTTATGAAGCTCACCTCAATGCCCCGATGTTCTTGGGACACGTGATTTTACTTGTTTCTGGTTTGTTAAAAAAGAGTTTCTTTAACCGACGGGTAAATCAATTGTTACTCTATTTGTCGAACTGAAAACATCTGCATAACGTTCGACTAGAAGATTTTTTGGTTGGATATTTGCTCTCAAGGACCTTATACACATCTTAATACATATTTATTTAAAATATTCTAGAACCAGAGCTAGCATAAAACTATATTAAATGTAATGAGCTTGTAGTGCTGGTTTCTAGAGAGTAAACATATGATACTTGACAACTTTTGTTTCATTATGCTGCAAATTTGTTCCTTAAATGTACATATTGGAATATTTTGCTATAGTGATTAAAGGCAACTTTATATTAGTTATATTTTTTGCATAAAAAAGTATCTCAGCAAAAAAATATGAAGTAAGAACTTCGTTTTAAAAGTTCATATGGAAACTTTTAAGGAAGGCAAGTTTGGTTTCTATATTTAAATCACTGTAAATTTCATTAATAATTTAAATATCTACGATTTGGTCATGGTTTAAAAGCGATTATTAAATAATTTGGCCTTTATCATGAAATGTAAAAGATAACTCTTTTAGTTAGACTAACTTTTAACACCTCAGAATTTAATCTTCGTAATTGTTTGTTTAAACATAAAGCAAAACTAGATTCGAATTACTTCAATAATATTTATTCGGAGTTTTCTAAAAATATCAAATGAGAAAATTTCCTGTTGTACACATTATGGACATGTTTATTATTTTTTTGTTCAATAATAAAATTTATTAAACAGTTAATATATGTTTTTATGCGAGTACACAGCTTTTATTGCGGTGATCTAAGTGCACGTGTTTGTGGTAAAATCTTGAAACCTTCAGAGGTTCATCTAAATATTATTATTTATTTTGTTATTATTTTGAAACGCAAATTGATGTCTCCATTTGCATTATACTAAGTTGTTTTTATTTCAGGTACACCCTGTTTATAGTGAATCTCTTGTTATTATGTATACTTGCCTTAGGTGTCGTACATCGTGCCTAGGGTCATAACCACTAGTGTTTAAACGTTTGTAGTGGAGACTAATTCCTTTATATCTTAGTTTTACAGTGAACCCCCCTGTTCGTCGCTCTAACGCTGAAGTAAAGTCCAGAGCTAGCAAATACACTTTTATCGTCTTAGGCACAGGTCTGCAGAAAACAAAATTTGTCAATTTCGTTTTTATTTTTTCCTGGCCTTATTTCTATAGATCTTCAAAGTTGGAATGTACATCCTTGAAACAATTGCTTTTGCTCTACAAGATGATGGTAAAGCATTTTTATGCGACGTTTTGTCTTCTGTCAACTATTTTTAATTTTGTTTTTTCTTATCGTCACTATTTTAGATTTTTAGGCAACTAAACAGAACCTTTTTGCGATTTTAAAAAAATTTAATTTGACTACCTTTTGTCAAGCTTTTGCGCTAATATTTACAAAAATCTGAAATTATTATTAAAATAATGAATGTATACGTTTTGTGATGTCGACTGGCAATTTTTACAGGCTTGTTTATACGATCATTTATTAACAACGCATTTGTTCTTTATGATTACCGCTCTGCTGTGCTAGTTAACAATACGAAATACGGCATAAAATGATTTCCTAATGAGAAAGTTATTTTTGCATCTCTTTCAAAAGTGTTCTACTGGTCAGATACTCTCAGAATCTTTGACGGTTAATGTTAAACTTTGACGTTCATTAATAACAGTTGTCAAAGATAATGCTCTAGCTGCTTCAGCTGAGAACAATATCTATACAGGGCTACTATTTCTAACTACACCTTGTATTAAAACACAAAATTACATATCATGAACGATCGATCGTTAGTTTAAGCAGACATGGTTTGCCTATAAACATCAAAACTTTGAGTAGTAAAGATTAACGTAATTTTTAAATACAAAGGATTTTGTTACGCCATATTTTATGAGCGGGAGAAAAAATGTATGTTAATGTAGCAGAATCCGCTTTATTAATAAATAATCAATAATTATAAACATCACTCATTCTGCAAGTCCGCAAATTCTCCACTATGAATGTATTATACTGTAAACCTGCACAATAAATTGTATCAGGAATAAGACGAATAATAATATTGTTACGAACTACTATTAGGCAACCCGTCAAACACACAAGCTGCGTAACCGAAGTATATTCTACAGAAATCTCGAACTTTCCAGCATATACCAAAGTATGAATCATCTATTTAATTCAGGGTATATATAAGACCGCTGATGAAGGACAAAGTTAGTCTATACTCCATTCCAGTTAAGAAGGTACTGAAGAAAAAGATAGGACTGAATTTTAGCGATTCTCATTGGTGGATGGATGAGCGAAGTGTACACAAGTATAAATATCCCGTATGTTTGTGTTGGTTGTTTGAACATTTTTATTATAAGACAGATTGTCAATTGGCATTTTGACATTTGCTATTGCCCTTTCATATTTTCGTTTTTGTTATTTATTGTATTTTGTTATTAGTTTGCCTTTGAAATTTTGCTCGGCCTTATTAATTTGCGTTAATTTTATATTTAGTATCAAAACAGTTCTTGTCAGAGCTATAAAACACCAGTGTCTTCATAATAAGGTAAGCATGTCTCATTAAAGATAAGCATATAATACTAACAATGAATTCTTTTCAGACTTTTATTTAATTATGGATCACCAACCTATTAAAAATCCGAAGGGCAAACATGTTATGAGCGGGCAAAAGCTTATTGCCTATAATATATATTTGAAAAATTCCACAAATGCATCCAAAAACGCAATCTGTGAAGCAAACTGCGTTAGAAGTGGGTTTAGGTGTTCGATCAATGTGGAATATTGTAAAAATGGAAACTACTGGTACTGCTTCCTCGCCAAAGACTACAAGAGTGCGTACAACAATCTACGACGAACTTGAAGAATTTGAAAGATGTGCGATTCGACGGCATGTTCATGCATTTTACTTTAGAAATGAATTACCAAATTTAGAGAAAGTATTACATGCAATAAACAATGATGACTCTTTACCAAACTTCAGTCGCGCATCACTTTATCGGGTAATGATGAAATTGGGTTTTAAATATGGAAAGCGTAGCCGAAAACAATTTTAATTAAAAAACCTGAAATTGTGTTGTGGCGAAGAAAATATTTAACTGCAATTAAAAAGTATAGAGCTGAAGGCAAAAGAATTTATTATACTGATGAAACGTGGGTGAATGCTGGACATGTAAAGAACAAGGTATGGCAAGACACCACTGTAAAAACAGCAAGGCAGGCATTAATCGAAGGTTTATCGACTGGTATACGAGATCCCTCTGGCAAGGGCAAGAGATTAATTGTTGCGCACATGGGTAGTGATATGGGATTTGTCAGTGGTGCATATTTAAACTTTCAATCTAAAAAAACAGGTAGCGTATTAACACTATAAACAACTTAGGACCCTGAGTTCATAATTATCGTTTTAGGAGATTATCACGAAGACATGAACGGTAAAGCGTTTACAACTTGGTTGAAAGGTGTATTACCTCTTCTTGATAATGATAGTGTAATCGTGCTTGATAATGCTCCTTATCACAGCGTCAAAGCCGATAAGGTTCCAAATCAAAGTTGGCGGAAAGAACAAATTTATAATTGGTTAAACGCAAAACACATTGAAGTTACCAAAGAGCTACTAAAAGTTGAATTATTAGCCTTAGTAAAGCAGCACTCTCTAGCTCACCCGACACCTTATGTTGTTGACGAAATTGTAAAACGCTCTTGCAGAACTGTATTAAGGTTACCCCCATACCACTGCAATCTAAATCCAATTGAGCTGATTTGGGCTCGAGTAAAGCAGCATGTAGCTACCAACAATTCTACTTTTAAAATTAACGACGTGAAGGTGCTTCTGGATGAAGGATTTGCAGCCATAGATAAAGGACATTGGGTTAATTGTATTAGCCATATAAGAAGAAGAAAGAATGTGGAAATTGGATGGCATTGTCGAAGAACTTGTCGAACAAATTGTAATAAATGTTGGATATGAAAGTACAACAGACGACGAAGATACCTCTGGGGATGATATGGACGTAGATTAAATATAAATTTGTGATATCATTGTTTTGATATTTTGTGATGTGTTTAATTAAAAATAGCTTATAAATTGTTCTATATTAATATTTTATTTAAACTTTAACCAAACAGGTAGAAAATAAAGTTCAATAATGCTTGATATGTTTTAAAACCGTGTTTCTTGGATGTATTTATTCAAAAACCTCAATATTGCAAAAAATATAAATAAAAATCTGTATAAACATCGATGCATTGCTTTAATTTCAATCATTGTTAACAAACTTACAACCTTTCGAAAAAATGAAACTGACAGAATTTTATTAAAGCATTCTATAACTCCAGGTGAATGTTTTGTTTCTACCATAATTGTTAAGTAAAGACTAAGGGCAAATTCATAAAGCACATTAAGCCACACTCATACTTAAGTAATGCTCTATCTCAATTTTGGTATTCGGAAAATACTAAAAGTTGAGATGGAACATTGATTAAGTATGAGTGTAGCTTATGTGCTTTATGAATTTGCCCTAAGTTTCGTCCGTCTTAAACTTAATGTAGTTCCAAGTCCAATTTTATCTTCTGAAATTTAATACCAAATTACAAATACTCCTTGTTATTATTTAGACAACTATCTCAGGAGAAGGATCGAAACGTCAATAAAATCATTTTCAAAAAGCAATGTGGTCTTATTTCTTAAGAAGAACACCAAATTGCAATTACTGAATGCAATAATACTTAAAAATTAACTAATACAGTCAGCCATTTGCATTGTTATTTTTGAAAAACTATCGTCACAAAATAGTAAATATACAACCGACGCCGGCAACTTTTCAAATACAGCAACTAATAAATTTTTGATCTGTGTAAATCTGACTCAAGCACAAGCGCCATCTACTACCTTCTTAACTGGAATGGAGTATATATCCAAATGTCGAATATAAATTATATCGTGTAAAGTTAATTAGTTACGCTTTCGAAAGTCTTATAGCAAATATAAATTTGTGTTATGTGAACGTGTATATTGTACCGCCAGCTTGTACATAAATGGACAAAAGTGTAATACATAAATTATAGTAGTGTTAGTGTTGTTAAGAAGACTTATGGTTAAGACTTTAGTTTAAGAAGTGCCTGTAAATAGCATTAGTGTGATAATGCTTCATTGGTAATTGGACTGAAAACATCTATAAATAAAGCATATACTGTTAATTAGACTTGTGAATAATGAGTAATAAAGACTTTTGTTATTACTTATTTTAAATTAGTGAAACGCTTTAATAGTAGTCCGCTACAATATGAAAGTGTAAGCGAGATGCAGTTAGAGAAACGGATCTGATAATTAGTGTTATGTGTGAACAGTTGAGATATACAAAAATAATTGTCGACTTATAAAGATCCCGTGCTATTTTATACAAACACAAACAGGAAAAAATTATATACAATATACGTTATACATTTAAACATGCTTACAGGTTTTGTATTAGCTGATTCAGATTCCCGCTTCGATATATTAATTCCCTGTCTTCATTTCTATAACAAAAACAGTTGCAGAACACAGAACGCAATAAATGATACAAATACTTACCAATCAGCTGTTTAATTTTAAGTGTTCTTGCTGACATTTTAAACAATGCGGTTCCTCTATTATCAAACGACATTTTAGATATTAGTGATTATAAATTTGATTCGCACAACTTTGGCATTGGACGAATCCCACACAGACCATTCGTTGCACTACTACGTGTAAGCAAGAAATGTTTCAACAATTTAACCGACAGCGCGAGTTAAGGTTCGTGGCTTCGAGCGGTCCTTTTTAAAAAGACTTCTTTAAACTTTAACACATTTATTTAATTTTTATACAGAAATTAATGTTGAATTTAGACTATATTGAATTATTACTCTAAGTCCAAAACTATTAACTAATTGTACAAGTGAGCTATCTACGAACTGCAATGCAAAAGCTGAACGTTTGATGAACTGCCTGCCAGTGGAGCTCCCGGGCCTTATATAATCTCCCTACTCCCTCACAGTTCTGTGGGAACTTACAGACCTAATGTCTGCTTACACTTGACTCTATTCATGATACATAGTTGCTATCTTAAAAGCTATTCATAATTACAATGTTGCAGGCTTACTTCTGCGTAATCTCGGTACGTGACTTTCTACGACCGTCTGTGACTTGACATCTGCAGTGTCACTTATCCTTGTGCTACTTTGTAGCGCCTCCGTTCCCATGAACGTTTATAAACTGAAATAAATTGTAACAAATTGTCTTTTATGACATTGTTGCACATTTACTAATATTTCCTAATATTTCCTAATAACTTTCTTAGGTATTAGTTTTATATTGATATAATAAATGGGGGATCACATAACTCCTCCCGACGTACATTAAAAATTAAGGGTTTTTACCTTTTCTTGATTTTTAATTAAATTCGTTTAATCTCATTCAAAATTCATATTTTCTAGGGGTACATTTGTTTCTTTGGGTTTCTTAAATCTAAAATTGTTTCCTTTATTATTCTTATATCTAATACATATTTTGTAAGTTGCATACATGATCAATAAAATAGTCAATATAATCAATATAATTGTCCATACACTAATGTTATCGTAGTGCACTTTGGGCGTCTTGATCTCGTTCAGGTGTTCCTTTGTAATCTTCCATGAGTTTCATGGCGTGGTTGAGGTTGTCTAATTCCAGGTGTTCCAATTTCATTGGTTTTTGAATTATTTCTTCGTCTTCGTCTTGGGTAATCTTGATTTGTAAATCGGGTAGATTTGCTAATTTCTTGCTTTGTACGGGATCTTGGTAAACTCTAATTATTTCGTTTTTAACTTTAAATAACAATTTTCCTTAAGGGTGATTAATTTACTTCCGGTTAATGCTAAATTACTTTCATCTTGATTGCAATACATTGTTGCGATTACTTCGGTGGGGAAAATGGCTATCCATTTATTTTCCGTTACTTTTTGAATTTTCATGTTGGCGATTTGTACAGGTTTGGCTTCACAATTTTCATAGTGATTGGTAAATTTGAGTAGTTGTACTTCGCAAGGGCTGTCTTTTTGAATTGTTGTTGTTGTCAATGATTGGCATAAGTATTGATTGGGTGTGACTTCATTACATTTTTCGTTCGTATAACCATATCTTTGTTCATTTAAGGATAGGAATTTGGTTTTTGGAATAATAACTTGGTATGAGCTAGTCATTTTCATTGGAAAAGCTAATAAGTGATAATAATTGTAATTGTTAATCTCTACTATTGGTATTTCTATTAAAAATGTTATATCGTTATTTTTTACGTAGCCTTTAACTATTAGATATTTTTTCAAATATTAAAATGTTTGATTCTATTACATCGAAAGGTAATTTACTATTAGTTATAAAAGATTTTATTCTCAATAATTCTTTTAATAAATCTATTGGTTCTATTATACTTGAATGTAGGGTATTTAATTTTGCAAAGTTTACTGCGTTTTCTAATGTTGCTAGGATTTGTTGAATTAAAGTTAGGGTTGATATTATCTGGTTGTATATCGTGTTGAATTGATTAAATCTCGCATGCCTAACATGGTAGTTCGCATGTTATTTTCTAAGGTTTCTATTCGATTGGCTATACTATCTTGATTTCTAACTAATTTTCTTAGGGTTTCATTAAATTTGATGATCGTTGATTGGGTTAACGATATTTGGTTACTAATTATGGTCTTGATGTCGTTTTGGTTCTCTATTAATTGTTGTATCGCGTTGTCATAGCGTTCTGCGTCTTGGTTATCTAGATTGCCGGTAATTGCTTTGATTATGTTTTCTAATCCGTTGATTAGTCCTCTTTTTCTTCTCGTCATTTGTTCTGTAGGTATTAGTCGATTAAATTTGTCTTCTATATTTTTCAAAATGCTTTCTGTTATACTGTCGTAGTTCATCATTTCTATTGCGTATTCTTTTCCGAATTTTGTTGTGTCCATTGACTGTTTTAGTCGAAAATAATTATTTTTTATTATTTGAAATTCTTGTTTTAGCTCGGTTAAATCGAATTTTTGTACAAAGGTCCAATAATCTATAGTGTTCTGCATACTGCCTAATTTTATTGGTAGTACACCGGGGTTAATCTTTATGTCTTCAATTATAATTTCTGTGTCCGTTCTACCTGGGTGGAGGTTGACGATAAGGGTGACGATTGTCCATCTGAAAGTACAGGGTGTCTTAAATTTTTGAGGTGAACATATTTTGTTGTCTTGCCGTCGTCTATTGCGGCTACGTTTATGTCGGATATTCGTTTGATTTTAAAGGGGCCTAAATTTCTCGGTGCCGTTTTGTGTCTTTTACCTTGGTAATTTTTCTCAAATACGGTTTGTCCTATGGAAAATTTGTTTATGTCTGAATTTTTATTACGCGTCGCGGTAATGCGTTCTTTATCGTTATCTAATTTGTCCTTTACTTTGTCATAAGTTATTTTTAGTTTCTCTTTGTAATCTTTAGCGTATTGTTGATAGATTTCTTTGTTATAATGTATATCGTACGGGTTGCGTGAATCTGAGTGTCCTAGGGTTAGTTCTAAGGGTGTAAAATTTGTCGATGAATGAATGGTGTTATTATACGCGATTAATGCGTATGACATTAAGTTAGTTATGTGTTCTTTCTTGTAATTTATTCTTAATAATCTGATCTGTTCTAATAGGGTTGAATGTAGTCTTTCGATTAGTCCGTTGGATTCAGGGTGGTTCTCCGTTATAAAGTGAATTTTTATTTTGTGTAATTCCAAAGTGTTTTGAATTGTTTCGTTTTTGAATTCGCTTCCGTTGTCTAACGTTATTGTTTCGGGTGTTCCGTAAAATGTAAAATAGTGTAGAAATCCTTGAGTTACGTCTATACTATTTTTAGAAGTGACTGGTATTGCTTGGCCTACTTTCGTAAATGCGTCCATGATTGTTAGGTAACTTTGTGCTTCTACTACTAGAGTATCTGCATGTAATTTTTGAAAAGGTTTGTCTGGTGTTTTAGTCAACATTAAGGGTATCTTCGGGGGTTTTCTGTCATATTTGGCTTTATCACATAATTCACACTGATTGATAAAGTCTGTAGTTAATTCTTTCATGTCCTTGAAATAGTAACGTCTCATAATTTGTTTTAGGGTCTCGTTTATTCCTCGATGGTTGGTCTTTCCTTCGTGTTGGTTTCTTATCACGTCACTTATTTTGTCAGGGTCGTCTAATGTTATTAATTTTCTTGTGCATCTTATAAGTTCGGGGCCAGAATTGTTGAATAGTTTTACATATATTTCTGAAAATCGTTTGTACAAGTTTTCCGTGTTAAAATAAAAGTAAAATAGTTTTTTCTCGGGGGTGTATTCCTTTAGAATTTTAATTATCTGTGATTCATTGTCGTCTTTGGTTATTTGAACTTGGTAAATTTTCTTATTATCCACTTTCGTGTATTTTACAGTGTTGGGGTTGTTTAAAACTTCTGTGATTATAAATTGATTGGGCTTCATGTCTATAGCTTCGTCTAAAATTTTAATTGCGGTTTCCGGTTCGTCATTTTGTGTTGAATGTATGGTTTCCATTTCTTCTGGGTCTTCTCTAATTTCGGTTTCGTCTACGTTTCCTATTACTGATTCTGTCTCTAGTACGTTAAGTTGGATTCTACTTAAAGCGTCTGCATTATTGTTGTAAATTCCTTTTTTGTATATGATCTCATAATCATATTCTTCTAGTCGGATTCTCCATCTTTGTAATTTTGAGTTAGGTTCCTTGAGTTTGCATAGCCATACTAATGGTCTATGATCGGTGTATATATAAAATTTTCGTCCGTATAGATACGGTCTAAAATACTTTGTTGCCCAAATTATGGCTAACAATTCTTTCTCTATCGTACTGTATTGTTGCTCTGTTTCATTGAGGGTTCTGGATGCGTAACCGATGGGTTTATCGTTATCTACTGTACCTTGACTTAATACTGCGCCTAAGGCTACATTTGATGCGTCCGTTGTTAATATGAATGGTTTCGAAAAGTCTGGGTATTCTAATACGGGGTGATTTGTTAAAATGTTTTTGATTTTATCTACTGTTTTGATAAATTCTGGGGTATGTACAATTTTGTTTCCCTTTTTTAAACAATTGGTTAGGGGCTTTGTTTTTTGAGCATAACCTTTTATGAATTTTCGGTAATATCCGCTAAGGCCTAAAAATCCTTATATCTCTTTATTCGTTTTGGGTATGGAGTAATTTAATACAGCGTTTGTTTTGTCGGGGTTTGGCATCACTACTTGGGGTGTTATTACGTTTCCTAAAAATGCTACTTCCTTCTGAAGGAATTCGCTCTTATCTAATTGTACTTTAAATTGTGCGGTTCTTAATCTTTCGAATACTTCTCGTAATCTTTCAATGTGCTCCACTAATGATGTTGAATACACTATTATATCATCTAGGTACACAAGGCATTTTTCGTTGTGTATCCCTCGTAGTATGTTATCCATTACTCGTTGAAAAGTTGCGGGTGCGTTCTTCAGTCCAAATGGCATCCGTTTATATTCATAATGTCCTCTAGGTGTGCTAAAGGCTGTCTTTTGTGCATCTCCTTCTTCCATTTCCACTTGATGGTATCCTGATGCTAAATCTAGCGTCGAAAAGTATTGGCACTTGCCTAACTTATCTAAAATTTCTGTTATGTTCGTTAAGGTGAATTTATCGTCTACCGTTTTTTCGTTTCATTTGCGGTAATCTATTACCATTCTGTATTTCCGTTTTCATAATGCGTCTAGTTTTTTCGGTACTATTAATACGGGGCTGCTCCATGGTGAATTGGAGTGTTGTATGATATCTTGATCTAATAGATCGGCTACTTGTCTGTCAGCTTCTTCCTGACTTGCCTGGGGTAATCTGTATGCTTTGGTGAATATCGGTTTGTTGTCTGTTAACTCAATGTTGTGCTTAACTGTATTTGTAAAGGTTAGGGGTATTCCTTCGCAATAGAATATGTCGCGGTACTCGTAACATAATTTTTGTATTGCTTTCTGCTCTTCGTGATTTATGTCGCGGTTAAATCGGATTTTATTTAAATTTTGTCTTAACATTTCGTCGTTTTCTACGGGGTTGTAATTTTCGTTTAAGTTTTCGTCTATTTCCATTTCATTAAAATTTCATTCTTCTACGTTAATCGGGTTTGTTAAGGATAGTTCTACGGGGTAGTCATTTAAATTTAGTATTGTTGTTGTGGCGTAATTGTCTTTGATTTTTACTAATGCGGTTGGGGTTTCTACTCCTTGTTGAAAGGTTATGTGGTTTATTATTCCTAAGTTATTATTTGAATTTACGGGGATTCTTATCTTTTTTTCTGTTCGGGGTTCTAATGTATATTTTTCGTCAATTTGGGTGTTATGAAATTTGATGGGGATTCGTCCATATTTGGTTCTTAATAATCGGTTTTTAATATCTATGTTGGCTCCTAATTTTCTTAAAAGGTCCATTCCTAATGGTCCGTCATATTTGTCGTTAAATTCAAATATGCAGAATTTGTGTTTCATCTTTACGTTAAAGGTTTTTGGTAAAGGTATGTTTGCTACGAATTGGTGCAGGGTTGTTTGATGGGCGGTTTTAATTTTGAAGGGTTTTCTTTCTACATAGTTTAGATAGTGTTTTTTTACTGTTCGCGGGCTTATTAATGTTTTTGAAGATCCGGTTGTAGCAATTTTATTTTCCACCTAATATATATCAGTATAATCAATCCTTTTATTAAATATTAAATAATATAATACATTATAATGTTATCTAATCCACTTAATTTAATAACATCTATTGTCCAATAAAGAACTAGTATTTAGTTCATGTTAAAAGTTAAATTCTACGGTGACAATATATAAGCTCTTGTTTGGTATCCTTCCTAAAGCCCCCTCTACTCAGGAACCGCAAGGTAACGCTGTTACCGGGCAGCGACAAGCTCGGCCCGCACTTCTAACACAGCTGGGGTTAAAGCAGGTCGAGAATTGTTCTTAGGAGCGATGTCTTTCATTGATTTTTGGTGTTGGAAGCATGCACGATGGAAGATTGCAAGTGTAAGCCATCTTCAAAAATTGTTTTGGATGGCCCATTTTTTTGTTGAAACCAGTCGTGGAGAACGATGAAGTTTTTGTTAAAGGACCGTTAGGAACAGTAAGTGAATTTGTTTCTATAACAATATTAATTAAAGTTTTCAGTGTAACTTTGGGAATAATTTAATTTAAAATATATTGCAACGTAAATTATAAATAAGCAACATTTCTGAATGGTATTCATGCGAAATTGATGAAAACAATTCTATTCTTGTATAATATGGAATCACATATATAATTTATTCAAGTTAATTACAAACAACATTTGCTTTCTTGTGGTGTGAATTACTCCTGGAACATCTGTAAATTGAAACGCAGATAATGGAGGCCAAGTGACGTGTTTTTCAGAATGCAGCACAACTATTTGTTTAAAATGGAATATTCCGTTGTCAATACATACGTCAGCTTTCAAGCAGGTATTTAGGTGCAATTTGGAGTTCTGGTATGTACAAAAAATTATGTTCGTATGTTGTTTGAACTGTGGACGTAGAAACGAGATAAATTTTACTTTAACCGACTTGTGTTAACTTTGAACAGGTCAAGGACAGACCTCAATTATATTTTCGTTGTTATACGATATGAATCTGTAATTTGTTCCTACATAATTCTTTTATTAACTCAATGAAACATCAGAAGATGTCACTACTAATTAGATAAAGTAAATTCTTATAACTTTGAACCTTTAGAAATTAAATTTCTACATTTGATATTTTATGAACAATTATCTGTAATTATCTACTGTAAAATTAAGGTAGATCTACCATAATTAACTCTTTCTATAAATAAGCAATTTTATGCTTTGTCAATTCGTTATATAAACCTCACTAAATAGTAATTGGTACGGATATATTCAGTACCATTGTAATTAACTCTTTCTCATTTAAATTAACTTATAAAGGAAGACATATTTTTTAGAAAATTACTTTATTGGATACCAAAAAGAATAGATTCTTATTTTCGGACTAAAGACTATCTTTTATTTAAGAGGAATGAAAGTCGATTCTGATTGTATTTAATTATTTTTGAGTTTGAATGCACAAACAGTGCTTTTCTTTGTTTAATTTGTTCACAGGTGCAATGGAGGATTGCTAAGGTCAAAGTCGAGCCATAAGGTAAGATACTTCAAAGATTAGGAGGTCTTTAAAAATTATATAGCGGTTATAGGAGAAAGGTTTCCGCATTAGCCTTGTACAAGGGACTTGTATTAGGTCTCCCCAGTATAAAAAAATACGGTGGCGCCTTATTCTTATTACTAGTGGTCGCAATTACACCCCGACCCACAGCTCATTCTCTACCCAGAGCATATAGTTCGACTAGCCGCTATACCTTCGAGATTTCCTCAACATAGAGCCACCTTCCATCCGAACTTGCCGTGGGCTCCTTTTTAATTATCGGAAATTCTCTTTAAACTAAGTTTAAATTCATCGTAAAGGTTATACGGTATCAATTAGTAATTTAAATTCAGCGTGGGGTATTTCGATATAGGGTAATACAAGGTGATTCATATTATTTAGATTTATTACGTTAGGTCGTTTATAAAATGGTCCATTTGAAAAGTTGAACATGTGTTCTCTTTGTCGTCCTCCTCGTAATTTTCATATGGTTCTTCGCGTTCATATTGGTTTGATTGATTTTGTTCGTTATTCGTACACGGTCGATTGTTATTATTCTGGTCATCTTCATACTCTTCTACTTCTTGATGAAATAGCTCTTCTGAAGTGAAAGTGCGTTTTTGATTGGGGTTTGGTCTTATGTGCGTTATTTTGGTGTTGGGTCTGGTGTTACCAGATGAGGAATCCGTTGGTGTGAGTTTATAATAGTTATTGGGATTATTATTGTTTATCATCGGTGAGTTTCTGTTAGTATTCGCGTTGAATGCAGGTCTTTGCTAATTTACATTTTGATTGAATCTCGGTTGAAATGCGGGTTTTGAAAAGTTCGAGTTAAATGTTGGTTGAAATGCGGGTTTTTAAAAGTTCGGGTAAAACGTTGGTTTTGAGAATTGTTTGTATTGGTTGTTAAAGTTTGAGTTATTAAAATGTGGATTATTGGTTAGGATTTGGTTTGTTTGTGCATTGAACGGGTTGAATTTTTGTTGTGGATTTATTTGTCTTGCGGGTTGTATAGTTTTCATTGGCGTGTAGCTTTTATTTGCGTTGGGGTTATATAGTCGGTTTCTATAGTACATTACATTTTTTTCTTCTATTATCATGTTCATTGCTTCTTCTAAGTTTTGGGGGTGTTGAAATCTAATTTTATCTGAAAGTCGTTCGGGTAGTGCATTTAGATAGGTATCTAATGCCATCTCGTCGTACATTTTCGTTTTTAAAAGTCTTACGTTTGGGTCGGTTTCTTCGATTTTGAGTTTTGTCAAGATTAAGCTTCTTACATCTTGGCATTTCATTCCAAATTGATAGGGTGATTGGTTGTGTTCCATCCTAAGGTTTGTCAAATCCCTTACTAAACATTTTAAGTTTCTCTGATGGCCGAAATATGCAATCAATATGCGTTTGTACTCGTCCCATTGGTCTACGTCTTCGCGACTTGCAATTAATGTTAGTGCCCTTCCGGTCAGTTTACTGATAATAAGGCGGATAAGCAAAGGGTTCCTTTCGTTATCTCCCGGCTTGTAAAAGGTTTTTAGGAATATTTCGCTGGCTGAAATATGAGTACTTAACATATATTGATTTCCGTTAAAGCTGGGGATCATTTCTAGGTACAGTTTCATTTTATTAGTCATCTTGGCTGGGGTAATATTTGGGTAATTTTAAAAAAATAAAAAATAATTATTTTTTTTTTGAAAAAACTTGGATTTATTTTGTAGTTTTCGGTGTTATTTAATGAGTTTTACGCTTGGTATTGGTTTGGTTGAGTTTACTCTTGATTTGCCGATTTTAATTTTAATTTCCGAAGTTTCAATAGGCTGAGTAGTTTTTTGTGTTAATTTATCGGGCTTGAATGTTTTGCGTTAGTTGCGACAGTTAAAACTTCTCTATTTTTAATTTATGTCGATTTAGTTAGGTGTGTAATAATTATCTCTTTGATTTATGCGATTGTAATGTGTCTGCAGTGCTTACAATGTTGTCAATTAATTAGTTGCGTTAGCGTCTCTATTATAGGTTTATATTTAAATATACTGTGGGTGTTATTCAGTACTCGCTGTGATTTTATACACTGAAATTTGTGCTTCGTTAATTTACTGAAATATTTAATTAAAATTTTTACGTTTGAATTCGTTCTCAGTACCGTCATTATTTTTATCTTTTCTGAGTAATTTTAAATTGATAGTTTAATAAAGTTTTCGATCGTAATTTTATGCTGTTTTAAATTTCACAATGCTGAAAGGTTTCGCGATGTATTTAAATAGCTTTTGTACAGATTTATTATTAGATTTTTGCGTATTTATCCAAGGTTAGTTTTTATTCACTTTTGAAGATGATACGATGACTGTTGGTTTTGCGTTTGTAATCGCGCTTCGTTATTTCTTGTGATAAAAATGTGGTTTTTAATAATAGATTGCAGGTTGTCTATTTATGGATTCTATTCCGTCTCGCGCTTGAATAGTTGCGCTGCTATTAGGATTTTGGTTTTAATTGTTCGTAATTTTAGCTTTCGCTTTTTTATTCTCGGTGTATTTAAATTATTTTTTTATGCGCCAGTTAATTCTTTTATTATTGAATTGGAAATTCGGTTCTTGCGTTAGTTAACGTTGTTGAATTAGAAATTCTAAAAATTTCTTGTGTCAGTTAAGATTGCTGAATTAGAGGTTTGGTTTTGTTTCTAAAAAATTTTCTTACGTTAGTTAAAACGCGATCTAGTCTCTTGTGTGCTTTGCGACTTTTTTAATTGTCTCTAGTTTTTGTGTCTCAGAATAGTTTTTCTCAGTTCTTTGTCTCAGAATTTTAGTTTTCTCAAGTTATTATAAATATTTCTCATATACAAGTAAAATAATAATAAAAGCTTGAAGATAATCTCTAGCAATTGCTAAGTCGATTATTTTTAAAAAATTGCATAAAATATTTGTAACAATAGTTAATATACATATATAAATCATAAACCAGCAAATATCAAATGTCTTTGTTAATAATAAAATAAATTTCAATTGGTTTAGGAAAATAAACTTACACTAGTTGCTCTGTTGCTTTCATTGATTTCTTTCTTTGTTTCTGTTTTTTTTTTTGGTTTCTTGGATTTGATCTATGCTTGTATCGCCTCCAATTTTTCTTTTGTTGAATTCGAACTATTCTTGTTTCTCCTTCAACTGCTGGACTTGAACGATGCTTGTTTCGCCTCCAACTTTTGTTTTGTTCTGTCAAATTTGGAATTGAAATTCCCAGACCACCAGTTCCTCGAAGTTGGATTCGCTAGTGCCCTTTTGACATCTGTTACGACTGCGCCAGTTAAGGTTCGTGGCTTCGAGTGGTCCTTTTTAAAAAGACTTCTTTGAACTTTAACACATTTATTTAATTTTTATACAGAAATTAATGTTGAATTTAGACAATCATGAATTATTACTCCAAAACTATTAATTAATTGTACAAGTGAGCTATCTACGAACTGCAATGCAAAAGCTGAACGTTTGATGAACTGCTTGCGAGTGGAGCTCCCGGGCCTTATATAATCTCCCTACCCCCTCACAGTTCTGTGGGAACTTGCAGACCTAATGTCTGTTTACACTTGACTCTATTCATGATACATAGTTGCTATCTTAAAAGCTATTCATAATTACAATGTTGCAGGCTTACTTCTGCGTAATCTCGGTACGTGACTTCCTACGACCGTCTGTGACCTGACATCTGCAGTGTCACTTATCCTTGTGCTACTTTGTAGCGCTTCCGTTCCCATGAACGTTTATAAACTGAAATAAATTGTAGCAAATTGTCTTTTATGACATTGTTGCACATTTCCTAATATTTCCTAATATTTTCTAATAACTTTCTTAGGTATTAGTTTTATATTGATATAATAAATGGGGGATCACATAACTCGCGCTATGTGGTCGTAACGATGAATTTACAATAAAATATGCTATATATCAAAATATATTCAGTGTCGCTTTTATCAGAATATTGCTAGAATAAACTACGATATAAGAGCGTTTCATATCAAGTTTAAAGCCATTTTGTGCTGCTTAAATAATTATAATATCAACTTTTACAAAAAGCTGTCGCTATTAAATATTCCAAGCTTTACTAATTTAGACCTTAATTACGGAGATATCAAGGAAAAGAAGTCAATGTCAATAATCACAATTTTGAGCAGGGGTTGAAAAATTAAATTTTCTTAGGAAAAATAAAATAGGGAATATTTTATTTAAATCAGGTTGTATTTATTTAAATAAGATTTTTTATTTAAATACGATCTTTTCCATACAAGTTGGTTTTTTATTTAAATCTGATTTTAATTAATAAAAACTGAATAACTGTACTATATTGATTT
Organism: Platerodrilus igneus; assembly: GCA_036346225.1. Taxonomy (NCBI): domain Eukaryota; kingdom Metazoa; phylum Arthropoda; class Insecta; order Coleoptera; family Lycidae; genus Platerodrilus; species Platerodrilus igneus. The sequence goes on along the minus strand of JARFIW010001513.1, from coordinate 6,369,823 downwards.
ATTTACTACACTATTAATCAATAATTTTGAAATAAAAATTTAACGCTAGAAATTAAATAAAATTTAGAAATAAAAATCTTTCAAAAGCAAGACATGTGTAACCTAAAATTGTAAAACTAATAAACCAATATAATAAATACAAAGTAAGGTAAATATATATAAACACATCAACACAATTCTTATCCCTATATAAAAAACTGTAACAAAATAAAGCTTATATGAAAACTGTAAAAAGTAAGTTATATATACAGTGTGTCCAGATGTCGACTTCGGAAACGTGAAGGGTATATTCTATGCAGAATTTTATCAAGAAAAAATGCAAAAAGTAGGAGTGTATCTCCTACCCACAAGGAATGGCAGCCAGTAGTAGGAATACAGGCTATCCAGGCTCTCTTTTCTTCCAGAATCCCTCATTTTTTCTCATTTTACATGTAAATTCCCATAAGGAGGAATTGAGGAGGATGGACTTCCTCCTTGCTCTCCTTCTTGCTCGGATCTCAGCTACCTGAATTTCTATGAATTTTTTAGATAGCATCACCTCCCAGGGTGCTACCCCAATTTTAAGATTTTTTTACCGCTAACATTCTGAATCAAATAGCTTTCTTCGACTAGCCATTTTCACCTACAAAATAAATATACCTTGTTTGGTGTCAATTAATATTAGATTTCTCTCAGCTACCAAAACTTTTTAAATTTTTTAGATCGTATCATCCCCCAGAGAGCTACCCTCATTTTAAGATTTTTTACCGGTAGCGATTTCTAACCATTCTTATAAATTTTTTAACCACGCGATACATCAAATTAGTCTAGAATTTTACGCAGAATCCGAATCTGTAAACAGATTTAAAATAGGACCACCGTTTACCCTTTTACACATATACCATCTGCGAGATGAATCTTTCTCGACATTTCCACCCACGAGATAAATATATCTTGTTTGGTGTCACTTAATATTAGATTTTTTTCAGCTACCTGAATTTCTAGGAATTTTTTAGATAGCATCATCTCCCAGGGAGCTACCCTCATTTTAAGATTTTTTACCAGCAGCGATTTCTGACCGTCCGTATAAATTTTTTTAGCCATGCGATTCATCAAATTAGTCTAGAATTTTACGCAGAATCCGAATCTGTAAACAGATTTAAAATAGGACTACCCCTTATCGTTTTACATACACACCCTCTAAATTATAACTTTCGTGCAGCTCATACCTAAAAGAAAATCTAAGAACCATTCTTAAAACATTTTATTACAGACAATTTTTACTAATACAGTTTAAATTTTGTAAACCATATTTCTAAGTACATATTCACAATTTTTATTCTTAACCTGGAACTCCTCATATTGGCTTATACTTATTAATATTTATTTCTAAATAGAGCACCTTTTTCAAAGACCAACCGGACCCACGTGTTTCAAATTCCGCTGATTTGTTTTCATGGTTTCACTTAAGACCTCGTACATATTTTCCAGATTACTATAAGACGTTATAACCATATTTTTTGTGTTAAAGCATTTTACATCGGTAGTCTCTTCTGCCATTTTTGTGTAGACGCTGTAGAGTTCGTAATTAACTTTTATTGCTGTATGTTGTGTTCTTTTTTCATTAAGTAATCGAATAAACCGCTCTTTCAGCTTCCAAAGAAACTCGGACACTCCATCGTCGACACTGGCGTTCTTTATGCGATGACTAGCCATACGGTTGTTAAACGCTGTGCTAACCATTTCTACACCATCGTCGCTAGTAGCGGTAACTGTTGCATTTTTATGTCTGTTGCGCCTCAAGTGTGTGGCATACCTAGTCTTTTCCATTTCGAAGTCGCATACTTTACACATAATTCGTGGTTGTTTCGTACAAGACCTTTTAACGGCTGACGGAGCTAACCGTTTACGGCATAATGACATACCGTGCTGTTTTTCCTTGTGCCGTAGTAAGTTTGTCCATTCTCGTGAAAGCAATACCGCAAGACCCACAGTTTAAGTACTTTGCTGCTGGCGGATGTATAAGCTTAACCGTGGACGATGTTACACCACGACATTTGATCTGGAGCCGTTTGAAAGCATTTTTCCAGGTATAGGAAGCACCACAAGAATTGCAATTAAAAATATTTTCGGATAATATTTTTCTACGACCTGCTTCCATAGATAGCGTCATGGTTTATATACATTTTGAAAACAATCGACGATTGCCGAAAACACTCGAAGAGTACACAAGCGCCGTCTCTATATCAATAAGCATTATTACCAAGTATTCCGTACTTTCGTATGTTGCTCATTTCCTAGAACCAAATCTTCCGCATAGCGGTCGGTAGCACGTAATTATTTCTAGAGCCGGCAAGTACTCGAAACCACCCAAATAGATAATTAGATGCTCGATGTTTGTTAACTTCCGATTCCCTCGTAAAAAGCGATTATTAATTGTGGTTCAGAAAAATAGTAGTTTTCTTGGACTAAATAAAATAGCTTAGACTAATTAATGTATATGATTACATATTCTCGTACACATCCACAAACATCTGCTTACGTCCACATACGAACATGGCGATGCCGGTAGTTTTTGTTTAACAAATAGTAGGAAAGCTACGTTGGGTGTTAGTGTGTGGAAGCCCATCCGATCGTTGGACTTAAAAAGAACGGTGCGGCGGAATGTATGGTGGTTCCCGTTAGAATAATCGAAAGTGGTTAATCGATCGTATTAGTTGTTTAAATATGCAAAAGTGTAAAAGCCTACATAAGCAAAATTTAATTATCAGACAAAAAAGTGGGCGATGTGCTATACTTATAAAGAAAGTATAGAATGGTGCTTTGCAGCGCTCCTAGCAGTGAAAAGGCGACTGACTTTTCAAGCAACTACAAGAATAGCAGTAGCGCAGAGAAGGGGTATGCATGTATTATCGCACTGTTACTATAAAATATGTTAGTTTACCGGTAGTTCGAACATGTAATTGATCACGACTTATAGATCCCTTGGAAGTTTAAAATTCTGAGACCATTGTCGTTTGAAAAATGTTTGGAAATTATTAGAACGGGAGCGGGTCGAAGTATAAATTAGATGAATGTTTGACCGAGTTTTTTCTACCTCTTACAAGGAAATCGGAAGTTAACAGACATCGAGCATCTAATTCTTTATTTGGCCGGTATCGAGTACTTGCCGGCTCTAGAAATAATTACGTGCTACCGACCGTTATGCGGAAGATTTGGTTCTAGGAAATGAGCAAAATACGAAAGTACGGAATACTTGGTAATAATGCTAATTGGTATAGTGATTGCGCTTGTGTACTCTTCGAGTGTTTTCGGCAATCGTCGATTGTTTCCAAAATGTATATAAACCATGGCGCTATCTATGGAAGCAGGTCGAAGAAAAATATTATCCGAAAATATTTTTAATTGCAATTCTTGTGGTGCTTCCTATACCTGGAAAAATGCTCTCAAACGGCCCCAGAACAAATGTCGTGGTATAACATCGTCCACGGTTAAGCTTATACATCCGTCATTATAATTTGAATAAGGGCCGCTATACTTGCGGCCACGTCCCCAATGCTCCACCCGGAGGTACTACATTGGGTTTAAACGCGAAAAATTATCGTGCTTCTAATTTATTCTGACTTCATAATTGATCCACCCTAAATAAAAACTAAATAGAAATCTAACAAATCTAAAAATCTAACAAACCTAACAAACTCTGACAATCTAACAAATCTAAAAGTCTGACAAACTGAAACAAAAACTAAAAACAAAAACTAAAACAGGGTTGTAAATAATGGTATCCCTAGCGCTGACTTTCGAGTGTACCCGATCAACAAGACACAAGCAAAATGAGAGGGAAGGGATCCGTAATACCGGATAGCAGACGCCGGCTCTGCTTACCAGTGCGACCTGAAGGGTCGTCTTAAAATTATCCAAATCTAGCTAACTAACTTAAATCCATCCCTAGCTTTCCTATCATTCCCTAACTGATTTATATTATGATTACAATCTTCGCAATTATACTCTTCCTTCCCGAATATATACTGCTACCAAAATGGCGACAGAACGTCAAACAAAACAAATAAGCCACATAATACTGCAATACCTGCTAATAAATAAATAAATATAAAGTGTATATAAAATATAAATAAATATAATTATATAAATATGTAAATAAATGTTTAATAAGCGTTAAGCATATAGCAGTGCACAAAATAGCAAAAGCATCACCCCATTTATCAGGTGTACTCGCACAAGCATTATGTCGGCTAGCGTCTTTACACACCAAACGTGCTTGTTAAATTGTTTCAAAACTACTAATTAATGTAAATCAATGCTTGTGCGAGTGCAGCCGCCACAATTTACGCCTTACCTCGATAATAAAATTCTCCAGCATCCGAAGATCTGGTCGTCTGCTTACATCTAACTGTAACTTACTTCTAAGGGAAGATGGGGTGCACTGCTAAAGTCCTGGTGGATATGCACTAAATGTTCTTGGGGATCACAATCACTATCACTATCACTTCACTTTTAAGTCCTGGGGATGCGCGGTTTCACTCTATTTTAATATATTTGTTTATTTTATTGATTTAATTTAATGAGGGTTTCTGATTTATTTGTTATTGTTTATTTGTTGTTATTTATTCGATTTCCCGATTTTACGCGCATAATTATGAAGATAGGCAGTGATTGTATTAATGGTGTGGGGTTTCTCGTGCATATTGGACATTTGGGTATAATTATCAAGTTATTTTTATTTTTATTTTATTTATTTATTATTATTTTTTTTTTTTTTTTCAGGTTTTGGTTATATCTATGCTCGTATCCTTACTCACGCCAAATCAATCTAAAATTTTCAATCCTCCCACCAACCCCACCGAATTTTACACGCGGTTATCATTGATTGTCTAATCTCGCGACCCTTCCCGCAAATTCTTTTAAGGCTGTCCAGAACGCCTTCTGGTTGATCACTTCCCCGACTTCCTCTAGGCTCTTTGGCCATGCCAGACCTAGGATAGCTAATTTGCTATCAGCCAACCTCGATTTGCCGCTTCAAGCGGGCAGTCAAAGAGCACGTGCTCTGCGCTTTCCGCGCCCTCACCGCATTCACAGCGGTCGCTGTTGGTTAGACCGAACCTTTGCAAATACGCCTTCAAGGCGCCGTGTCCTGTTATCAACTGAACTATTTTATGATCGAGCTTAACCTCAATCCTACCTCTAGCTTCTAAGCTCGGTATGAATTTGTGGGTCAACCTGCCCGTGGCAGCGTTGTTCCACCTCTCTTCCCATTGTCGAATTGATTTTCACGCAGCTTTCTTTTAATTAAAGACCTCGGTATCGACGAATGTGATATCCGAAAGTTTCCCGTCGCGGCCTCTTTAGCTAATTCGTCAGCCCTATGGTTTCCTACGTTGCCATTGTGCGACCTGACCCAACAGAACTTTAAACGTCGAAACCCGAGCGCCGTACGCGCTATCCTCCAGACGTCCGCTTGGAGGTCTGTCGAGGTGTTCATGTTAGTTAATGCCGTCAGCGCTGATTTACTGTCGCTGATTATATAATACTCGTCTCTGCCCGTGTGATTTATTACGTAATCGATAGCCTCTCGTATGGCTACCAATTCGCACTGGAAGATAGTGCACCAGTTCGCAAGTTTGGTTTGAAACCGAAACACCTCCCTTTCCTGCTTAAACACGACAAACGCCGCGCCTGCTTGTCCATCGTCCATACGTGAACCGTCCGTATAAATTTTAATACCCATCGCGTCCTCATCACCTTCGACAAACTCGATTCCCCTAATATCAGCCGGGTGCCCCAACTTAGATACAACGATCTTTTTTGCAATTTCCCTATTACCAAGATTAAGATCTTCGATAATTTCGCGCCCTTTTCCTATATTTATTAATTGCCTATCTCTAATCTCCCTAACGACATATTCGATAGGGAGAGACCTACTGATCACCAGGACAGCCTCCGTGGAGGTGGTCCTGTACGCCCTCGCCGCTTTTACCGCGGTTATGCGTTGTACGCTCGTCAATTGACGCATCTCCCGGACTTTACAACCTTCTGCCCATACAGAAGCTGCGTACAGTATTGCCGGCTCAATTGCTCCGGCATAAACCGTCCTCAGCGATTCGCCCCTGAAACCCCACTTTATTTTAGCCGCCGCCATCATTTTATTTGATATTTCGCGGCCCTTACTTTTACGTATTGTACGTGCGCTTTCCAATTTATTTTATCGTCAATCTTGACGCCGAGGTAGGTAATACAATCTTTAAACGGATTTTCTCCCTCCTAGCTCTAGCCTAGGAGGTCTCTGTCCTGGTTTCGTGCCGAAATAAAGCGCCTCTGACTTCGCCGTGTTAAATTTTAGTTTTACCGCCTGCGACCATTCGTGTAGTTTGTTAAGCGCCTCGTTCGGTTTTGTGCGCATATCCATTAACAATCTCGATCTTACAATTAAAAGCGTGTCATCCGCAAACCCAACAATTGAGCATCCTGCGGGCAACTTGACCCTAAAGATGCTCTCATACAACAACTTCCAAAATGTGGGACCAGAACATGACCCTGCGGGCATCCCTTTCCACCTCACGCGACAGAACCTCACCCGGAATTTCAACCTGTGCCAATCGCCCCGAGAAATAACTCTTGACCAAAGACATCAAGTTTCGCGCACAACCCCTACGATCTAACTCGCAAACGATTAATGGCCACCAGGCAGCATCAAATGCTCCTGAAATGTCCAAAGCAACAACGACACAGTACTCTTTAGCATCTCTCGCCTGCTTTATTTCTCCGACAACAAACTCTAACGCGTCGATAGTCGACTTTCCTCCACGAAACCAAACTGTCGGTTATTAAAACCGCCGCTGTCTCGCACTAGGTGCTCAACACGCGTAGTCATAACGCGATCTAAAACTTTCCCCAGCACCGGTAGCAAGCTAATTGGACGATAGCTGCCCGGATCTGAGGCATCCGCCTTTTAGGTTTGGGTATAAATTTCACGTTCTGGATTTTCCAGCAACGCGGAAAAACGCCCCTTTCTAAACAAAGATTAAACAACCCGACAAAGACACACGGGGCTAACAGGCACGCCTCCAGAGCTGCGTCTGAAGTGATTCCATCATGCCCCGGTGTTTTCTTAGGGTTCATCCTCCTAAGAGCCCTGACGACCTCGTGAACTAGGATTGCCTTATCGGCACCTGTTCCTTGCGCTTCTGCAGCTACCCGACGTACTAAATCGTGCGACCCTTCATCCCCCTCGGGATTATCCGATGGGAAAAATTTCTCTAGTAAATATTCCGCCGTGGTTTTAAAACCTTCCGTGTATTCGCCATTTGTTTTCTTTATATTACTGAGCGCAATTTTTGTTGTTTTCCTCTAATTACGCGGTATGCGGTTCCCCAGGTTCTTTCTCTGAGTTTCGCGTGCAGAATTCTTTAAATTTATTCGTTCGCGTTTCTTCTATTAATATTTTATATTCGCGGTAACTTTGATTATATTCTATTCTCCGTTGTTCTCTTATATCTCCCGAGGCGCGTTGATAGCGGCGCCTTAGGCTACGCGTTTCTGCCCGCTTGGTGGTTAGTTCCCGGGTCCACCAGGGTACGCTGTCTTTAAATGTTTTCTTTTTCGGCATGGAATACGACGACGCGTCTACCACCGCGTCGTTTAATTTTTTCGCGAGTGTTTCTACTTCGTCTGCCTCTCGGCAGTTAAATAGCTCATTTTTATACATCCGTCAGCAGCAAAGTACTTAAACTGTGGGTCTTGCGGTATCGCTTTCAAAGGCGTCGCCGTGGATCAATGTAGTAAGCGTAAGACTACGGACCCCAAGGTCCTGGGTTCAAATCCCGACACGGCCGACTGCTTGAAAAATGGCAGGTGAGCATTTTTCACAAAAATTACGCCCTCGTTCGGATGAGAGGTTAAATGGAGGTCCCGTGTGTGAGTGTTGTCATGCACGTTAAAGATCCCTACCTTGCCTGGAACGGCAAGGGTTCGGCAAAATTCTAAATTTCCAGGCAACAAAAACTCGCCTCCTGGCCAATGTAGTACCTTCTGGTGGAGCATTGGAAATGTAAATGAACGGTATCGCTTTCACGAGAATGGACAACTTACTACGGATCAAGGGAAAACAGCACGGTATGTCATTAAGTCGTACACGTTCAGCTCTGCCAGCTGTTAGTCCAGTTCCAGATTTCATAGAGAGTAGACGTGCAGACCAGAGAGCGACTACAACTAAATTGTACTTTTCAGTATAATTTAGTTCACCGAGACCATCACCGCATTCCAGCAGAGCAGCGAGCTTCGTTAAATAATACACCGGTATTATTTAAACTGCAGCATTCCAACGGTCAACGCCCAGTGATACGTCATCGTAACGAATTCTATTGAATGCGCGGGAACTAACAAGTTCTGTTGTATTTATAGAATCGAAATAGGTTTTTGTAGACACGTGGAAACAATTTATTGTTCCCGCGTTTCTATAATACCTAACGTCGAGTAACATCGTATTTTCAGTTTCGTAAACGTGCGAGAGCTTTTAGTTTTCGTACTTTTACTGAATTGGAAGTGTTTTTCTGTAAACGCGTGGGAGCAATTAGTTGCTTTCGCGTTTTTATAGAGAATAAATTCATCGAAGAGAGACGCAACGGTTTCGGTTCGCGATAGCGCTGAGGCTTTTATTAGCTTCGTGCTTTTGCTGAGCTAGGGTCGAGGCGCTGCACTTTTTAGTGCATTAAAAAGGAATCGCTCCGCTGTTGAACCCGCTTCGACTGTCTAGCCTAAGACACTTTTGGCTGTGAACGCGCTGGTGAGCCTGCCAGTGCGTAGATAGTTGATTCGGTTCAGCGTAGCGGAACCCGTCCTTTTGTAACGCGTGGGTGCAGTATTTTTACGGGCGCCCCCGCTTTGCAGGAGGACATCCTCGTCGCCGCCGCAATCCAATCCGCGGGCGTTGGGTATGGGACAACCAATCGGTATGAGCCGGTTGCTGCTACGCATCCAGAAGAAGCAACAGAAGAACGTATGGAGTCCGATGCGAACTGTTCGACTTCTGCGTTGGCCCGCAGCCGTTGCGTCCCCCCTATCGTCCTTCGCAAGAAGGACAAATGGGTAGCGATTGCGGCAGAGCTCAGCCGGCGCAGACTCCAGTTTACCAGAGCACGCAATACGCAGGACGGAATCAGCATCACTCCGGCGACCCCAACATACTACCGTGGGATCACGGCTTTTCTGTCCGAGCGAGGCGAAGAATTCCATACTTATCGCCTCCAAGACGACAAGCCGCTCAGGGTGGTTTTGAGGGGCATCCCGGAGGATATCGACGCCATGGACGATCGAACTGAACTCGTCGCGTGCGGGCTCCCAGTACTAGCCTGTGCACGCATGCACAAGGAGCGACCGAGACGAGCGTTGCCCCTGGTCATGGTCACCTTGACCAAGTCCACGGAGGCAAAGCGAATCTTCCAGCTCCAGCATGTGCTGCACCTGCGGGTACAGGTAGAGATACCGCACCGACGGTCAGAAGTAGGACAATGCCATCGGTGCCAGAGATTCGGGCATACGCAGTCGAACTGCAAGGCCACGCCTAAGTGCGTCAAGTGCGCCGGCGGCCACCTTAGCGGCACCTGCCCCAAAAGCAGGGAAGTTCCTGCGGTGTGCGTCAACTGCGGTGGCGCGCATCCAGCGAGCTATAGGGGATGCTCTACATTCCCGAAGCCAAGGGTGGCCAAGAGGCAAAACGAGACCGCACCAAACGCACCGGTCACCGTCCGCCCTGCGATGTCGACGCCGAGGGCCGCTGCTGTGGGAGTCCACTCCTACGCCAGCGTCGCCAGCGGCTCGGCTAAGGCCGTCTCTACTCCGACAGCCAAGATCCCTGCTCTTGCGCAAGTTGAGGAGACGCCTGCCCAGGCAGCCCAACCCACCCCCAGCGGTGGAGCGGCAGCCAGAGAGACACCGTCCTGTGGAGGCGTGCAATGGGGTTCCATCATCGGACTCCTCGCTGGAATCGACTTCCAGAAGCTGACTGCGATCGCCAGAAAGCTGCTGCCTATAATCGCCGAAGCCAAAAACTTCGGCGATTTTGGGTTTAATTGCCTGCGGCAAGGATATCAGCGAACTCTTCCATCTTGATGGATAGACGTCGCGGATATCCAGGAACCCTGCAGATAGCATTCTGGAATGCGCGAGGGCTGATGGGAAAGCGATTTGAGTTGCTGGAGTTTGCGTTGCGACACGACCTAGACGTTGTCCTGGTGAACGAAACGTTCCTCAGCGCACGAGACGAGCCTAGGCTTCCCAACTACAGGCTGTTCCGGAACAATCGAGATGGCGTCGGAGGAGGCACAGCGGCGTACGTCAAGGCAAGTCTGGGGCACTACGTGGTGGACCTGCCAGACCTAGAACGACTTGAAGCGACTGGAGTATGCTTAGTACTAGAGGGTTTCGGCCCTCTACGCCTGATCTCGGTTTATAACCGGCCAGGTGGCGAAACGCTTAGCACGCAGGACCTGGACGCGTTGTTGGATGCGAGAGAACCTGTGCTTTTAGCAGGGGACCTCAACTCCAAACATCCGTCCTGGAACAGTCGGGTAGCAAATCGCAATGGACGCATACTTCGACAGTTTGCTGACGGACGTGAGGTCGACGTCTTAGGACCAGCAGAACCCACTCGCTACGGCAATAGAGGCAGGCCTGATGTACTAGACGTCGCGATACTCCACCAAGTGACGCTGAACACGGAGATCCGGTCCGCCAGCGACCTCAGTTCTGACCACAACCCGGTGCTGCTTCATCTCGGAGGGGAGCGAGCCCCGCCCATCAACGAAGCCCCTAGGGTTTCGTGGCCGGCATTTGCCGCCCGTCTAGCGAGGTCGGTCAAAGTGATGTCTAACGACATACCGGCGGCTGACGCGCTGAAGGCGCAAGTGGACCGCCTCGTGGAGTGCATACAGACCTCGGTCAGTAGAGCCACTTCCATGAGACCGGTAGCGGATAAGAGGGACATCCTCCATCTGCACATCCGCGACCTCATCCGGGAGAAGAACCGCGCCAGGCGTCAGTGGTAAAGAACCTGGGATCCTGTGGAACGACTCCGGTACAATCGATTGGTCGCCGAAATGCGATTAGCAATTCGGCGGCACCGGAACGAGGCCTGGGAAGCCAGACTGGAGAACCTCCGAGCCGACGACAACTCTCTGTGGAGGATGTCGAAAGTACTGAGGAACAAGACGTCCCCAATGCCTCCTATCCATGGCAAAACAGGCTTAGCCTATTCAGTCCCTGAAAAGGCAGAAGTCTTCGCAGACAGCATGGAACGTCAGTTCGAGCCGAACTATGCTCACGCAGACCTTCGGCATATCGAACGGGTGCACCGCGACGTCCGACGGAGGCTAAGGGACGACGATCCTCAGGAACTTGACCCTACCACGGTCAAAGAAGTCAAGGACCTTATCAAGGCCTTAAGGGTCAGAAAGGCTCCTGGACCGGACGGTATCTCCAACCGGGCTCTGAAAGCGCTGCCGGAAAACGCCCTCCGGGCGTTGACCGGAATCATCAATGCCATGTTGAGACTCCGCCACTTTCCATCCACATGGAAGACGGCGGACGTCGTAGTGCTCCGGAAGGCAGGCAAATCTGCGACATTCCCACAGAACTACCGTCCCATTAGCTTGCTGTCGGTAGTTGGGAAAATAGCAGAAGCCGTCTTTCTAAGAAGACTCCAGGCGGCGATGCAGGAGCACGACGTTATCCAGGACGAACACTTTGGGTTCCGCAAGGGGCATTCCACCGTTCACCAGATACTGCGAGTGGTGGAGCACATCGCGGAAGGCTTCAACTGGCGACAGTCAACCGGCGCAGTGTTCCTGGACGTGTCTAAAGTTTTCGATAAGGTCTGGCACAACGGACTACTCTACAAGATGCTGAAGAGGGGGTTACCACGCGCTCTCGTCCAACTGACAAGATCCTATTTTCGTGATAGATGGTTTTGCATCAGGCTGGACGGGGTGCGGTCGACGAGGCGGAGAATCAGGGCTGGGGTACCCCAAGGCTCTCCTCTCTCCGGCACTCTTTAGCATCTTCGTGAGCGACCTACCGAAAACGGCAGACACCAGGATAGCACTATACGCCGACGACACAGCCATTCTAGCCAGGTCCCGTGCCCCGCACCTCATTATGCAGAGACTGCAAACGGCGATGGACGCTCTCAAGGAGTGGCTAAGACTCTGGCGAGTCGAGGTCAATCCAGAAAAGAGCACGGCAGTTTTCTTCTCGAAGCGACGTCACCGACCTGGAGACGATGTCAGAGCGTTCGACGAACCGATACCTTGGCGTCCAGACGTCAAGTATCTAGGGGTGTTCCTTGATTCGAAGCTAACCTGGAAAGCTCACATCGAGTATGCGCCAAACAAGGCCAAGGGTGTTATGGCTCAGCTATACCCCTTGACCAATCGCCGAAGTAGGCTGAACGCTTCAAACAAGCTTAGGCTCTACCAGGCGATAACCAGACCGACGTTTGCATACGCATCAGCGGTGTGGGGTAACGCAGCGGAAACGCACATGCGGAAACTCCAGGTTATCCAGAACAAGGCCCTAAGGGGAGTCCTTGGAGCTCCCTGGTTCGTCAGAAACGCTCAGTTTCACAGAGAGGCAAATCTGCAAACCGTCAAGGAATGGCTCCGGTCGAACGCAGAGAGGTTTTACGGATCTCTAGAAGATCACAAAAACCAGCTCATACGCGCTCTGGGCGCGTATGAAGAAGCCTTATGGCGACGACATGAGCACCCCAGTGCGATGCTCCGACAATGAGAATTGCTGCGATTCTATCAGACGTCCGAAAGGAATAAACTGAGCGTAACGCCATGTTTTTTCCAATCGCGACGGCGGTGAAGCACCTAGTCCAGGTACGCTAGTCACGGGATCCCTATAAACGTCCTTTGACAAGGGATCTCGAGTCCGACACCAAAGTGGATTTTTAGTGGGTATGTCCTTGCTCCGGCAAGTAAGAGTCCCACACAGCGGATATAAAATCTTTTACCACTATAAAAAAAACGTCCGCCAGCTGTTAAAAGGTCTTGTCCGATACAACTACAAATCCTATGTAAAGTATTCAATTTCGTTATTTAAAACAAATTAAATTTTAATCTATAATTAGCCGCACTCGTAAAATGAGAGACTAATGGCTAATTTTAATGCCACTAAGCATATAATTTCGCTTGGTGGTTCATTTAGAAAATATTCAAGCCTGCCATTTGCGAAAATATGACATAGAAGTTATTTAAAATGAAATTGCTTCATTAGTAAGTATCCTGTGGACAACAAATTTGGTATTCCTTTAGTAAAGATTTAAAGTGTTTTTTTAAGTTTTTGTTTATAGTAGCACTGCATCTTCTACCGCACGACTTGCAGCCAATATGTGTGCGTGAGCTACCACCCTTTTGGATTTTTAATATGCACGCGATGCGATTGCTGACCCGTATAACATGGAAGACATTTCCTGTGTTTCTACTGACTGCATTCGCAGCATGGACGATGCGAACTGGGCGCATGCATTGATGCTAAATATACTGAACGAGTAGCAAAGATTGGCAAAAGATGACATCATTTAGTTTTCCGTTGAATCCTTAATTTTGTTCGGCTGTCTTCGGAAACCTTCGGTTTGCATTCTATAGGGAACATAAAGCAGGCACACAAGAGTAAACTTTTTAGTTATAAGTTAGTTTGCTTTCAAGTTTCACCAAAGTCCTATAGTGCGGATATTGTTTTGTACTAAAATGGTACCTGCAAACGTTTTTAAATGCACGCTCTATCACGTCTACTTTACCAATGCGATAAAACATATAACATATATAACATATAACATATAACATATAACATATAACATATAACATATAACATAATAACATATAACATATAACATAATAACATATAACATATAACATATAACATATAACATATATAACATATAACATATAACATATAACATATAACATATAACATATAACATATAACATATAACATATAACATATAACATATAACATATAACATATAACATATAACATATAACATATAACATATAACATATAACATATAACATATAACATATAACATATAACATATAACATATAACACATAACATATAACATATAACATATAACATATAACATATAACATATAACATATAACATATAACATATAACATATAACATATAACATATGACATATACTACATATAACATATAAATATATCATATAACATATAACATATAACATATAACATATAACATATAACATATAACATATAATAACATATAACATATAACATATAACATATAACATATAACATATAACATATAACATATAAATATAACATATAACATATAACATATAATCATATAACATATAACATATAACATATAACATATAACATATAACATATATCATATAACATATAACATATAACATATAACATATAACATATACCATATAACATATAACATATAACATATAACATATAATATAACTATATAACATATAACATATAACATATAACATATAACATATAACATATATATACATATAACATATAACATATAACATATAACATATAACACTATAACATATAACATATAACATATAACACATATAACATATAACATATAACATATAACATATAACATATAACATATAACATATAAAACATATAACATATAAACATATAACATATAACATATAACATATAACATATAACATATATACATATAACATATAACATATAACATATAACATATAACATATAACATATATCATATATCATATAACATATAACATATAACATATAACATAATAACATATAACATATAACATATAACATATAACATATAACATATAACATATAACATTTAACATATAACATATAACATATAACATATAACATATAACATATAACATATAACATATAACATATAACATATAACATATAACATATAACATATAACATATAACATATAACATATAACATATAACATATAACATATAACATATAACATATAACATATAACATATAACATATAACATATAACATTTAACATATAACATATAACATATAACATATAACATATAACATATAACATATAACATATAACATATAACATATAAATATACATATAACAATAACAATAACATATAACATATAACATATAACATATAACATATAACATATAACATATTTTTTTTTTTTTTTTTTTTTTTTTTTTTTTTTTTTTTTTTTTTTTTTTTTTTTTTTTTTTTTTTTTTTTTTTTTAAAAATATAACATATAACATATAACATATAACATATAACATATATAACATATAATATAACATATAACATATAACATAACATATAACATATAACATATAACATATAACATATAACATATAACATATAAACATATAACATATAACATATAACATATAACATATAACATATAACATATAACATATAACATATAACATATAAATATAACATATAACATATAACATATAACATATAACATATAACATATAATATAACATATAACATATAACATATAACATATAACATATAACATATAACATATAACATATAACATATAACATATAACATATAACATATAACATATAACATATAACATATAACATATAACATATAAATATAACATATAACATAATAAACATATAACATATAACATATAACATATAACATATAACATAACATATAACATATAACATATAACATATAACATATAACATATAACATATAACATATAAATATAACATATAACATATAACATATAACATATAACATAATATAACATATAACATATAAATATAACATATAACATATAACATATAACATATAACATATAACATATAACATATATACATATAACATATAACATATAACATATAACATATAACATATAACATATAACATATAACATATAACATATAACATATAATATAACATATAAACATATAACATATAACATAAATAACATATAACATATAACATATAACATATAACATATAAACATATAAATATAACATATAACATATAACATATAACATATAACATATAACATATAACATATAACATATAACATATAACATATAAATATATAACATATAACATATAACATATAAATATAAATATATAACATATAACATATAACATATAACATATAACATATAACATATATAATATATAACATATAACATATAACATATAAATATAACATATAACATATAACATATAACATATAACAATAACATATAACATATAATAACATATAACATATAACATATAACATATAACATATAACATATAACATATAACATATAACATATAACATATAAAATATAACATATATAACATATAACATATAACATATAACATATAACATATAACATATAACATATAACATATAACATATAACATATAACATATAACTATATATAACATATAAATATAAATATAACATATAACATATAACATATAACATATAACATATAACATATAACATATAACATATAACATATAACATATAACATATAACATATAACATATAACATATAACATATAACATATAACATATATCACATATAACATATAACATATAACATATAACATATAACATATAACATATAACATATAACATATAACATATAACATATAACATATAACATATAACATATAACATATAACATATAACATATAACATATAACATATAACATATAACATATAACATATAACATATAACATATAACATATAACATATAACATATAACATATAACATATAACATATAACATATAACATATAACATATAACATATAACATATAACATATAACATATAACATATAACATATAACATATAACATATAACATACAACGTACAACGTATAACGTATAGCGTATAACATATAACATATAACATATAACATATAACATATAACATATAACATATAATATATAACATATAACATATAACATATAACATATAACATATAACATATAACATATAACATATAACATAAAACATATAACATATAACATAATAACTTAACATTAACATTAACATTAAATTAACATATAACATTAAATATAACAATAACATATAAATATAAATATAAAATAATATAAATAAAAATAATAAATAACATATAACATATAACATATAACATAAACATATAACATATAACATATACATATAATATATATAAATATAATATAACATATAACATATAACATATAACATATAACATATAAATAACATATAACATATAACATATAACATATAACATAAACATATAACATATAACATATAACATATAACATATAACATATAACATATAACATATAACATATAACATATAACATATAAATATAACATATAACATATAACATATAACATATAAATATAACATATAAATAACATATAACATATAACATATAACATATAACATATAACATATAACATATAACATAAACATAAACATATAACATATAACAATAAATATAACATATAAATATAACATATAACATATAACATATAACATATAACATATAACATATAACATATAACATATAAATATAACATATAACATATAACATATAACATATAACATATAACATAACATATAACATATAACATATAACATATAAATATAACATATAACATATAACATATAACATAAACATATAAATATAACATATAACATATAACATATAACATATAATATAACATATAACATATAACATATAACATATAACATATAAATATAACATATAACATATAACATATAACATATAAATAATAAACATATAACATAACATATAACAATAACATGTAACATATAACATAACATATAACATATAACATATAACATATAACATATAACATATAACATATAACATATAACATATAACATATAACATATAACATATAACATATAACATATAACATATAACATATAACATATAACATATAACATATAACATATAACATATAACATATAACATATAACATATAACATATAACATATAACATATAACATATAACATATAACATATAACATATAACATATAACATAAAACAAAACATAAAACATAACATATAACATATAACATATAACATATAACATATAACATATAACATATAACATATAACATATAACATATAACATATAACATATAACATATAACATATAACATATAACATATAACATATAACATACAACATACAACATAACGTATAACGTATAACATTTAACATATAACATATAACATATAACATATAACATATAACATATAACATATAACATATAACATATAACATATAACATATAACATATAACATATAACATATAACATATAACATATAACATATAACATATAACATATAACATATAACATATAACATATAACATATAACATATAACATAATAACATATAACATATAACATATAACATATAACATATAACATATAACATATAACATATAACATATAACATATAACATATAACATATAACATATAACATATAACATATAAAAATAACATATAACATATAACATATAACATATAACATATAACATATAACATATAACATATAACATATAACATATAACATATAACATATAACATATAACATATAACATATAACATATAACATATAACATATAACATATAACATATAATACATATAACATATAACATATAACATATAACATATAACATATAACATATAACATATAACATATAACATATAACATATAACATATATATACATATAACATAACATATAACATATAACATATAACATATAACAAAAAACATATAACAAAAAACATATAACATATAACATAACGAATAAAAAATAACATATAACATATAACATATAACATATAACATATAACATATAACATATAACATATAACATATAACATATAACATATAACATATAACATATAACATATAACATATAACATATAACATATAACATATAACATATAACATATAACATATAACATATAACATATAACATATAACATATAACATATAACATATAACATATAACATATAACATATAACATATAACATATAACATATAACATATAACATATAAACAATAACATATAACATATAACATATAACATATAACATATAACATATAACATATAACATATAACATATAACATATAACATATAACATATAACATATAACATATAACATATAACATATAACATATAACATATAACATATAACATATAACATATAACATATAACATATAACATATAACATATAACATATAACATATAACATATAACATATAACATATAACATATAACATATAACATATAACATATAACATATAACATATAACATATAACATATAACATATAACATATAACATATAACATATAACATATAACATATAACATATAACATATAACATATAACATATAACATATAACATATAACATATAACATATAACATATAACATATAACATATAACATATAACATATAACATATAACATATAACATATAACATATAACATATAACATATAACATATAACATATAACATATAACATATAACATATAACATATAACATATAACATATAACATATAACATATAACATATAACATATAACATATAACATATAACATATAACATATAACATATAACATATAACATATAACATATAACATATAACATATAACATATAAATATACATATAACATATAACATATAACATATAAACATATAACATATAACATATAACATATAACATATATAACATATAACATATAACATATAACATATAACATATAACATATAACATATAAACATATAACATATAACATATAACATAACATATAACATATAACATATAACATATAACATATAACATATAACATATAACATATAACATATAACATATAACATATAACATATAAAATATAACATATAACATATAACATATAACATATAACATATAACATATAACATATAACATATAACATATAACATATAACATATAACATATAACATATAACATATAACATATAACATATAACATATAACATATAACATATAACATATAACATATAACATATAACATATAACATATAACATATAACATATAACATATAACATATAACATATAACATATAACATATAACATATAACATATAACATATAACATATAACATATAACATATAAACATATAACATATAACATATAACATATAACATATAACATATAACATATAACATATAACATATAACATATAACATATAACATATAACATATAATATAACATATAACATATAACATATAACATATAAATATAACATATAACATATAACATATAACATATATAACATATAACATATAACATATAACATATAACATATAACATATAACATATAACATATAACATATAACATATAACATATAACATATAACATATAACATATAACATATAACATATAATACATATAACATATAACATATAACATATAAATATAACATATAACATATAACATATAACATATAACACATAACATATAACATATAACATAAAACATATAACATATAACACATAACATATAACATATAACATATAACATATAACACATAACATATAACATATAACATATAACAGATAACATATAACATATAACATATAACATATAATAAATATAACATATAACATATAACATATAACATATAACATATAACATATAACATATAACATATAACATATAACATATAACATATAACATATAACATATAACATATAACATATAACATATAACATATAACATATAACATATAACATATAACATATAACATATAACATATAACATATAACATATAACATATAACATATAACATATAACATATAACATATAACATATAACATATAACATATAACATATAACATATAACATATAACATATAACATATAACATATAACATATAAATATAACAAAAAAAAAAAAAAAAAAAAAAAAAAAAAAAAAAAAAAAAAAAAAAAAAAAAAAAAAAAAAAAAAAAAAAAAAAAAAAAAAAAAAAAAAAAAAAAAAAAAATAATAAATAAAAAAAAAAAAAAAAAAAAAAAAAAAAAAAAAAAAAAAAAAAAAAAAAAAAAAAAAAAAAAAAAATAAAAAAAAAAAAAAAAAAAAAAAAAAAAAAAAAAAAAAAAAAAAAAAAAAAAAAAAAAAAAAAAAAAAAAAAAAAAAAAAAAAAAAAAAAAAAAAAAAAAAAAAAAAAAAAAAAAAAAAAAAAAAAAAAAAAAAAAAAAAAAAAAAAAAAATATAAATATAATAACATATAATATAACATATAACATATAACATATAACATATAACATATAACATATAACATATAACATATAACATATAAATATAACATATAACATATAACATATAAATATAACATATAACATATAACATATAACATATAAAATAACATATAACATATAAC
The DNA here is from genome assembly GCA_036346225.1 of Platerodrilus igneus. Lineage (NCBI taxonomy): Eukaryota > Metazoa > Arthropoda > Insecta > Coleoptera > Lycidae > Platerodrilus > Platerodrilus igneus. Next base: position 6,348,324 of record JARFIW010001513.1, on the reverse strand, counting down.
ATATAAATATAACATATAACATATAACATATAACATATAACATATAACATATAACATATAACATATAACATATAAATATAACATATAAATATAACATATAACATATAACATATAACATAATAAACATATAACATATAACATATAACATATAACATATAAATATAACATATAACATATAACATATAACATATAACATATAACATATAACATATAACATATAACATATAACATATAACATATAACATATAACATATAACATATAACATATAACATATAACATATAACATATAACATATAACATATAAATATAACATATAACATATAACATATAACATATAACATATAACATATAAATAATATAAATATAAATATAACATATAACATATAACATATAATAACATATAACATATAACATATAACATATAACATATAACATATAACATATAACATATAACATATAACATATAACATATAACATATAACATATAACATATAACATATAACATATAACATATAAATATAAATATAACATATAACATATAATATATAATATAACATATAACATAACATATAAATATAACATATAACATATAACATATAAATATAACATATAACATATAACATATAACATATAACATATAACATATAACATATAACATATAACATATAAATATAACATATAACATATAAATATAACATATAACATAACATATAACATATAACATATAACATATAACATATAACATATAACATATAACATATAACATATAACATATAACATATAACATATAACATATAACATATAACATATAACATATAACATATAACATATAACATATAACATATAACATATAACATATAACATATAACATATAACATATAACATATAACATATATAACATATAACATATAAATATAATAATATAACATATAACATATAAATATAACATATAAACATATAACATATAAATATAACATATAACATATAACATATAACATATAAATATAACATATAACATATAACATATAACATATAACATATAACATATAACATATAACATATAACATATAACATATAAATATAACATATAAATATAAATATAACATATAACATATAACATATAACATATAACATATAACATATAACATATAACATATAACATATAACATATAACATATAACATATAACATATAACATATAACATATAACATATAAATATAACATATAACATATAACATATAACATATAACATATAACATATAACATATATAACATATAACATATAACATATAACATATAACATATAACATATAACATATAACATATAACATTAACATATAACATATAACATATAACATATAACATATAACATATAACATATAACATATAACATATAACATATAACATATAACATATAAATAATATAACATATAACATATAACATATAACATATAACATATAACATATAACATATAACATATAAACATATAACATATAACATATAATAACATATAATAACATATAACATATAACATATAACATATAACATATAACATATAACATATAACATATAACATATAACATATAACATATAACATATAACATATAACATATAACATATAAATATAACATATAACATATAACATATAACATATAACATATAACATATAACATATAACATATAACATAATAAACATATAACATATAACATATAACATAAACATAAACATATAACATATAACATATAACATATAACATATAACATATAACATATAACATATAACATATAACATATAACATATAACATATAACATATAACATATAACATATAACATATAAAATATAACATATAACATATAACATATAACATATAACATATAACATATAACATATAACATATAACATATAACATATAACATATAACATATAACATATAACATATAACATATAACATATAACATAACATATAACATATAACATATAACATATAACATAAACATATAACATATAAATATAACATATAAATATAACATATAAATATAAATATAACATATAACATATAACATATAACATAAATATAACATATAACATATAAATATAACATATAACATATAACATATAACATATAACATATAACATATAACATATAACATAACATATAACATATAACATATAAATATAACATATAACATATAACATATAACATATAACATATAACATATAACATATAACATATACATATAACATAATAATATAACATATAACATAAACATATAACATATAACATATAACATATAACATATAACATATAACATATAACATATAACATATAACATATAACATATAACATATAACATATAACATATAACATATAATATAACATATAACATATAACATATAACATATAACATATAACATATAACATATAACATATAACATATAACATATAACATATAACATATAACATATAACATATAACATATAACATATAACATATAACATATAACATATAACATATAACATATAACATATAACATATAACATATAACATATAACATATAACATAAAATATAACATATAACATATAACATATAAATATAACATATAACATATAAATATAATAATATAACATATAACATACATATAACATATAACATAAACATATAACATATAACATATAAATATAACATATAACATATAACATAAACATAAATATAACATATAACATAAATATAAATATAACATATAATATAACATATAACATATAACATATAACATATAACATATAAATATAACAATAACATATAAATATAACATAAAACATATAACATATAACATATAACATATACATATAACATATAACATATAACATATAATATAACATATAACATATAACATATAATATAATATAACATATAACATATAACAAAAAAAAAAACAAAAAAAAAAAAAAAAAAAAAAAAAAAAAAAAAAAAAAAAAAAAAAAAAAAAAATATAAATAAAATATAAATATAAATTAAATATAATAACATATAAATATAAATTAATATAAATATAAATATAAATAATATACATATAAATAACATATAACATATAACATATAACATATATAATATAACATATAACATATAACATATAACATATAACATATAACATATAACATATAAATATAACATATAACATATAACATATAACATATAACATATAACATATAACATATAACATATAACATATAACATATAACATATAACATATAACATAAATATAACATATAACATATAACATATAACATATAACATATAACATACAACATATAACATAACGTATAACGTATAGCATTTAACATAAAACATATAACATATAACATATAACATATAACATATAACATATAACATAGAACATATAATATATAACATATAACATATAACATATAACATATAACATATAATCATATAACATATAACATATAACATATAACATACAACATATAACATATAAACATATAACATATAACATATAACGTATAACGTATAACATATAACATATAACATATAACATATAATATATAACATATAACATATAACATATAACATATAACATATAACATATAACATATAACATATAACATATAACATATAACATATAACATATAACATATAACATATAACATATAACATATAACATATAAATATACATATAACATATAACATATAAACATATAACATATAACATATAACATATAACATATAACATATAACATATAACATATAACATATAACATATAACATATAACATATAACATATAACATATAACATATAACATATAACATATAACATATAACATATAACATATAACATATAACATTTAACATTTAACATATAACATATAACATATAACATATAACATATAACATATAACATATAACATATAACATATAACATATAAACATATAACATATAAATATAACATATAAATATAACATATAATATAACATATAACATATAACATATAACATATAACATATAACATAATAACATATAACATATAACATATAACATATAACATATAACATATAACATATAACATATAACATATAACATATAACATATAACATATAAAATATAACATATAACATATAACATATAACATATAACATATAACATATAACATATAACATATAACATATAACATATAACATATAACATATAACATATAACATATAACATATAACATATAACATATAACATATAACATATAACATATAACATTACACTTAACATATAACATATAACATATAACATATAACATATAACATATAACATATAACATATAACATATAACATATAACATATAACATATAACATATAACATATAACATATAACATATAACATATAACATATAACATATAACATATAACATATAACATATAACATATAACATATAACATATAACATATAACATATAACATATATATAACATATAACATATAACATATAACATATAACATATAACATATAACATATAACATATAACATATAACATATAATATATAACATATAACATATAACATATAACATATAACATATAACATATAACATATAACATATAACATATAACATATAACATATAACATATAACATATAACATATAACATATAACATATAACATATAACATATAACATATAACATATAACATATAACATATAACATATAACATATATATAACATATAACATATAACATATAACATATAACATATAACATATAACATATAACATATAACATATAACATATAACATATAACATATAACATATAACATATAACATTTAACATTTAACATATAACATATAACATATAACATGTAACATATAACATATAATATATAACATATAACATATAATATATAACATATAACATATAACATATAACATATAACATATAACATATAACATATAACATATAACATATAACATATAACTATATAATATATAACATATAACATATATACATATAACATATATACATATAACATATAACATATAACATATAACATATAACATATAACATATAACATATAACATATAACATATAACATATAACATATAACATATAACATATAACATATAACATATAACATATAACATATAACATATAACATATAACATATAACATATAAACTATATAACATATAACATATAACATATATAACATATAACATATAACATATAACATATAACATATAACATATAACATATAACATATAACATATAACATATAACATATAACATATAAATACATATAATAAATATAACATATAACATATAACATATAACATATAACATATAACATATAACATATAACATATAACATATAACATGGAAGACGTTTTCGGCGTTTCTACTGACTGCATTCGCAGCATGGACGATGCGAACCGGTCGCATGCATTGGTCTTAAATGTACTGGACGAGCAGCAAGGATTGGTAAAAGATGACGTCATTTAGTTCCCCGCTGAATCCTTAACTTCGTTTGGCTGTCTTCGAAAACTTTCGGTTTGCATTCTATAGGGAACATAAAGCAGGTACGCAAGGGTAAACTTTTTAGTAATAAGTTAGTTCGCTTACAAGTTTCACCAAAGTCCTATAGTACTGATTTTGTTTTCGCTTTTACGAGAATGGACAACTTACTACGGCACAAGGAAAAACAGCACGGTATGTCATTAAACCGTAAACATTTAGCTCCGCCAGCTGGTAAAGGGTCTTGTACGAAACAACAACAAATTATGTGTAAAGTATCGACTTCGAAATGGAAAAGACTATGTATGCCGCACACTTGAGAAGCAACAGACATAAAAATGCAACAGTTACCGCTACTAGCAACGATGGTGTAGAAATGGTTAGCACTGCGTTTAACAACCGTATGTCTAGCCATCGCATAAAGAACGCCAGTGTTGACGATGGAGTGTCCGAGTTTCTTTGGAAGCTGAAAGAGCGGTTTATTCGATTACTTAATGAAAAAGAACACAACATACAGCAATAAAAGTTAATTCAACTCTACAGTCTATCAAAATATAGAAGAGACCCATTGAATTCCTTAAACACAAAAAATATGGTTAAAAATATGGCTTAAACAAAACCATGAGAACAAAATCAGAGTTATTTGAAACACGTAGGTCCGGTTGGTCTTTGGAAAAGGTGCTCTATTTAGAAATAAATATTAATAAGTATAAGTCGATGTGAGGAGTTCCAGGTAAAGAATAAAAATTGTGAATATGTGTTTAGAAATGTGGTTTACAAAATTTAAACTGTATTAGTAAAAATTGTCTGTAATAAAAAGTTTTAAGAATGGTTCTTAGATTTTCTTTTAGGTATGAGCTGCACGAAAGTTATAATTTAGAGGGTATGTATGTAAAACGGTAAGGGGTGGTCTAATTGTAAATCTATTTACAGATTCGGATTCTGCGTGAAATTCTAGACTAACTTGATGTGTGGCATGGTTAAAAAATTTATAAGGACGGCCAAAAATCGCTATCAGCAAAAAATATTAAATTGAGAATAGCTCCCTGGGGAATGATGCAATTTAAAAAATTTCTAGAAATTCAGGAAGCTGAGAAAAATCTAACACTAATTGATACTAAACAAGATAGATTTATCTTAAAACATAGAAAGTATGATATGACATTAAAAGCGATTAGTGGTGCGGTGGAGGTATGCTTGCTAGAGAATATGTGTGTAAAGCGGTAAGGGGTGGTCCTATGTCAAATCTGTTTACAGATTCGGATTCTGCGTAAAATTCTAGATTAATTTGATGCATCGCATGGCTAAAACAAATTTATAAGGACGGTCAGAAATCGCTGCTGGTAAAAAATTTTAAAATGAGGGTAGCTCCTTGAGGGATGATGCTATCTAAAAAATAAGATATATATATATATATATATATATATTTCGTGGGTGGAAATGTGGAGAAAGATTTATCTCGCAGAGGGTATATGTGTAAAACGGTTAGGGGTGGTCCTATTTTAAAGCTGTTTACAGATTCGGATTTTGCGTAAAATTCTAGACTAATTTGATGTATCGCGTGGTTAAAAAATTTATAAGAAAGGTTAGAAATTGCTACCGGTAAAAAATCTTAAAATGAGGGTAGCTCCCTGGGGGATAATGCCATCTAAAAAATTTAAAAAGATTGACACCAAACAAGGTACATTTATCTCGTAGAAAACTATTTGATTCAGAATGTTAGTGGTAAAAGAATCTTAAAATTGAGGTAGCTCCCTGGGGGGTAATGCTATCTAAAAAATTCATGGAAGTTCAGGTAGCTGAGATCCGAGCAAGAAGGAGAGTAAGGAGGGAGTCCATCCTCCTCAATTGCTCCTTGCGGGAATTTACATGTAAAATGAGTGAGGAAATGAGGGATTCTGGAGGAAAAGGGGGCCTGTATATCCTGTATTGCTACTACTGCAGCCATTTCAATTTTTAATTTGTCTAAAAATGATTGCGTGCCTGAAAAGGAGTAACTTTGGTTGTAGAGGCCCTACACAAATCAAATTAGATTCGTCTTACAGTTAATGAATTTGTCTAATGGATACCATGGTACGGACTTCTACTTACGTATATTGGTTACTTTATTGGTAATATATATTGCTGTTTTAATAAAGTCAATTAGGGGTAGTTAAGACCCCTAATATACGACACGTCATTAAAAAATATTGAGGACGCCGAAAACCAGACACTTCTACGAAGAAAATAAGAATTAATAAGATTAGGCAGGAAAGTTATAGACAGCACCCTGTATATAAGCAGTAGTCACAATTGATTTAAGAAACAATGAATACTTTAGGCGCTTTGATTAAAGAAACGATTTGGCAAGCCATAAGGCGGCATGAACGGTAGTTAAAACGCAATACGCATCAATAATGCATCGTCGTCACGCTAAGAAGCTCAATTGAACAAGTGGTTTTAATAATGCGTAATAGAAAACGCATTGAATTTATTATATAAAGTATATTTTGTGTACGTGACTAGAAAGGAAAAGACAACACCTGATAGCATAACAAATAAACCCGGTGTTATGCATTTTATAGCGTTTTTGGTGACATATGATCACTTCATATTATTCTGGTTTGATATTTACATTATCAAAGTTCCTTTCCTGTTATCGCCTATCCTATAACATATACATACAACTTTGGATATTGGAAGGAGTGCGCGTGAGTGCCTTTTTGTGTTCGTGTACACAGTTCAAGACGCGCATCGGACAGAACATTATTAACTTGGCAACGGAAGTAACCGTAACAATCAGTTCGGTGTGCTTGACCATAGGGGTCTTCATTGGTGAAAACGTCTCAAGAATAGTGAACTTTTGTTTATGCAGTTTACGGCGGTCCTGCAGATGCAGAATTACAGTCCACTACATTTTTGATACCAGCGCAATTGGAAACCATTACAGGTTAGTGTTTTTTAATTGATTAACTATTTTAAAATGCCGTTGGTCGATAAAAACATGCAGACATTTTTTTGCTCCTTCTACGCCACATAACACATTTTTTTCCTGCGAGTTCCTAATCCTTGCCGCATATTATTTCTCGTTTACTGCATAAATATTTTTTTATTAAACAAAACGCATTGCTATTCTTTGGATTTCATAGTTTAAATTATTATAATTTCCATTTAAATCGCATTATTTTAGTCAGTCAGTGATATTTGTGTTGAAAATAATCAATGTGGTTCAGTTTTTACAAGTGCTATATCGCTTTAAGAACACCTGTGCATTCATTTCAAATAATAACTTTGGAGGTCAGAACACCGGCAGTTTGAACCTGTTGTTTCTAATAACGAACGTAGTTCTAGCGACATAATTTAAGTTGCTCGCGCATGCAAAACAACTTTGCAAACATTGTTTATTTTGATGTCAATTTAATTCGTATAGAAGTTGTTGATAATTGTTACAATTTAGTACCAATACTCATTGAAATGGTAAACATGTTAAACTACATAATTCAGTTAATTTGTTAAAGACAAATTTTTGTCTTTGGTTTATTGGCAATTATTTCAAAACAATTCCTTAGAACTTATAAGGGCATTTTAGTAGCTACAATGCCTACCAAGAAAATTTCTACCGAACCGTTTATCCTGGATTTAAAATTGGCTATTGAACAGTTTCGTTCGCTTTTTGATCAAACGTCTAATTTAGATTCAACAGAGCAAAATTTAGTTTTGGTTCAAATTCTAACGCAAACAACTATCGATCTACAACATGAGATGGATAGTGCGTACAAAATGTGCACTCTAGATGCAGAAAATCTGGAGGAAATTAAAAGTTTAAAATCCAGCATGAATGGATTAGTCATTTCAATAAAAAAATAGTGCGGCACAAATGGAGTTTGATTTATCCAAAATCAAGAAAGAAAATATTCTTGCCAACACACAAGAATTTTCTCAATTAATAAGGGTGTCTAATATAAGATTTCCTCGGATATGTGTCCCAAAATTTTTGGGCAAGATTTCAGAGTTTATGCATTTTAATGAGCTTTTTAAAAATCTTGTTGTTGATAACAAGAATTTATTAAGCGTAGAGAAATTTTATTTCTTGCTGGACGCAATAGATTCAGATTCTAAAGGTTTAATTAAACATTTACCGATTACAGGGGATAATTTTAAGTTGGCATACGATACCGTGGTTGAAGGTATGAAAGCAAGCGACTTTTGGTAAACTCTCATTTTGCGGCTTTGGAAAATGCTCCAAAGGCCATCCATAATTCTCACCAAGAGCTTAAAGCTCTCATAAATTGCTTTGATGAAAATTTGGCATGCTTAGAGCAAGCTAAGGTAGATGTTTTGGACATGTTTCAGTTTCGTACATTATCTAAGAAATTGGATAACGAATTTTTAAAATTATTCGAATTAGAAACCAATGTTGTTGGCTTAAATTTGATTCCCACATATAAGCAATTAAAAACATTTGTTGAAAGACACTGTAAAGCCTTGGAAGTTAGTAGTTTATGTATGAGCAAACAGTCTAAAACAAATAGTAAATCTACACATTTTGATAAACCTACTGGAATTTATTCAAAATCTCAATATCACACTTCATTGGTGACAATAGCAGATAGCAAAAGTTGCATTCATTGTAAAGGCAAACATGCTTTATATCAGTGTCAGAATTTTTTGGACAAGACGCCTCACGAGCGTTACGAGTTTGTTAAGCAGAAAAATATCTGCATTAATTGTTTATCGGGGTTTCATCGAGCCACGAAATGTTTTTCAAAATCTGTTTGTAGAAAGTGCGCTAAACCTCACAACACATTGCTACATTTTACAAACCAAAAATCATTGACGAATCAATTCGTTAATAACTCGCCCGCACTACAGTCAAATCAACCATGTGCAAGTACATCAAGTACTAGCGGTTTATTTTCGACGCATTCTTCGAAAACCGTCACTTTGTTGGAAACTGCAACTATTGCAATTCGAGATGGGAATGGAAAGATTCAAAAGGTAAGAGAATTATTGGACAATGGCAGTATGGAAAGTTTTATGACAGAAACTTGTCGTCAGCGACTTGGCTTACAAAAATCCAACGTTGCCATTAAAGTGGAAGGTCTAGGTTTAGCTTCCTCACACATTTCGGGAGTTTTATTTTGCAAAATTAGACCTAGGGATAAAATACATCCAGAATTTGATGTAGATGTTTATATTCTACAAAATATTTGTGGTAAATTGCCTGCAGTGCAATTAAACACCAACCATTGGCCGCATACAGCGGACTTGCTGTTGGCTGATCCTGATTTTGATAAGCCAGGCACAATTGATTTACTTTTGGGTGCAGATGTTTTTGCACACTTATTGTTAAATGAGACTCGTATGGGAACCGCAGACGAACCAGTCGCGATTCATACCAAACTTGGGTGGGCTCTTACAGGGAAAATCATTTCTCCTGCAGCAGATAGTACCTCATTATGTGTACTAACAGAACCCTTAGATATTCTAATTCGTCGGATTTGGGAACTGGAAGGCATTCCAGATGTCCACAAGGTTTCTTCTGCAGAAGAAGCCTGTGAGCAGCATTTTTTGGTAACACATGCTAGAAACGAGCAGGGTCGTTTTATAGTGTCACTTCCGTTTAATGGTCCGGAATCCATTTTTTGGGGAACTCTGAAAGTCGCACTTTGTAGGTTTTTGGCATTGGAAAGTCATCTACAAAAAGTCCCTCCACTGTATACAATGTACAAGGAGTTTATGCAAGATTATTTACAAAATGACCATATGTCACTCATTCCTTCTAGCATGAAGGAATCATCGCATCATTCGACAGAATATTACATTCCGCATCATGCGGTTATTAAACCAGAAAGTAACACAACAAAATTAAGGGTAGTCTTTGACACTTCGGCAACTACTCTCATTGGTGGGTCTCTTAATGACCATTTGCTTGCCGGTCCTTCCTTACAAAAGGATATCTTGGCTTTACTTTCTCACTTTCGCTTACATCCGATTGTCATCACCGCAGACATCAAACAGATGTATCGACAAATTCTTATTTCTCCGGAACACCGAAAATTTCAAAAAATTGTTTGGAGGTCTAATCCTACAGAACCTATTTCAGATTTTGTACTAAATACAGTAACTTATGGTGTCAGATCAGCACCGTATTTAGCATTGCGTGTGATCCAAGAATTGGCGCGTCTTGAATCATCAAAATTTCTTTTAGCTGCTAAGGCTTTGGAATTCGATACATATGTTGACGATGTCGTGACCGGGTTACAATCGGTCGAAGAAACTCAACAATTGATTTTGGAATTAGACAAACTGTTCTTGTTGGGTGGATTTACGTTGCGTAAATGGAACAGTAACGCATATGACGTAATTAAGGTAGTACCTGAATCGGTTAGGTATCAACAGACATTTGCATTCGAAGATTCAACTAATCTCTCGCAAAAAATTTTGGGCCTTCAGTGGCATCCGTCATTGGATGAATTTTTTTATGTAGTAAATCCGGTGGATAGGATTTGTACCAAAAGACACATGGTTTCAGAAATAGCGCAGATCTTTGTTCCCTTGGGCTTGTTGACACCGTTGGTGTTTTTTGCAAAACACTTAATTCAATATTTATGGATTCGGGGCATCGATTGGGATGGCGACCCTCCTGTTGATGTCATTGTCAAATGGAAATATTACCTTGATCAATTATCTGAATTGTCCAAGATGAAAATTCCTCGGTGGATTTTGTCTGATAACTGTCTGGAATTTCAGTTTCATGGCTTTTGCGACGCGTCCGAACAAGGATACGCCCCAGTAGTTTATTTTAGAGTGGTAGACGCAAATGGTTATATCAAAGTTTCATTGGTATGTACAAAATTAAGGGTTGCACCTACTCAACGCATTTCTGTGCCTCGGCTAGAATTATCTGCCGCGGTACTTTTATCAGATTTGATTGATTCTTGTTAAGGTTCGACTGAAGTTATCAATCTATGCGTGGTCAGATTCTACAGTGACTTTATCATAAATTCGATCGCCTTCTTGCCATTGGAAAACTTTCATTAGTAATAGAATGTCACACATTCAAGATCGAATTCCTCCTGGGTCTTGAAACCACATCAAGTCGCAAGATAATCCAGCGGATTGCCCCTCTCGGGGATTACTAGCCACGGAGTTAGTAGAGCATCGTTTATGGTGGTCCGGTCCTATTTGGCTTTCTTTGCCACAATCCGATTGGCCTGTGAGTAATTTTTCTAAAATGCATTCAACATCTATGGGTTTGGAAAGGAGAATTATTTCATTGAATATTATCATTTCGGATCATTTTCTTGATCTCTTAATAAACAAATTTTCTGATATAAATAAAATTGGTCGCATTATGTGTTATGTCCCTTATTTCATTTGCATGTTGAGAACCCCCGTGGATCTCGTTTCAAACGCATTTCAAATCATTTCAAATCAGCAACAACAAGTTGCGCTTCATTTATTGGTTAAAAGAGTTCAATCAGAATTCTTTTATAAGGACATAGAAAATATTAAAAAAAGGAGAACCATTAGCAAACAGCTTAGACCCCTTAGCCCATTTCTGTACAGACATGGTTTACTCAGGGTGGGCGGTCGCCTTCGAAATTCAAATTTACCTTATGGGGAAAAATTTCCAATCCTATTACCCCGTACTCATCGTTTGACAGATTTCGTTATTTTGGACTGTCATCAAAAATATTTACATCCTGGTCTTAGAACGATCCAATTTCTTTTAACGCAAAATTTTTGGATTTTGGCCGCAAAAAAGGCTGTTCGAAAATGTCTAAAAACATGTATCATTTGTTTTCGTATAAAATCAATTCCTTATTGCCTCCCTATGGGTGACCTACCAGCAACCCGCACCGTTTCGGGTAAAGCTTTTCTCCACACTGGGTTTGATTTTGGTGGACCGTTCGCAATTACCATGAGCCGCACTCGTGGTTTAAAGTCATTAAAGGCTTATGTTTGTTTGTTCGTTTGTTTTGGAACTAAGGCTCTGCACTTAGAGCTAGTTTCGAATTTGTCCTCATCTGCCATTATAGCGGCATTGAGGCGTTTCATTGCTCGTCGTAGTAAATGTGCCAAAATCTACTGTGATTGCGGCACAAATTTTACTGGTGCTGCCCGTGAACTGGCAAAACTTATGCAACATGTTGCTACCACAGAAGCTATTGAATTTATTTTCAATTTCCCGTCGTCCCCTCATTTTGGAGAGTTGTGGGAGGCTGGCATCAAGGTTATCGGCGCTCAAATTCTCTCGTATGAGGAATTCAATACCGTACTAATTCAGATTGAGGCCATACTTAATTCTCGTCCTTTGCGTTCATTGAGTACAAATCCTCAAGATTTTTCTTATTTGGCCCCGTGTCATTTCTTAAGAGTCGAACCAGTTTCAGTGCTTCCTGACCCAAATGTCTTGAACCTGAAACTATCTATTTTAGATCGTTGGCAACTCATTCAGAAAATCCAACAACCTTTTTGGTGCCGTTGGCATAGCTAGTACTTACATACTCTCCAACAAAAAACTACATAGTTTTCATCTCTTTCCGTTGTTAAACTCTATCCGTTTATGCTAAAGAAAATTGCCCCATTATGCATGTCATACGCTGTAAGTGGAAGAAAAAGACAACTGGAATTAGAGGAAAGTAAAAAGGCGAAAATTGGACTACATGAAAACCACTGCGACAATACGCAAACAGTACAAAGATATGTTAGACAAAGATCATCTTATTAGAGAAAGAACTAAAAGATTATTTTATGTGTCGAAGGAATGACTTAAATACATCCTGGTTCTACAAGCTGTATGCATTTGCGGTTAGTAAGAAAGACTGTTTTAGTTATGTAGGCGTCCTTGCGGAAAAGGATGGTACTAAATCCGTATACTTTTTAAAAGGTTATTCTAAAAACGTATTTATCAAAATGGCAGATAACAAAGACGAATTAAGGAATGCGGGTTTCGTAACCTTGGCGTACACCACACGCAAAGGGGTTCCGCTAAACATTGTATATTTACCTAGTAAAGAACCTTTCGGATCATTTAAAACCGAGGGCCCTACAACCTATAACAAGCATATATTCCCAAAAGTGGTAGACATGCAACTACACAACAGTGAGTGGGAGAAATACGATTCCCTCTAATACCGACAAGAAGAAGTCGATCAAGCTAACAAGATACGTATGCAGAATATAGTGGGAAAGCTGCGATTAAAAGATTGTCGCAAGCTGCAAGAATTACACGAAGGAATGGATCTGGTTGTCGGTGGAATTAAATACTTTATATATAGAGACAAACTTCGGTACATTTTGCAATTCGAAAACCTAGACGGTCTCAATGTATCAAACTATTGGCTAGAAAAGGAGATAGAGGATTTGGGTGTCGATTTAAATTTTAAGCTGTGAATAAAATTAGATAAAATTAAAACCACTCTAAACAAATATAAAGAAAGGACTGTCTTCTGTGTATAACTTTGTATTAAATGACTCCGTGCTTGGTATTAAATGTTTTTTAAATTTTGTTATGTATAATGTCAGAATAAAAATTTTAGAATAGTATTACATTGCTTTTTATTTACAAACAGCTATGACGTCACCACGAAATAGCACTCACACAGAAAGGGGGTGCCCATGGGCAGGGGTGCGCATGGGCAGAGGTGCGCATGGGCCGGGGTGCGCATGGTCAGGGATGCGCATTGGGTGAGATGTGTCTAGGCGTACACGAGGGAAGCGGAAGTTAACAGTCACCAAGCATCTAATTTCTATTTGGGTGATATGGAGTACTTGCCGGCGTATGTATCCGGAGTAAAAAACACGATTTGAACACGTAACTTATTAATAAAATTAGTTTATCGAGCGAAGATGACAAGCATAACATCATCCCTGGAAGCATATCAACCTATGCATGAGGGCATAAAGATATAGGTCTAAGTTAGTTGTTTATATTTGTATAGATTTTGTAAATCTATTGTATATACTAGTTTTAAGATTCCATAATTTTTAAGTTCCTCTCCCACCTTCCCTTCTTCCAAATCCTTCCGGCTTCTATCCTGGTGGACAGAGTATACGTGTTATCTCCACGTGGTGTTTGCGGGGCACAGCGGTTTTAGATTTCTCGAGAAATGGTTGATTAAAGCATGTCTTGGGTAGCAAAAAAAAAGGTTTTAAGGATGAAGTTAAATATAGATGGACAAAAATGAGAGGTTTGGGTCTTTAACAGGCGTAACTTTGGGGTGGTTCTATTTAAAATCTATTTGCAGATTTGGGCTACCTAGGAAAATCTAATATTAGTTGATACCAAACAAGATATATTTATCTGGTGATTATTAATTGTGGTTTAGAAAAATAGTAGTTTTCGTGGACTAAATAAAATAGTTTACACTGATTAATGTATATGATTACATATTCTCGTACACATTCACAAACATCTGCTTACGTTCACATACGGACATGGCCATGCCGGTAGCTTTTGTTTAACAAATAGTAAGAAAGATACGTTAGTTGTTAGTGTGTGGAAGCCCATCGGATCATTGGATTCAAAAAGCACGGTGCGGCGGAATGTATGGTGGTTCCCGTTAGAATAGTCAAAAGTGGTTAATCGATCGTATTAGTTGTTTAAATATGCGAAAGTGTAAAAGCCTACATAAGCAAAATTTTATTATAAGACAACAAGAAAAATCCCCATGTGCTATACTTATAAAGAAAGTATAGAATGGTGCTTTGCAGCGGTCCTAGCAGTAAAAAGGCGACTGATTTTTTCAACCAACTACAAGAATAGCAGGAGCGCAGAAAAGGGGTATGCATGAATTATACAGCGCACTGTTACTATAAAATATGTTAGTTTACGGGTAAATCGAACGTGTAATTGATCACGACTTATAGCTCCCTCGGAGGTTTAAAAATTCTGAGACTATTGTGGTTTGAAAAATATTTGGAAATTATCAGAACGGGAGCGGATCGAAGTATAAGGTAGACGGATGATTAACCAAGTTTTTCTACCTTTTACTAGGGAATCGGAAGTTAACAGACATCGAGCATCTAATTCTCTATTTGGGTGGTATCGAATACTTGCCGGCTCTAGAAATAATTACGTGCTACCGACCGCTATGCGGAAGATTTGGTTCTAGGAAATGAGCAACCTACAAAAATAGAGAATACTCGGTATTAATGCTAATTGGTCTAGGGACCGCGCTTGTGCACTCTTCGAGTGTCTTCGGCAATCTTCGATTGTTTCCAAAATGTATATAAACCATGGTACTATCCATGGAAGCTAATCGAAGAAAAATGCCCTCCGAAAATATTTTAAATTGCAACTTTTGCGGTGCTTCCTATACCTGGAAAAAATGCTCTCAAACGGCGCCAGAACAAATGTCGTGGTGTAACATCGTCCTATTTACATAATTATATTTATTTATATTTTATATTTACACTTTATATTTATTTATATATAGCATGTATTATGTGGCTTATTTGTTTTGTTTGACGTTCTGTCGCTATTTTGGTTGCAGTATATATTTGGGAAGGACGAGCAGAATTGCGAAGATTGTAATCATAATGTAAATCAGTTAGGGAACGATAGGGAAAGCTAGGGATGGATTTAAATTAGTTAGCTAGATTTGGATAGTTTTAAGACGACCCTTCAGGTCGCACTGGTAACCAGAACCGGCGTCTGCTATCCGGTATTACGGATCCCTCCCCCTCTCATTTTTGCTTGTTGATCGGGTACACTCGAAAGTCAGCGCTAGGGATACCATTATTTACAACCCTGTTTTTAGTTTTGTTTTGTTTTGTTCCAGTTTTGTCAGATTTTTAGGTTTGTTAGATTGTTAGAGTTTGTTAGGTTTGTTAGATTTTTAGGTTTGTTAGATTTTTATTTAGTTTTTATTTAGGGTGAATCAACTATGAAGTAAAAATAAATTAGGAGCACGACTATTTTTCGCGTTTAAACCCAATGTAGTACCTCCGGGTGGAGCATTGGGGACGTGGCCGCAAGTATAGCGGCCCTAATTCAAATTATAATGTAACATCGTCCGACTTTAACAGTGCATATCCAACTCCCCCATAAGGGTGGAGAGCCAATGGATCTGGGTGGACGATCAGATTTTCGGATGCTGGAGAGAGTTATATCGAGGGTGGGAATGGAATTGTGGCGGCTGTACTCGCATGAGCGTGGATTTGTGATTTTGGACAGATTTTGAAATAATCTGACAAGCGCGTTTTGTGTGTGGTGGCGCTGGTCGATATAATGCGAGTGCGAGTGCACCTGATAATGTGTTTGCTTTTGCTGATATATGCACTGTTGCATGCTTTTGCTTGTTCGGATATTTATTTATATATTTGTTTTTGCACTTGTATTTTTGCCTGCATTGTATTGTTTTGTGGCTTGATTCGTTTGACGTTCTGTCGCCGGTTTTTGGCCGCGGTGTATATGGAAGAGAGGATTGTATGTATATTATGTTTGTTGGGGAATGATAGGGAGCGTTGGGGACGGGTTTGGGATGAGACGCTTGGATCAGGGAGTACGAATTTGTAAATTTGTGGAGCAGGCAAATGTCTCGATTCACTGTTAATACTTTTGGCGACTGCTTGTAAAGTTTGAATCCATTTTAAATTAGCTGGCTGGATTTGGATGGTTTTGAGTCGGCCCTTCGGGTCGCGCTGGTGAGCAGGGCCGGCGTCTGCTGTCCGGTGTTGCGGATCCCTCCCCCTCTCATTTTTGCTTGTGTCTTGTTGATCGGGCACACTCCAAAGTTAACGCTGGAGATACCATTGTTTAAACCTTGTTTTTAGTTTTTATTTTAGTTTGTTAGATTTTTAGTTAGATTTGCATTTAGGGTGGATTAATTATGAAGTTGGAATTAAAAGGAGGCGCGTTTATTTTTCGCGTTTGGACCCAGTGTAGTACCTCCGGGTGGAGCATTGGGGACGTGGCCGCAAGTATAGCGGCCCTAATTCAAATTATAATGTAACATCGTCCACGGTTAAGCTTATACATCCGTCAGCAGCAAAGTACTCAAACCGTGGGTCTTGCGGTATCGCTTTTTACAAAAATGAACAACTTACTACGGCACAAGGAAAAACAGCACGATATGTCATTAAGCCGTAAACGTTCATCTCCGCCAGCTGTTAAAGGGTATGTACGAAACAACCACAAATTCTATGTAAAGTATTCAATTTCGTTTTTTAAAATAAATTAAAT
Source organism: Platerodrilus igneus (assembly GCA_036346225.1). Taxonomy (NCBI): domain Eukaryota; kingdom Metazoa; phylum Arthropoda; class Insecta; order Coleoptera; family Lycidae; genus Platerodrilus; species Platerodrilus igneus. The sequence continues at coordinate 6,329,634 of JARFIW010001513.1, read as the reverse complement.
TTGAATTTGTAATTAACCGCATTTGTAAAATGAGAAGCTAATGGTTAATTTTAATGCTGCTAAGCATATACTTTCGCTTGGTGATTCATTTAGAAAATATTCAAGCCTGCCATTTCCGAAAATATAACGTAGAAATTATTTAAAATTAAATTGCTTTATTAGTAAGTATCCTGTAGACAACAAGTTTGGTATTTCCTTAGTAAAGGTTTAAAGAGTTTTTATTAAGTTTTTGTTTATAGTAGCACTGTATCTTCTACCGCACGACTTGCAGCCAATTTGTGTGCGTGAGCTACCACCCTTTTGGATTTTTAATATGCACGCGATGCGATTGCTGACCCGTATAACATGGAAGACATTTCCTGTGTTTCTACTGACTGCATTCGCGGCATGGACGATGCGAACTGGGCGCATGCATTGATGCTAAATATACTGAACAAGTAGCAAAGATTGGCAAAAGATGACGTCATTTAGTTTTCCGTTGAATCCTTAATTTTGTTCGGCTGTCTTCGGAAACCTTCGGTTTGCATTCTATAGGGAACATAAAGCAGGCACACAAGAGTAAACTTTTTAGTTATAAGTTAGTTTGCTTTCAAGTTTCACCAAAGGCCTATAGTGCGGATTTTGTTTTGTACTAAAATGGCACCTGCAAACGTTTTTAAATGCACGCTCTATCACGTCTACTTTACCAGGAAGGATGCCTTCAAACGGCACCAGAACAGATGTCGTGGTGTAACATCGTCCAGGGTTAAGCTTTTACATCCGTCAGCAGCAATGTACTTAAACTATGGGTCTTGCGGTATCGCTTTTACGAGAATGGACAGCTTACTGCGACACAAGGAAAAACAGCACGGTATGTGATTAAGCCGTAAACGTTCAGCTCCGCCACTGTTAAAGGGTCTTGTACGAAACAACCACGAATTATGTGTAAAGTATGCGATTTCGAAATGGAAAAGACTACGTATGCCGCACACTTAAGGAGCAACAGACATAAAAATGCAACAGCTACGGCTAATGGCGACGATGGTGTAGAATTGGTTAGCACAGCGTTTAACAACCGTATGGCTAGTTATCGCATAAAGAACGCCAGTGTCGACGATGGAGTGTCCGAGTTTCTTTGGAAGCAGAAAGAGCGGTTTATTCGATTAGCTAATGAAAAAAGAACGCAACACATAGCAATAAAAATTAATTGCGAATTCTACGGCATCTACACAAACATGGGAAAAGAGACTACCGATGTGAAATTCTTTAACACAAAAAATATGGTTATAACATCTTCTAGTAATCTGGAAAATATGTACGAGGTCTTAAGCGAAACCATGAACACAAAATCAGAAAAATTTAAAACACGTGGGTCCGGCTGGTCTTTGGAAAAGGTGCTCTATTTAGAAATAAATATTAATAAGTATAAGCCGATGTGAGGAGTTCTAGGTTAAGAATAAAAATTGTGAATATGTATTTAGAAATGTGGTTTACAAAATTTAAACTGTATTAGTAAAAATTGTCTGTAGTAAAAAGTTTTAAGAATGGTTCTTAGATTTTCTTTTAGGTATGAGCTGCAGGAAAGGTATAATTTAGAGGGTATGTGTGTAAAACGGTAAGGGGTGGTCCTATTTAAAATCTATTTGCAGATTCGGATTCTGCATAAAATTTTAGACTAATTTGATGTATCGCATGCCTAAGAAATTTATAAGGACGGTCAGAATCGCTGCTGGTAAAAAATCTTAAATTGAGAGTAGCTTCCTGGGAGATGACGCAATCTAAAAAATTCCTAGAGATTCGAGTAGCTGAAAAAATTTAATATTGATTGATACCATAGAAGGTACATTTATCTCGTGAGTGGATATGTGGAGAAAGATTTATCTCGCAGAGGGTATATGTGTAAAACGTTAAGGGGTGGTCCTATTTTAAATCTGTTTGCACATTTGTATTCCGCATAAAATTGTAGACTAATTTGATGTATTGCATGGCTAAAAAATTTATATGGACGGTTAGAAATCGCTGCTGGTAAAAAATCTTAAAATGAGAGTAGCTCCCTGGGGGATGATGCAATCTAAAAAATTTCTAGAGATTCGGGTAGCTGAGAAAGATCTAATATTAATTGAAACCAAACAAGATATATTTATCTCAAAAGATGAAATGGCTAGTCGCAGAAAACTATTTGGTCCAAAATGTTAGCGGTAAAAAAATTTTAAAATTGGGGTAGCTCCCTGGGGGATGATGCTATCTAAAAAATTCCTAGAAATTCAGGTAGCTGAGAAAAATCTAATATTAATTGATTCCAAACAATATAGATTTATCTCGTGGGTGCGGTGCCAATAGGCACCGAGAGGTATCTCGGATATTTTAGGGGTTAGGTTGCCGATTTTTTAGGGTAGGGATAGTTGTAGTAAAAATCCCACAAGGAGGTGCACAAGGAGGGAGCCAGGAGAAAATCCATCTCCTCAAATCCTCTTTATGGGAATTTACATGTAAATTTGGTCCAGATGTGTGTGGAAATGTGGATGCTGGTGGGAATGTGGTTCCAGGAACCCCAAAAACCCTCTACTGATTGGTTATTTTAAAAAATTTAAAACGATAAATTTTTTGAAGGGCATTGTACTTTTTCGAAGTAACATCATCACATTTATCAGTACAATTTTGCTTTCGTTTCTATAGGATGTGTTCGATTTGCTGCAATTAGCGGTGCTAAGTTCTGATTATTCGTACAACTAACAGTTTTAACTTCATTTATAAATAAACAGAACGTTCATGACTAACAGGGCATGCCTAAGCAGACACCATCAACAAGGTTTATATGAAACAGAAAGTGAAGATAACTAAAAATTTTCCTAGCAATGCAACCAACTTATAATGTTTCATTTCAAAGCGGGTCAGACTAAAAGTATTATTGACCTACATTTACGTAACCTTTGGGTTAATTTTACCTATTATTTGATAAACTTACCTATAACTAATTTTATCCTTTGGTTAAACTTACATGTTAAGTAAATTTGACTGGAATTTTACGTAAAATTTTTCTGCATTTAGTAAAGATAACGTAATAATAACGTTAACTTTACGCAATGGCAGGTAACTGAAGTTGGTCGGCGACTTAAATTTAGGCAAAGTTTACGTAGAATTTACTTAAGTGTGCTAGTTGGATTGGTCTCGGCCCTGATTGCCCATGACAAATTATACTTCTATTTTCGAACCGAATATTGAGGATTCATCACTATTTTATCTCCGTTAATAATAAACTCATTTAATTTATATTTATTATACGCATTGCAGCACACCATTATGGTCTAGATAATCCTTCATTCTAATTATATTTACTTTCGTTATCATTTCCATAGAGAATGAAGCGTTATATCAGTTGGCATTGAACGTATTTATTTACATTTTTATTTATACATCAGAAATATTTATATTTTAAAAACATTGATAATTGAAACTGTCCAAACAATTCTATAAAATCTTAATATTATTATCAGGCAACGTTTTTACTAGGAAAATCTATTAGTTAACTCCATTTCAGTGTGATTTTAAAATCTTTCTGGGTATCTGACTTTGAAGAGTACAGAAGGGATTCCTATATTTTGAGCCATATAAAACCACTTGGTGTTTTATTAAACACTATGAATTAATCTGTAACACCTTATAAAAGAGTAAAAAATCTAGACGCTCGATTAGGAACACCAATTTCTCATATTCTGTTCGTTTAAATGAAAATCTTGTTTAAGGAAACCATAATTACATGGTCGTAAATTTATGAAACACATTTTCCTCTATTAGGTCGTTGACATACTTGTGCCCTCATATATTTGTTTTATTATTGTTCTATTTATATATCTGGCCGTTTATACTTATCGGGAATTGTGCTTATAATTTATATTTTCTATTGATTCGAAGAATTAATTAAGTGATTTAGTGGTTTACGGAATAACAGATTTATATTTTATGTTAGTCTTTCATTTCAAGAGCAACAATCTATTGTTAACAGCAGATACTCCCAACTTCTTCAATTGACATTGAATTTAAAACAGTTTTAGCGTCAGACTGAGTTTAATCGTTTGCAAAGAAAGTTCTCTGCGTTCACATTTATAACTGCCGGTGAGTATAAGTTGTCGTTAAAGTGCTACTATATTTTTGTCTTTGGATTATTGTTATTATTTTGCGTATCTGTAAGTTTCTATCATCAAAAATCTAACGTTAAATACTCTAATACGGAATAATTTCAATATTTGGTTGTGTATTCTTTATGGTCTAGAGCAGGGATGGCAAACCTTTTTTGATGTCCATGCCACTAAGTCATAATAACTCTTTTTTAAATAGGTAACGTGCCACAATAAAATTTCATTCGCAATGTTAGCGTAGTGAAACTATACGTAAGTATATTTAAATAAACAAATAAAAGCAATTCTTCTTTAAACAATTTTTTATTAATCAATGTTTTACAAAAATCAATATGCTAGAAACAAAATTCACGTTAAAAACAATTGTTTTTAATGTGATCTTTGTTGCTATACACAAGATGATAAAGATTTAATATCTGGTTCATATTTAGTTAATTTCAACAGTACGCTTGCAGGGCTCGACTCATCCGTCATTCTATTCCTATATTTATTTTTTATAAAATTTAATTCTGAAAATAGAGATTCACATGCCCACATGGACGAAAATATTGCTAAAATTACCTTTGCTAATATTTTTAAACAATTAAACGCGTCAGGAATTGAGTTCCATGTAGTTAGAATTTCATCTTCTGCAATTTTATTTATTTTATCCAATAATCGATTACTTTCAATAATTTCTAAATCATTTCTTAAATCTTGAGGACTTTTAAATTTAATTTTTCAAATGGTATTCTATACGGATATAAAATAAATTTTATAGTTTCTTCAAATTCTTTAAACTGCGTAAATCTTGCAGTTTTATATTTAATTCATTTAAGTGATAGCATAAATCAGTGAAAAAATATAACTTTGCTAGCCATTCTACATCCAATAATTGATTGTATTGGTCAATAATGTTCTCATTATTTAGAAATAATCTTATTTTCTCCAAACAATCTACAAATCTTTGCAAAACATTTCCGCAGCTTAACCAGCGTACATTATTGTATAAAAGTACGCTATTGTACGACGAGTTTACTTCGTTTAACAATTCTTGAAATTTTCTTTTATTTAGTGCTCATGCTGATATAAAATTGACTAATTTTGTTACAAAACTCAAAATATCATCAAACATTTTTAAACCTGTTTTGGCACATAACGTTTGTTGGTGAATAATGCAATGAAAATCATGAATTGTGTGTCCAATACGTTTTGTAAATAAATTTATAAATCCATTTTCCCGTCCAGTTAAGCTGCGGGCACCGTCAGCTGTAACTGATACAATTTTAGAAGGACATATTTCTCTTTTTTCCAATGCATCTATAACTGCATTACAAATGTGTTGTTGTTAATGTTGATAATTATTAACTCTTCTTTAATATTGTTGTGAACAAAATAACGTACAAAAATTGCTCAGCGAGCCAAGGCCGCGCCAAGGCTATATAGCGCCCTGGGGCAAAAACATTAAAGCGCCTTTTTATTGTAGGAGAATTTTTTTAATGGAGTAGAGTAGGAGCGTGTTGCTTGCATCTTAGCTTCTCTTACATTATTTAATTTTTTCAAAAAATTGTGCCTTTGTAACAAAGGCTTTCTTCTTTACTCTATACATTATTTTCAAAAATTTATAAAATTGACTGGCTAGAAACAAATATAAATAAGTACCTAGAACTAAAATTTTTTCATAATTTAAAATAAAAGTCGTATACCGGTTTATACTATACATAAACTTTATAATAAGATAAACGCTAAAAGTGTATTATCGCAAAAAATTTTTTTTTAAGTAGTACCACCAAAAAAGTAGCGATACGATATATTAAAAAAAAACAAAATATAAACTTATAAACATTTTAATCAAAAATATATCTTACATTTTTACAATATTTTTTAAATTATACATAGCTAGAGTGTATATATAATGGCATAGTAGTAGTAGCATTGCACTAAACTAAACGAACTTGACTTTGTGTGCTTTATTTTTTGCAAATTTATTTATCAATTCTTCAGTTTCTAAATCTTTTAGTAGTTCAGATTCAATTGAAATAATAGCAAGATTTGCCAGTCTTTCCTGAGCCATACTGGATCTTAGATAGTTTTTTATCATTTTTAATTTTGAAAACGAACGTTCTGCTGTGGCGACAGATACTGGCATAGTTAACAAAATTCGTAAAGCCACATAAGTGTTTGGAAAGGATTGTTTCAAATTATTATTGATAATATAATTTAAAGTTTCTGTAGGAGTGGAAGTGTTCACTTCACCTAAATTAATAAACTGTAATTCGTTTAGGAGTTCTACGCCACTTATGTCACGTTCATTGAGATTGAGATCAGTTAATACTATTTCAAGGTCTGTACATAACTTTAACTGCTCCTGTTTAGAATATTTAGAAAAATTGGAAATGTCCCACAAAAAGTTAAAATGATTTGAATAAGCTGATAATAATTGAAATCTTTCGTTTACAGATTCTATAGTTATATCTAACAAAAAGGATTTACTTTAAACTTTAATTTTTCATCTTCAGTGGGTTCATCATCGTGTTCGTAACGCAATTGTTTCTTAACTTTTCTCACCCTCAAGCCATCTTTTTTTTTAAATTCAAAATCAACGTCTAATGAATCAGCTATTTCACGAGCATCGACTAACAAGTCGTTGAATCCTTTATCTGATCTGTATTCTGTTAACCAATTAACTAAAGTTTTTAAATTAGCACAGGCCTCTGCTATATTAAAATCTTCAGTTTGTAAAAGTTTACTTACAATATTGACTTTATTTAAAATATTATACCATAAAATCAACATACATATAAACTCAACATTTTTTATTTCTTTGGCAAGCGATGATGCCGTATTTTTTGAATTATTGTCAAAAGCTTTACTTCCTTCACTAGAGATTTCAAATAGAGCATCGTATATTTCTCCAAGCTGATATCTTAAAGGAGTTAAAGCATCAACTCTACTAGACCATCTTGTATCAGATAAGGGTTTTAAGGTTAAATTTGATATATTTGTTTTTAAGATTGACCAACGGTTAGTTGAAGCGGAAAAAAAATTATAAAACTCCTGTACTATAGAAAAAAAATTTACACTGGAAATATTTGATTTTGCGGCATCGTTCACGACAAGGTTTAAACTATGGTTGCAACAAGGCACAAAGAATGCTCTTGGATTTATATTAAGAATTTTTTTTTGTAATCCATTATGTTTACCGCGCATGTTTGCACCATTGTCATATCCTTGGTCGCGTAAATTATAAATATCTAAGTCATTTTTTTCCAATGTTTCTATTAAGAAATTTTTCAAACCCTCACCTGTACAATCATTTATAGGGCAAAAAGTTAAGAAATGTTCTTCGACGACAATTTTATTTTTTTCTTAATTAACGAATCTAACACATACTGATATTTGTTCTTCATGACTAGCATCCGGGGTACAATCAAGTACAATTGAAAAATATTTAGCTGTTTTAATCATGCCAAAAAATTTTAATTTAAGATTTTCTTCTATTAAATTAATTATTTCGTTTTGAATTTTGTCTTCAAGATAATGAGGCATTTTTATCTTTTCCTGCATTTGGATCCTTCTCGTGTGCTCAGATATTATAGGATCAAATTTTGCTAACATTTCAATGCATTTTAGAAAACTGCCATTATTTTTTTTAAACAGTTTGCTATTGGTACCACGTAAAGCCAAGTTTTGCTCAGCAAGAAATTGAATAATATAAAAAATGCGCTCGATAACTCCATGCCAATATTTTGTTTCTATATTAATTAAATTTTGAGCCGCAGAATCAATAGTTGCCATTTTTTTTAAGCGAGTGAAACATTCTGAACATTTTTTTAAGTTCTCAAAATGAAATTTACTTTTTTCATGGATACTTAAATGTTCACCAATGTGATGCCAGTCATTATACCCATTTTCATCACTTAATTTAATTGTTTTTAAAGTATTTGAAAATATTCCACAACAAAAACAAAACACTGAAATTTTTTCTGTTGAATATAAAAACCACTCCCGTTCGACTTTTTCATTATTATACAAAATTCGTGAATAATATTTATCCGAAAACCTTCGGCCTGATATTTTATCATTGGGATAATTTATACAATTTTTACTTCGATAATGAGTAGGCCCGTTTTCAATTAATATTTGTACATCTCTAAGAGACAATATTTTTGGCCACAAACCTGAATCTTGAGGAAGTTGCGTATCGTCCACTTCCGCAGAAACTACGTTTTCGTCTTCCTCAACTTCGTCTGTAGATGTTGATAGAATCTCTTGTAGTTTAGATTCCTCCCGGTCCTCTCTCGAAGTCGATGGAAGATCTGCATCTGTTTGTATATTTGTGCTTGAAGGTGAAGGAAAAAATAGCGCAATTTTGGAATTCGTCTTCTCCAGTTCTTTTTCCTGCTTTTTTTTCATCAAATTTTGATATCCTGAAGGTTTTTTTTCTTTATTAAACATCTATAATAAATTAAAATAGACTATTACAGAATTGAAATTCCGCTAGATACGCCAATCTTAAAATTTATTTATTATTTTTGTATTCATATCGGCAACAACATACAATTTACAAAATTTTGAAATTATGAAGTAGCGATTTTGGACACCCTGTATCTCAAAAACTAACTGTTAAACTTACAGCTTTGTCGCAATGGACACATTAATTCTAGGAATGGACTCGGGCCCGACGCAGAAAGGTAACCGGCCCGGCCCGAGGCACGGCCCGAAATGAAAATTGACGGCCCGGCCCGCCGGGTCGGGCCGGGCCGGCCCGAAATTTCGGACCGGCCCGACTTTTATTCAGCGAATGAGAAGATTTTTTTTTCTGTTGTGTTCAACAAGTAACTATCACTCTTTTGTTTAATTTAAGAGTATAATGATTTTAAATTACAATCAAGATACTTGTGGAACATATCGTAGCATATCATTTGATTTTTGATTCTGTTACGTACCTAAACGTAGCCGAAAGTAAAGTAACTACCAGGCTAACTATTAAACGCGGAGAGTGGGGGGATTTAAAAAGAAACAAAAAACACATTGCCCACGATGATCTATTAACAAATAAAAATAAATAACGGATTCTGTACAAACAAGCAAGAGCAATAAATTAAGCGTTACTATTTGAAAGCAAACAGTTAGGTGATATGAACAATTTAGTACATTAGACACAAAGTGCGCATCTCGTATTTACACAAAATAAAATTAATCAGTAGTAAATAAACCTGTGAGAGCTTTTGTCAAGCATTTTTAAAGTTTCACCTAATACTTTTTATAAAATAACTAATTAGTAGGAAAGATTTAACGTGTGGAAGCTTTTGTCAGATATCTTGTAAATTGTACATAGTACCGTTTGTAAAATAAACTAATCAGTACAAAGGAATAAGCGTGTGTCTGTCCAATACTTTTAACACAGGTACATCACACATGTAGAGCGATAATATCGATTAGCAGTAACGAACAATAGTTCTACAAAGTGATGTTTCTTGTCACATAACTACACCAAACGTTGATACGGAATATCCCATTGACACACACAAAAGGAAACGAGTTGCATACTTGTAGATGTTCGGATACTTGGTTTGAAAACCGTCAGGGGTGAGTCAATACTGAAACGCCGCGGAATTCAGGATCCATTCACCCTGCCATCGTAACTACAGCAACGATCTACGGACAAAAGCAGTTGGTCTATAGAAAGGAAGAACTTATTTGGTCTCCAGCTAAAAAAAGCAATCCACGCAAGACACCTCCTAGATGTCAAACAGAAGATAAACAGACGTGCATTGCTTTTGAAATACGGTGACGAATAATGTAGAAAATATGTCGACGCACAAATTGTAGAAGCAAATTTAACAATGGTTCAAATAACACGAATTCGAACAGCAAATCCTCGCTTATCGAAACGCGATTAAAACTGGAAAACCCGGGTTTTGTCTAATAGTGTGCGACCTTATTTCAACAAGTCTTTACATTGAAAAAATAGAGAAAACCATTATAGGCGGTCGTAATATATACCAAGATAACGGGTACCTGAAACAGGATATAACTATTTATTTGTTGCATAAACTTGTCGTTTTAAAGCAACTAGATTTAAGTTGAGGAATTTATTCGAGAGCGTGTTTATTATTAATTATGTTAAAGGATTTAACAGTAGAAACAGAATTTATTCGAGCGGGTATTGAATTAATAAAGGAGAAAAATAGGGTAATTAATTTATGCTGAAAATAAACGTAGCAATTCTTTAAAAAATCCTAGAAATAGGTAACAAAGGTACAAAATGTTTAAAAATTTTTAATTTTTATAAAATTGTACACTTAACGCACCTTATAACCTTTATAATAAATTTGCGCCCGCTTTATTTTGTCGTTGCTACTTCAAAGAATTTTACTAAAATTACCTACTTGAAATTAGAGAATTGTTGCAAACTCATTCCAAGCAGACTTTATTAAAAGAATCTTCAAATAAAGTATCCTTTTTTAAAAGTTTGCATCCAATCTAAAGGAATGTTAGTGCAAGTGTTTTTTTCCTTACTCTTTATTCTGACATATATGTTTAGTATTCTATATCTATAGGTTATGTTTTAAAAATGAATAAAGAATTAATCTCTTTTGTGATAAGGTGACTTATAATACATGTTTAACTATATTGGAAAATATCAAAGAAATTGTATTCACACAAAGATGAACCTTTTTTTATTATTTGAGTCTTATATTTCCCACTGATTCGATAACATTTGTATGTGTTGTCAAAGTGTTTTCACGGAATACTTTTTGAGTTTACTTCAAGACACTGTTTTTACTCCTTTCCAAGCATATAGCATATCTGTTTTCAAAAGGATTTTTACAATTTACTTCTAGGAAAAGCATTACAAAACAGCTTCCTCGTATTTAGAGCGTTGACGTTTTGTATCTTTTTCGTGTTATAAACTTGGACATATTTCTAAATTTAATTACGGAAACAACACTACAAAAAACCATTTATTTCGCTATATTTATACACAAAGCAGACAATTAGATGTACGTTAAGCATTTGGCATATGTCAAAATTAAGGCGCTTTAAATAAAAGCATTCCCTGCTTGTATTTAAATTAAATAAAGGTGTCTTGTATTTTAATAAAGTATAAACATTAAAGGTGTAATTGCGCATGTGTAAATGTCAAATAAGGAAAAACTTTATTAAAAAATTGGTAAAATGAACTTTGCAATAACTCTCTAGTGTTTTAGGCGGTAGACATAAATTATACACGCGATTGATAATATCGTCGTTTGCCGCATGATTGAGATTTGGAGTATATACATATACATAATATAAATCGTGCAAACTTTTGAATTATGAATAAATCACCCAGTTTGATGTTCCTGGGCATCTTTAACTTGCCTAAAGTACAACATGAGGAACATTAAATAGGACTAGAAAAAATATTCGGTATAAGAAGTGAGTTATAATATCACGTCTCCTTTACACTAAACAAAACGAAAAACTGATTATTAATGGGTTCATGAAGACACTACGTGAAAATATAATTAAGAACGTTTACTTACTCAATGTGAGATAGAAGTGAAGGGACGATGGAGTATCTACTGTCTACTCGTGCGTTTTTCGGCCCGAAAAGTTGGGGCTGGCCCGAGTCGTTTGGCCCGGCCCGGCCCGGGCCCGGCCCGAATAAAGTAGTCAACGGCCCGGCTCGGATTCGAGCCCGAAATCAGGCCGGGCTCGGGCCGGGCCGGCCCGAAAGCCCGAGCCCGAGTCCATCCCTAATTAATTCATTAATGGGTCAAATTCTGCAACATATCAAAATTTCGTCAAATTCTGACCGAAGGGTATTTATTTTCCATTTAAAACGTGCCCTCTCTATCTAATTGTAAAGTAAAGAGTAAAGTTAGAAACTTACCTTTTACCTTGAGTCCTCTAATAATGTAAAATATCGAAGAACACTTAACTTTTTTAATTCAGGTGCACAATTTACGGTCTTTACGATACTTCGATACCTAATGTTAAATAAATTGTTTTTCGCAGTAGCTGGACACGACGCTCTCAGCGTCGCTATAGTGCCTTGTAACTCTAGAGTTTTTCGGCTTGTAGATGTTGTTGTTTCTTGAGTTGTGGAGTTTCTATCAGGTTGATCTTCTTACTTAAATAAATAAAATGATAAATATATATGTAGGACTGGATTCCAAGAGCCTGCTCCTGGAATCCTCTTGATTTGGTGCAGTGAGCAGTTTCTCGAATCTTCCCCTTAGTTGTCCTCCTACTACACAGTATTCTGGATCCTGGGTCCACTGACCTGTGGTTTTCGCCTAACAGGACTGGCTACTCGCCACAGGCCGCTCCATCGTCAGGTAGCTCATCTAAACAGAACTGACGGATGTGCATCCCTTACGACTTCGCTTGTGTACCCATTCCTCGGCACCCCACATAGCTGGAGAATTCCCTCAAAACGTCACCGTTCCGCTGCTCACCATTGATCGCCCGGAGGCGGTGGTAGAAATACGCGAGTTGTTACCCCATCGGAAATTGTTTTTAAAAGCGCGGCGGTATTTATAAAGATTCAAGACTCAAGATTCAACAGGAAGGAATGAACGAGAAAACTTGCAGAAACAAGAATAAACTCGCTTTCTGCGTTCTAGTCAACATATAGGGATGAGCGCGAGCGCTGTTACGGCAAAACATCGATAACCAATAATTATCGAATACATAAACATAATAAAAATAAAATTGTGCAACTAGCGCAACGTCGCGATATTGGAGTGTTGCCCTAATATTGTAGATCATCATCGGTTGAGAACATCTGATACAAAACATCGATGTTCCGATAATTTAATTAGTTATTCATAGCGAATGCGCGCGTAAACGAACAGGAGACGTTTGGGAAATCTCGTGTCTCAAACAAAAATAAGAATTTTGGTAAGTTTTAAATATTACCGTGAGGCGCCTCACGGCGCCTTTGGACTCTTGGCGCCGTCGGTTTTTGCCCTTGTTGTCCTTATGGACGGCGCGGCCTTGCAGCGAGCAGAGCCTGTTACGTCAATAGACTCGTCAAGGCAAATGGATATAAAATCGCAAGACTTTATATGAATTTTTTGTTGAAAATTTACATTTTCCGCCATATCCAAAATTCTCTCTTTCACTGCATTCCTAGCTATCGGCATGTCTTTAATTCTTTGAATAATTTTTTTTTTTGTTTTCGAAATCATCGAATAAGTATGACGCACATTGCAGCCAAGCATCCTTTAAAAATTCGCCTTCATTAAAAGGTTTCTCAGTGGTGTTTGATTACGTTCCAATATATTTCATTAAAGAAGTAGTTTGAGCATTTTTATTTTTTAAAGCACGTGATATATATACTCCTTTTGCTTTTCTACACTTCGATCGAGAAGAAATTTATAGTTGGTTTTATAATGCCACTTTACTGAAGAAATTCTACAGACTACAGTTTTAGAACATAAAATACAAATTGCTTTACTGTCCTTTTCAAGCATACCGTATCTATCGGGGTACCAAGCTTGAAATTCTCTGCTATTACATGTTTCGGATAATTTCGATTTTTTTCATCGAACTAGCCATAAGAAATTCTAAAAAATATATATATTAATAATATTGTTATCAAATAAATAATTTATTCTGCATTCGTTTGCAAGAACATATTTCGTCACATATTAAAGTACTAAAAATATTACCAACACAAGAAAATAATAAATATATTAATTCAAAGTAATTTTAATAATTATTTCTATATTTTACACTGATTTATTGATAAAATAATTTCTCATAATATTAAAATATTTTATTGTTCAAAAATAAGCAACATAAATTATAAGTTTAGTAACTTTTAATACCTTGAAGTTGTTACAGGTTAAAACTTCAGTCGTGACGCAATATGTTCTTGCAAACGAATGCAGAATATAAAATATGGAATAATATGTAAAAATATTTACCTAAAAATAATACTATATCTATATACAATAAACGGTTATATTTTTTAACAAATCACTGAAGTTTCAAAGACGACGGTTTACTAAAAATGACTAATGCAGTCTGTCGTCTGATTCAAGCGCTGCGACGGCAACAACATGCAATAACATTAGAAGTTAGTTAACATACTAAGATAGGTATTCAGTACTACAAATTTATATCATAAATTATAAATTAAGTGTAGAACGATCTAATTATATCAGAAACGGCCCGTGAGATATACAGTGCGTTCAGTAAGTCACTCATGTCCAAATAAACGAGTCTGTAAATAGTAGGTTTTCATATTAGTTCTAGTGGCTACCGCAAGACAGCACCATTGGTAATATAAACAACATATGTAAAGCCCATTTTTGTGTGTACAGATTACAACAGGTCTGCAGTATTGTCTAGATTACGATAAAGTAAACATGTCGTTTTCCCAAGAGCAACGAGTGTTCCTTCTTGAACAGTATTTTACCAGTCATTCATATGAATTTGTTATTGATCAATTTTGTGTGACATATCCTGATGTAAGTGTGCCTAACAAGTCGACCTTTACCAGATTAATCCGACGTTTCCATGAAACCGGATCAGTTGAAGACAAAAAGAGGTCAGGGAGACCAGTTATTTTAACTGACGCTAAACTGGATTAGGTTAGAAATGTTATGCAGCAGTCGCCTTCAAAAAGCCTACGAAGACTATCAATACAATCACAAATTTCATTGGATTGTGCTCAGAAAGCTATGAAACAGTTAAAATTTCGTGCATATCGTGTTCGTAGTGTTCAGGAATTGAAAAAACCAGACAAAGAAAAGCGCCTTGTTTACTGTAGATGGTTTAGGTCCATCGTCGACAACCATGGAATCGGAGAGCAAGACCGTGTTTTCTTCAGTGATGAGGCTTGGTTCCACCTTAGTGGATATGTGAATAGCCAAAACACAAGAATCTGGTTAACTGAAAATCCTCATGTTTTTCATGAAAATCCATTGCAATGTCGGAAAATGGAGTGTGGTGTGCCGTATCACGGCGTCGAATAAAACAACAGTGAACAGTGGTGTATACAAAGACATAATCACACAGTTTATTTCGTTACTTGAAATCGATGAACGTGATTGTTGGTTCCAGCAGGACAGTGTCACATGTCACACGTCCAATGAAACAATGAGTTTCTTACATGAGTTTTTTAGCGAGCGTATAATCTCTAAAGGGTTATGGCCCCCACGGTCTCCCGATTTAACGCCTCCAGATTTTTTCCTGTGGGTTATCTTAAAGGAAGGGTTTCTAAAAATAGGCCTCATACGCTGAATGAACTGAAAATGACTATTACAACGGAGATTAACAATATTAGGGTAGGCGTACTTCACAAAGTGTCAACAAACGTGGTAAAACAAATTTGTGTGTGTATTAATAAACAAGGCTGCTATTTTGAACATATGTTATAAGACATAAAATAAGTATATATGTTTATAAAAGTTATAACAATAATAAATAAATAATAATAAATAACATATAATACAACCTTTTTGATATGCGCGACTTAATGAACGTACTGTATGTTAAATTTGGTTTGTGGGGGTTGTGTAATATTGCTTATCTTACGATGATATTCACGTTCTTATCAGGTCTTCTATTTCTCCGAAAATGTAGCAAACTTTGTTATTTCAAATGGATCACCCTATATATTTTATCATTTTTAGATTGCTTGCGATATTCTAAATAATTTTTGTGTAACACTCCCTATACCTAAATGTAACAGTTTCCGACTTATAGTTAAATCTATGTTATATCCACCGAACCTAAAATAATACATCAGGATGGCTATGATTGCAATAACATCTGCGTCAGCTTAGACGTTTCACGTTTTATTTTATTATTGGTGTTTATTAAAAGTGTAAATGAATCATTTGTCTGAAAAGGAACAAATTGAGGCATTACAGATCTTAGGATATGGAGATAGGTGAAGAAGTCAACAAGAAACTTGTAACATAATTTATATCCTAATAGAAATCCCCTAACAAGGTCTACTGTGAGTAAATTGGTAAGAAAGTTTAATGTAACTGGTGCAGTAAAAGATTTGCCCAAACTAGGGCGCACAAAATGTAACTACGGAAGACGTATGGTTGGATGTTTGCGTCATGATAGAAGAAGATCCATCAGCGAGTGCTTGAGAAATAGCCAGGGAACTTGATATTTCACAACGATCTGTTCAAAGAATTTTACATAATAATAAATTTCATCCATACAAAGTAAGATTAGTGTAAGAGTTGTCTGATGATGATTTTGATAGACGTGTAGAGTTTGCTGACAGAACTTTGAAAAAAATATAACGATAGAAACAATCTAAATTTTTAGACAATGTTATGTTCTCTACGACGAGGCAACTTTTTGCATTAATGGAAATGTAAATAGGCATAATTGTAGGTAATGGACAGGGCATAGTCCTCGGAGATGCGCAAATCCCACACTTAATATCCGAGAAAGCTTAATGTTTGGGTTGCTATAATAGGTAACAAAATAATTGGACCCCTTTTCATCGAAGCGAATTTAAATGGTGAGAGAATTCCTAAATAATGTGTTTCCTAGAGATGGAGTGGAAGACGTGGTTATATCGCATGACCCCCACGATTACCCAATACGAATCATTTAGATTATTTTCTATAGGGTCATTTACAAAATACAGTTTATAAAAATAAACCTGCTAATATTCGAGAAATAAAAAATAGACTACTGCAGAAATAAGAATAATAGAGCAGACCGTAACATCGACCATATTACATAACCTCCACAAACCAAATTTCACATATATATATATATATATATATATATATATATATATATATATATATATATATATATATATATATATATTACTCAAATTTAGACCAGGGTAGAAAATTAATTAATTACATCAAATAATTTTAATCACCGTGTATAAGGAATTTTATTAGATAATACGCTTTATTAAAAAAAAACCGTGGAGCATAAAAATTCATTCGTTTCATTAAAAATAAGAGATTTAAATTATTTACAAGACGCTTTCTATAAAAAGAAGCAGTATTAAAATGCTCAACGTGTAATTTGATTATTCCGAGTAAAGAAACAAATGGAAATTACGTGCAAAATTTATATTAATTGATTCAAGTTTGGGTAACGAGTATTAAACAAAATGTACAGATAATAATTGAATATTTGATTAGAATTCACTAAAAATTAAAGGTTATTATTTTAATTGGAGTTAATTGAACCATTAGTAACATGTAATATGCATAAAAGCTTGTAAAAACCCAATAATATTCAAATCGTAGAAGTGTTAGTTAGAAGTAGGACGATTGAACACCTGCGTATTTTTAAAAGTCTCGTTCTGCGTAAATTTTGCAGATAACAAATGGTCACAGAGAATGTTAGAGAAACCGTCGCTTAATATTCACGAGAAATGCTAATAAGGTTGGTTATTTCACAGTCCACGTGGATTGAAAATAACCGATACTAAAGAATATCAATTTGTACCACTCAAAACAGGGTAGATAGAGACAGATAATATGCGCAAGACAGAGACATATATAGTAAAAGGCGTGGGTTGAGCAACGTCACTGGGTTGCGATTGGTTGAAAATAAGAGGCAAACATGAGAGGTAAAAATAACATTTCGGTATAAAAATTAATTAGTTATTCCCAGACGTTGCGTGCCGTGTGTAAAATTTCTGAGATTTAACTGGTGCGAATGCAAATTTAATAAGAACCGCGTGCCAGGCGGTCGAGATGGGAACATAGTATACGAAATTCTAGAAACTGTCCGTTTTGGGGACAAAAGCGACGTATAGGCTAGCGATTATATATACCCGTGTTAATATGCGTTTAGCTCTCTTAGTTTTTCGGTTTTGATTGAATAATTTAAACAGTTTGCTCGTATATTTTGGTGATTATTTAGTACTTTAAAACAGTTTGCTCTTTACGTACTACGATGAAAGTAATTTAGTGCACTTAGAAAAGAAGATGCAAGGTAATAAAGTCTAGTTATAATTGCGAGTACTGTACCAATTAGTCACATTTGCAACGACAAATGAATACACAAAAGTAGGCAGTTTTGGCGTATAGCGTGAAAGAAGTATGAATTTCTTTGCTATTTTTCGGGGGTGTTAATAATTAAATGATTCGTAAACGTGACTAGATCCACAAAACAAGATACAGATATACACAGATGAGTTCCGGAAAAGCACTGAAACAACTTTAGATGAATGGTGGTGTAGAAAATTTTAAAGGCGACCAGTAATCCGAGGACCTAAACATAACCCAGTTGGAATGGTGTGATTAACAGAGGACGATGTACATTGGAACCACGAGTGCAGTAACCTTCAGGTGACTTATGCTTTGTTGTTGGATTTTGATATTTTGGTGTGTGTTGAATAACTTTATAATTGATTTACTTAAAATGGACAGTAGTGAAATTGTACTAACAACAAATTTTTAATTTTAAGGTGAAATTTTCTTGTTTAAGTAGAAAGGAGTATTTAGTATTTATGTTCTTGATGAAAATTTGGGTATGCCTTTGAGCTCAATTAGACGAACCTGGTTAATTAACGTAAAGGGGTGGGAGATGCTCCCTTTTTACTCAGACTCAGGTCTGCATATATTGTTATATTAATTAGTAGACATCCTACAAGGACTTTAATTCTGGATGCACATTAAAATGATAATAAATTTAATCTTGAGATTTTCTGATACTGAAATTTATGCTGAAATTTAATTTTGAAATTTTAATGTATTATGAATATTGATGTAAATAGAGTTAACGTTGATGTTTGTGGTAGGAATGTGTTTGTTTTTTTTTATGAATGAGGATAAAAGTTTAACTAGGTGAGCAGCCGAGGCGGAAAAGAGTAAAGAGGCGATTAACAGAAGAAAGTCAACGGACCAGTTAATTTAAAAGGTTTCACAGCATTCTTGACGCCCAATCTGTGGGACTCGATTTGAAAACCTTAGTTTAAGATTAATGGAGAGGCTCTTTGTAGGATTCACAGCATTCTTGGCGACCCAAAAGTGAGGCTCGAGTTCCAAATAAAATTTTGTGATTTTATTCCAGGAAACTGGCGATCTGAGAGAGAGAGTTTCTGTGTGTGTATAAATTTAAGAGTATTTTTAGAGTGTGTGAGAGTGATTAGAACGTATGCAGAGAAAAGAGTGGTTAAGGAGTCAAGGAGTGGAAATTGGAAGTGACGAAAGTGCATTGTGTGAAAAAAATTCGAAAATGGAAGAAGCTGGAGGCAGTAGAGATCAGTCGAGGACGGAATCAGGGGATCAAGGAAACGAGATGATAATGAGAATGCTAGAGAGAATGAACGATGAAGCTAATAGAGCTAGGAAAGAATCGAATAGAGCGAGGAAGGAGTCCAACCGAAAATTAGAGCAGATAAGCGGGAAAATTGAGCAATCTACTAAGGAATTTACAGAGTTTAAAAATAGTCTTACCGTGAAGATGGGGGAAGTTGAAAATAGGGTTGATAAAAATGAGCATGATATTACAGGTCTTCGACAGGAAATGGGACATTTAAGGTCCGAAGTACGCATTTTTTGTGAAGAAGAAATAAATGTAAAAATGACTGAAGTAACGGACTCATGTAGGGATCAGTTAGGCATGGTAGAACGCGAAGTTAGTAGTATCAAATACAAAATGTCAAATTTAACGGGGAATGGTCCCAGATTTTATACAGGTGGCGTATCATTGGACCAACACATGAAGTTTTATGGCGATAACAGGGTAAATCCACAAATTTTTATTAATAGTGTAAGAAATCTAGTGGGAAATTTATTTGACGAACAGACTAAACTGAATACGATAAAGGCTTTATTAAAGGACAACGCGGAAGCATGGTACAATTTAGTAGGACAGGACATAGACACGTATCAGGACTTTGAAAACAAATTTTTACAACACTACTGGAGTAATCACAAACAGGATCAGATTAGGGACGACTTGATTACAGGAAAATTTAAGGGAGAGTTTGCAGGATCTAGGGAGCAATATGCCATTTGAAAGTACAGTGTGGCCAAACAACTTCATCCACCATTGACGGACAGACAGATAATCAAGTACTTATCACGACATTTTGAACTGGAAATTAGACAACACGTAGCCTTACAAAATATCACAGAACGGGAGACCTTTCTAGAGTATTTGCAGAGATATGACGATGTATGTGTAGGACGGACAAGAGAGATACGGGAACGGAACATTAACACGGTTAGGTTTGACAACAGGACACAGAATTTTGCGAGACGGCCTGACTACAATAGGAGTTTTCGACCGAATTGGGAACGACGAGGACAGGAATACAGAAGTAATAGTGCGACTAGGGGACCAACGCCAAGACCTAGTTACACGAGACAGAACAGTTTACCGGAAGTAAACAGGACTGTGACGAGCACGCCGAATAGAGACAGGGACGCGGATACAAATACAAGGAGGACGTACGCACAGGTTGTAGAAGCACAGCCAGGACCAAGCACAGAAAACAGGACGAGACAGGATTTTTAGAACGCGACAGACCACTAGATTTCTGTGTAAACGTATATGAACATCCACGTGAATTTTTCAAAATTGAGGAGGAAGTAGAGCCAGAAACTGTAGAAAAATTATGTTTGCCAATTGTTAATATAGGAATTTTTGAGAATAATTTAGAAGTATTACTTGATACAGGGGCAGAGGCGAGTTTAATATCGGAGGAATTCGTCAGCAAAATTAGGGATAAGGTTTGTGATAGAATTATGCCTATAAAGCGTAGCCATTTAGTAGCTCCAAATAAAAAGAAGTTTGCTGTAGTGAATAGTGTTGTGGTGCTTAGGATAGATATAGGAGGTTTAAGCTGTGAACAGGAGTTTGTAATTATACCTGGACTGAAGTTTCAGAGCATTTTAGGTGTTGACTGTATGATGCAGTTAGGGGTTTTGATAGATATGGAAAGGAAGGTAGTAAGGATTAAGGATAGGGTAGTGCCATGGAAGGGCAGTTATGAAGTCACAGAGGATGACACGGGGTTGAGTATTAATGTAGTAGAGGTAGAGGATGATGAAGGTAAACAGATCAACACAATAAGATGTCCAGAGGATAGGAGAGTAGAGGTTCAAGCTTTAGTACAAAAACATGCAGAATTAGTGGGGGTAGAAGCAACAGCAGCAGATCGGGAGCAGGTGAAGGCAGAATTAAGTAAAGATGCACGTAAAATTAATCAACGAACCAAACCGCAATTCCATTGTCCAACATCCATGGACACACTTTTGACGAGGTTAATTGGCAAGTTTGTTTTTAATAAAGTAGATTTAAGGAATGTATTCTGGCTGATTCCATTACACAAGAATTCTAGAAGGTACACAGGATTTTCCGTAGAGGGAAAAATCGATAATTTTAAGGTAGTATCGTTTGGTTTGTCGGCAGAAAGGGAAACAATAATAAATGAGAAACAGACAAGTGTAGGGACTAAAGAAGAACCAATATTTAAGAGTCAGGATAATAGGGATAAGTTTACTGTATGTGAGATAACAGGGAGGATAAGTATAGATATAGAAGTAGGAGAAATAGGGATGAAGAGTATTAGGATGGTGAGAAGAAAGACTTGGAGGGTCAAGAAGAGAGTTAGATTTAAATAACTTGATGAATAGAGAGTAGATAGGTGTATAATAGAGAAAAATTTAAAATATAGGGATAGAATAGGTGTATATAGAAAAGTAGAAGTAAGTGTTTATAGAAAATAAAGCTAGGTATAGGATAAATATGGGAGATAGTAAGAAATAGGTGTATAGGATGAGAAGGAAAATTAAATGTAGGAAGAAAATGGGATAGGTTAAGTGTAGATATTTCTTATAAGATTAGTGGAGAGTTAGGAATAGAATAAGAATAGGATAGGTAGATAGGATGTATATAGGATGTTTATAGAATTAGGTGAGAGTTAGGAATAGGATAGGGATATAGGATAGGTGTAGATATTTTTTTTTGGATTGGATATAAATTAGGTAAGTTAGATAGATAAGGGTAGAGAGAGATAGGCAATTTTTTTTGTAAATTTTTTTTGGCAGTCTAAATGCTTTATATTTGCATTCAAATAAGTGGGATTATTTGTATTCAAATAGGGGGAAAATACTCAAATTTAGACCAGGGTAGAAAATTAATTAATTACATCAAATAATTTTAATCACCGTGTATAAGGAATTTTATTAGATAATACGCTTTATTAAAAAAAACCGTGGAGCATAAAAATTCATTCGTTTCATTAAAAATAAGAGATTTAAATTATTTACAAGACGCTTTCTATAAAAAGAAGCAGTATTAAAATGCTCAACGTGTAATTTAATTATTCCGAGTAAAGAAACAAATGGAAATTACGTGCAAAATTTATATTAATTGATTCAAGTTTGGGTAACGAGTATTAAACAAAATGTACAGATAATAATTGAATATTTGATTAGGATTCACTAAAAATTAAAGGGTATTATTTTAATTGGAGTTAATTGAACCATTAGTAACATATAATATGTATAAAAGCTTGTAAAAACCCAATAATATTCAAATCGTAGAAGTGTTAGTTAGAAGTAGGACGATTGAACACCTGCGTATTTTTAAAAGTCTCGTTCTGAGTAAATTTTGCAGATAACAAATGCTTACAGAGAATGTTGGAGAAACCGTCGCTTAATATTCACGAGAAATGCTAATAAGGTGGGTTATTTCACAGGCCACGTGGATTGAAAATAACCGATACTAAAGAATATCAATTTGTACCACTCAAAACAGGGTAGATAGAGACAGATAATATGCGCAAGACAGAGACACATATAGTAAAAGGCGTGGGTTGAGCAACGTCACTGGGTTGCGATTGGTTGAAAATAAGAGGCAAACATGAGAGGTAAAAATAACATTTCGGTATAAAAATTAATTAGTTATTCCCAGACGTTGCGTGCCGTGTGTAAAATTTCTGAGATTTAACTGGTGCGAATGCAAATTTAATAAGAACCGCGTGCCAGGCGGTCGAGATGGGAACATAGTATACGAAATTTTAGAAACTGTCCGTTTTGGGGACAAAAGCGACGTATAGGCTAGCGATTATATATACCCGTGTTAATATGCGTTTAGCTCTCTTAGTTTTTCGGTTTTGATTGAATAATTTAAACAGTTTGCTCGTATATTTTGGTGATTATTTAGTACTTTAAAACAGTTTGCTCTTTACGTACTACGATGAAAGTAATTTAGTGCACTTAGAAAAGAAGATGCAAGGTAATAAAGTCTAGTTATAATTGCGAGTACTGTACCAATTAGTCACATTTGCAACGACAAATGAATACACAAAAGTAGGCAGTTTTGGCGTATAGCGTGAAAGAAGTATGAATTTCTTTGCTATTTTTCGGGGGTGTTAATAATTAAATGATTCGTAAACGTGACTAGATCCACAAAACAAGATACAGATATACACAGATGAGTTCCGGAAAAGCACTGAAACAACTTTAGATGAATGGTGGTGTAGAAAATTTTAAAGGCGACCAGTAATCCGAGGACCTAAACATAACCCAGTTGGAATGGTGTGATTAACAGAGGACGATGTACATTGGAACCACGAGTGCAGTAACCTTCAGGTGACTTATGCTTTGTTGTTGGATTTTGATATTTTGGTGTGTGTTGAATAACTTTATAATTGATTTACTTAAAATGGACAGTAGTGAATTTGTACTAACAACAAATTTTTAATTTTAAGGTGAAATTTTCTTGTTTAAGTAGAAAGGAGTATTTAGTATTTTGTTCTTGATGAAAATTTGGGTATGTCTTTGAGCTCAATTAGACAAACCTGGTTAATTAACGTAAAGGGGTGGGAGATGCTCCCTTTGTACTCAGACTCAGGTCTGCATATATTGTTATATTAATTAGTAGACATCCTACAAGGACTTTAATTCTGGATGCACATTAAAATGATAATAAATTTAATCTTGAGATTTTCTGATACTGAAATTTATGCTGAAATTTAATTTTGAAATTTTAATGTATTATGAATATTGATGTAAATAGAGTTAACGTTGATGTTTGTGGTAGGAATGTGTTTGTTTTTTTTTATGAATGAGGATGAAAGTTTAACTAGGTGAGCAGCCGAGGCGGAAAAGAGTAAAGAGGCGATTAACAGAAGAAAGTCAACGGACCAGTTAATTTAAAAGGTTTCACAGCATTCTTGACGCCCAATCTGTGGGACTCGATTTGAAAACCTTAGTTTAAGATTAATGGAGAGCCTCTTTGTAGGATTCACAGCAATATATATATATATATATATATATATATATATATATATATTGATATGATAACGCCGTACTCAATGTCAATGGACGTTTTCTATAACTCTACCTCTCTGTGTTTTCTAATCAGATTTAATTTTACTAATTTTATTATTATGCCACGGCTAGCTTTTATTAATCTACACAGAGTGCACAACGCTACGATGATCAATTTTTTTTCTTCTCTACCCCTTTATGATTACCTCTTTGCTTGAATTATAAAATGAAGTCAATTAATTCCATATAATGAAAAGAAATATTATGTACAAGTTTTGAAAATTATATTAAAATACACCCTTCAATTAATCAATATCATAGGCCTTATTTATCCCAGAATTTATATGCTTTGCAATCAATCTAAAGTCACCAAAAACTACCCTTTTTATCAAAGAAACCTAGAACGTTCTAAACCCCTTTATAATGTTACGTAATTTGAACGTATGCAATGTTTATGCTGACTTCGTTACACTTTTATATAAATTACGTAAATTTTGTATACAAATAGAATAAATATCTTAAAACTAATTAGATCTAACCTGTTCTATTGAACCCCTTGGTTTCCATAAATTGCTTCTTGCTTTTTTGTTTTATTTGCATTGAATCCACAACTCAAAATTGTACCAAAATCGCCGACGCTGATTTGAAATACTATTTTGATCCATTTAAAATACCCCCATATTCAAATTATTATATCTATCCACACATTTGAAATATTATACCATCAATTAGAATTATTTTCATGCATTTAAATTATTATATCGTATACTCGAATTATCCATCCATTGAGATTATCACATTCGGAATTATTATCATCCAATTAGGATTTGAATTATTAGCAACACATTCGAAATTATTATCACCCAATTAGGATTATCCATACACTCGGAGCCCTATTATTATCTTATTAGTTTAAATAAATTACCCCAAATTCTACTCACGTTAAACGGCAACAAACATTTTCATATTTGTAGCACTTATTTGCCACTATCTATTTTATTTAAAATTACGCGTAACTTTTTGATTCAGACTGGCGCAGCTTTGCCCTGCTTAATTAAAACTGAACTCTCTTATCATTAGTTCGCTGTTAAATATAGGCTGATCCCACTTGCATGTGGGTTGGGTTTTCAACAAGTCTGTAGCTATCTTAACCAATAAGGTCTTCGTATTTGATGCATTTTGAAGTGGTTTTCTGATGTAATGTATTCGGTTTTCCGGGTAATGGTTATTTGCTTATAGATACCTCGTTATCAGACCATACGTTGTTTTGTGTAGATATCGCCTTTTCCATAATTAAACAAAAATTCATGACGTAATTTCAATTTTACTTTCGTCTATTTTATGCGTTTTTAACTGCATTTTCTTATCAAAAATGTTGATTGTTTCTACGCACTTACACAAAGCTTCGTTAAGTTTTATCTCTTATCTCTGTATTATATTATAACTAATTAGAATCCTTTTCAATGCGTGTTTAATCACATGTACTATCCTTTCCTCTAAATACGCGTACTTTTACTGAAAGATATTGTTACTTGCATTGCTTAAAATTAATAAAGCTCTATATACCGAGTGTTGAATACTTGTTATTTACCTAATGTATGAATTACCTATTTCTATGCTAAATATGCGTCCTATTGTTGTAAGATGTGTTTATTTGCGTCGCTTAAAACTAATTATGCTCTACATACAGGGTGTTAATTGCTTACTATTTACCAACTGAGCTATGCGGCCAACTGATTAGAATGCGTTATAATTTATACTACTGAAGCTTATTCTTAATTTCTATTTTCAATTATGTTTTGCATTTTAAGGTGGCTTGAATAATGTTAGGCGAGCATTTTTCACAAAAATACGCCCTCATTCGGATGAGAGGTAAAATGGAGATCCCGTGTGTGTGTTGTCGCACACGTTAAAGATCCTTACCTAGCAAGGGTTTGGCAAAATTTAAAATTTTTTATGTAAAAAAACTCGCTTCCTGACCAATGTAGCACTTTCGGGTGGAGCATTGAAAAATCACATGTAGGGTATGTGAAAGGGCACCCTAGATCCCGGGTTTGAATCCCGACATGGTCCGCTTAAAAAATGTTAGGCGAGCATTTTTCACAAAATCACGCTCTCCTTCGAATGATAGATGAAATGGAGGTCACGTGTGTGAGAGTTGTCACGCACGTTAAAGATCCCTACCTTGCTTGGAGCAACAAGGATTCGGAAAAATTAAAAATTTTTCAGGTAAGAAAACTGGCTTCCTGGCCAATGTAGTACCTTCGGGTGGAACATTGAACAAAAGAATCACATGTAGGGTATGTGAAGGGTGTAACGGGCATTTTTCATAGCTTAACATTTTTACGCTCCCTTTCTGTTAGCGTACTTAAAAATACATCGTTTCTTTGGGATCGCTGTTTGTATCAAGTAAATACCTCAGAATAATTCAAAATTGTATGCAATTTAACTGGTGTATATTAATTCAAGATAGATAAATTAAAGATTGATTCTCATTAATAAATACATTCCAAGGAATGAATGTTAAACAGCTTGTAATTAACTATAGATTGCATCGTTCTTGTCTTGCCGTAAATATAAATTTTGTTCGTTATGTGGATATACAAGTCTAGATAAGAGACGATAAGCGGTTGTAATAACGACGAATTGATAGAAACAGACGAAGAGTGGAGTTCTATTCTGTGTTCCGATATATTAAGTACGTTAAAAATACTGCTTCTCTTACTTTGACAATAGTGAGAATTAATGCGGGATCAATTTCGAATTGTTCATGAACGGGCACGGCGCGTTTTTGGTTGTTTTTCTTGTGAAATGGAAATTGTATATTAACTGTAGAAAGTGTAGTTCTTATTGCTTTGAAGGAAAGATGCTTATAGGCGAACGTGTTTTACTCGACCGCACGTGCGTGTTTTACGGAACATTGACTTAGTGATACGCGTTGCTTTATTGATTGTGTTTTTTTAGTTGATTTGTCTTTTTATATTTGAACTGTGTGTGCGTTACTAATTGTTTTTAGTTGTTTTTCTTGTGAAACAAATGCTTTAAGGAACATTTGACGGACTGACTTTAGTGATACGCGTACTTTACTAATTTGTGGTTTTAGTTGTTTGTCTTGTAAAATAATAGTCGTAGAACTTGCTAAACTGACCGATTCTTTCTTTAGGATTAATGTGTGTGCGATCTAGTCTAGTGTCCCTTTGTTTTATTAGATTAGTGCATACTTTGGATTATTTAAATACAGTGAATACTGTAGTTTCTGCATTTTTCTAACACCAAAGAATCTAAAATAGATCATTACTTGCGCAAATTTTGTTATTTGCAAAATATAACAGATTACCGGTTTACAAAGGTATTGGTTGAAGTTCCTCACTGCTTTTTGGGATGTTTATGAAAATAACATACATTTGGTCCCAGTTGAAATTAAACTAGTGCTACGAAATATTTCGAAATTATTGTCTCAGGAAATAGAATTAACAAGAAATTTATCAATGCTACATAGTTCTGTCGCGTGATGGTGTCTGCTGCTAACCCCAGTGAAATGCGTAGGTGTGATTAGTGTGACGTGTGATAAGTTCCATCAACACCCTCACAGTCAAGAGTGAAGTGCTTCGTTAGTTCAGGACATCGTGAATCTCACACTTCCGTTGCAAGGAAGCGTTGCTGAAGGACTTTTGTAAGTTGAACTATTTCCTACTTGTTATTACTTTAAATATCTATCCGTTGCTTTACCATATCTTTGTCGTTCTGATACCTTTTACAAAAGACTTGCATGATATTTTAAAACATAAAAAAAAAGAAAGAAAGAAAGAAAGATCAATACTACTGAATTACTCATATCAATTGTGTCTTACTTATTTATTTATTTTTTTAACATTTTGTCTGATTTATGTTTAATTGGTGTGTGAGGAAACGTTTCTGCTACTCCCCAATATTAATTCACTTTGTACTAAACATTTTTCTGTATTGCTTTTACCGTTGTTATATTATATAGTTTATCTAAACAGTTTCTTTTTTTACATTCTACAAAGTACTGAATAATTTAGACTTTTCATTGCTGTTATGCTTATTCTTTTTTTTTCAGGTTTGCTTAACTATTTTTCTTGCAGGTATTGTCACTAACTCCTTACCGCCGCATAAATTATATGTCAGTCTGCTTTCTACGACCCCCCCTACTCTCCGATTGAGTCCGGTCATTTCCGTGATATCTTTGTGTTACGCACGGCTGCCACGATTACTGTAACATACATTTTTTGTGGGGCCATGAGTCAACGTAACATAAATTTTTGGCGCCCAACGTGGGGCTCGATAAACGTGGGGCCTGATTTTTTTTTGCTCTTGATTTATTTTGTCTAAATTTTTTTTTATGACCTTGATGTTTTTTTGGCTTATTGGTCTTGTGTTTTCTCTGATAAGCTTGTGTCCGAAAACACTGGCGCCCATTTCGTAATCCTATTTATATTTTGTAGCTAGCCCATCCCGTGACTTTTTGTTCTGGCTAGTTCTACCATTTGTTCACTATTTGACTATTATAGTCGCTTTCTACATCCATTTCTTGAGGTAGGCTTTTCAGATCTATTTTCTTTTCCTTTAGGAATTTCGACTTGGTCGCTTCTGTAGGTCTGTTAGCCATACTCTGCTTGAGTAATCGTTTCATACGAATCTGTGTTACCTCAGTTGGAAGTATTCTAGATGGTGTACTAGCTTGCCTTTATCCTTTAGTTTGTCTTGGTTCTTTTTTTGCTGCACACTTGAGGTTGACAGTTGTGTCGTCTAGTTGGTTTGCTACGAGTTTTCTTCCTCGTTTTTTTTTCTTTTCTCTTGGTTTCTCCGCGGGAACCCAAAACTTTTCTTTGAGGTGGAAAACAGAAATGTCCCTTTTGGGGGACATCCGTCTTTTGACGATTTTGAAAGTAGCTAAGACCTTTAATCCTCATTGGGTGTTTACTTAATGCTTTCTTTACCTATTCTGTCGTTGTTGGTTACGATAGATGACTTTGTCTTCTTTTGGAAAAAAAATGTGATCTTTTTCTTATACTGGTGTTGGTCCTTCGAACCGGATAAAAATAATTTTTTTTTGTTTGGTTCCTTGTCTGTCGTTTTTCTTTTTTTTTTTCACCCCGACGTCTTTATTTTGCTAGGGGAAATTTGTAACGGGCATTTTTCATAGCCTAACATTTTTACGATCCCTTTCTGTTAGCGTACTTAAAAATACATCGTTTCTTTGGAATCGCTGTTTGTATCAAGTAAATGCCTCAGAATAATTCAAAATTGTATGCAATTTAACTGGTGTGTATTAATTCAAGATAGATAAATTGAAGATTGATTCTCATTAATAAATACATTCCAAGGAATAAATGTTAAACAGCTTGTAATTAACTATAGATTGCATCGTTCTTGTCTTGCCGTAAATATAAATTTTGTTCCTTATGTGGATATACAAGTCTAGATAAGAGACGATAAGCGGTTGTAATAACGACGAATTGATAGAAACAGACCAGGAGTGGAGTTCTGTTCTGTGTTCCGATATATTAAGTACGTTGAAAATACTGCTTCTCTTACTTTGACAATAGTGAGAATTAATGCGAGATCAATTTCAAATTGTTCATGAACGGGCACGGCGCGTTTTTGGTTGTTTTTCTTGTGAAATGGAAATTGTATATTAACTGTAGAAAGTGTAGTTCTTATTGCTTTGAAGGAAAGATACTTATAGGCGAACGTGTTTTACTCGACCGCACGTGCGTGTTTTACGGAACATTGACTTAGTGATACGCGTTGCTTTATTGATTGTGTTTTTTTAGTTGATTTGTCTTTTTATATTTGAACTGTGTGTGCGTTACTAATTGTTTTTAGTTGTTTTTCTTGTGAAACAAATGCTTTAAGGAACATTTGACGGACTGACTTTAGTGATACGCGTACTTTACTAATTTGTGGTTTTAGTTGTTTGTCTTGTAAAATAACAGTCGTAGAACTTGCTAAACTGACCGATTCTTTCTTTAGGAGTAATGTGTGTGCGATCTAGTCTAGTGTCCCTTTGTTTTATCAGATTAGTGCATACTTTGGATTATTTAAATGCAGTGGATACTGTAGTTTCTGCATTTTTCTAACACCAAAGAATCTAAAATAGATCATTACTTGCGCAAATTTTAATATTTGCGAAATATAACAGATTACCGGTTTACAAAGGTATTGGTTGAAGTTCCTCACTGCTTTTTGGGATGTTTATGAAAATAACATACATTTGGTTCCAGTTGAAATTAAACTAGTGCTACGAAATATTTCAAAATTATTGTCTCAGGAAATAGAATTAACAAGAAATTTATCAATGCTACATAGTTCCGTCGCGTGATGGTGTCTGCTGCTAACCCCAGTGAAATGCGTAGGTGTGATTAGTGTGACGTGTGATAAGTTCCATCAACACCCTCACAGTCAAGGGTGAAGTGCTTTGTTATTTCAGGACATCGTGAATCTCACACTTCCGTTGCAAGAAAGCGTTGCTGAAGGACTTTTGTAAGTTGAACTATTTCCTACTGGTTATTACTTTAAATATCTATCCGTTGCTTTACCATATCTTTGTCGTTCTGATACCTTTTATAAAAGACTTGCATGATATTTTAAAACATAAAAAAAAGAAAGAAAGAAAGAAAGATCAATACTACTGAATTACTCATATCAATTGTGTCTTACCTATTTATTTTTTTTTTTTAACATTTTGTCTGATTTATGTTTAATTGGTGTGTGAGGAAACGTTTCTGCTACTCCCCAATTGTACCTCACTTTGTACTAAACATTTTTCTGTATTACTTTTACCGTTGTTATATTATATAGTTTATCTAAACAGTTTCTTTTTTTACATTCTACAAAGTACTGAATAATTTAGACTTTTCATTGCTGCTATGCTTATTCTTTTTTTTTCAGGTTTGCTTAACTATTTGTCTTGCAGGTATTGTCACTAACTCCTTACCGCCGCATACATTATATGTCAGTCTGCTTTCTACGACCCCCCCCCTACTCTCCGATTGAGCCCGGTCATTTCCGTGATATCTTTGTGTTACGCACGGCTGCCACGATTACCGTAACATAAATTTTTCGTGGGGCCACGAGTCAACGTAACAAGGGGGTTAAGCAGTCTGTGGCTGCCAAAGAATCTCCAACACTTAGACATTTGCCGTATTAATAGTTTTCCAGTAAATGCTCTTGCACAATTAACATTAGTTGAGAATATTCAAAGACCAATACTTGTAGTTGTTTATAATAATCATCATGTTTAAGTGCAGTTACTTCTTTCATAATTTGTTTTTTCATCTTGAAACTTGTTGGATACGTACCTCCATTGATTTCTATTCTGAGCTAGCCTACACACTTCCCTGAAATTCCCACATCCAAAATCTTTCATTAGCTGTGTGCAATAGTCTAACCTAGGTCTACCCCTATTCCTTCATGTCTTAGTATGTGGCCTATCATTCTATCCCTCCTATTTTTTACTGTTTTCCACATATTTCTTTCTTCCTCTACCATTTCTAATACCTCTATGTTCTTAACTTTGTCTGTCCATGATATCTTCATCATACATCTGTAGCACCACATTTCAAAAGCTTCAACCTTTTTCCTGTCTGTTTCTCCTACCGTCCAGACTTCACAGCCATACAGTGCAGTGCTTCACATATGTTTTAAGCAACCTTTTCCTTGTTCCTTGAACACAGTAGTTGTTTTCTCTTGTTAAATGTAGTACGACCTGGTACTAATCTTTTTTTATATCTCTTGTGCTCCTCCCATGTTGCGTTATTTGGCTTCCTAGGTAGCAGAAATCCTTAACTTCTTGTAAGTTATCGTTACCTATTTGTACTCTTGTCTTTGATTTATTTTCCTCTATTTTGCATACTAGAACTTTAGTTTTATTTTTGTTAATTTTCATACCGTATCTCTCTGTTAAAACTATTTACATTTCATTAAGAGCAAATTCCAACTCTTCTAAGCTAGAAGCTAATACCGCTATATCATCTGTAAATCTAAGCATATCAATCTTTTGTCTTTGCTTAGTAATTCCAAATGCCTTCCTGTGTTTGACAGTATTCATTGCCTCTTCAATGTACAAGTTAAAAACTAATGGGGATAAGGCACATCCCCGTCTCACCCCTTTTCTAATATTTACTTCTCTACTTTCCTTCTCTAATTCTATTACCGCTGTTTGCTCTTTGTATAACCTATGTACTATCTGTCTATCCCTAAAACTTCCAATCTTTTTGAATATTTCGAACATTTTTTCCCATTTTACATTATCGAATGCTTTTTCCCGATCTACAAACCCTATATACACGTTTTCCCTCAAAGCTAAAATAGCCTCCCGTGTTCCCCTATTTCGCCTAAACCCAAATTGATTTTCCTTGGTATTTCTTCAGTTCCATCTTCCATTTGCTTTGTGCAATACTAGTTAATATTTTTCAAACGTGTGCTGTCAGACTTATTGTTCGAAAATTTTCACATCTATTCGCGCTTCTTTCTTTTGGTACAGTTACTATGATGTTACGTTTGAAATCTTTGGGTATCTTGCGTGTCTCATACATATAGTTTACAGTTGGAAGAGATGTTCTTTTACTGCTTGTCCAGCGGACTTTAGAGTTTCCGCTTGTGCTTTATCTATATTCGGCGCCTTACCATTTTTCAGACCCTTTAGTGCTAATTCAAACTCATCTCTAAGTATAGGATATCCCAAGTCATCATTTTCAATATCTGATTCCTGTTCTAATGCTGTTAGTTCCTCTCCTGCACATAAATTACCTATATATTCTTGCCATCTAATCACTTTCTCTACATTTTGTATAATGACGTTTTCCCCCGTGTTCCTTATATTTTTGCTATATGGTTTTATATCCCTAAAATTCATTCTAATTAATTTGTTTACCTGGTCAGTTTTTCCTATTTTCGTATTAGTTTGTACCTTTTTGCACTTTTCACCAATGCATTGTTCTTTAGCTTTCCAGTATTTGCGAATAAATTCCCATTTTATGGTTTTGTATCTCTGTTTCCTGTTTCATCTGATCTATTTTTGTATTTTCGTCTTTTTTCTATTAAATTCAGGATATCGTTTGTTATCCATGGTTTCTTACTTTCTTTTTGTGTATACCCCAGAAAATCTCTGGCCGCCACGGCTAAGCTGGATTTAATGTTATTCCATTCTGTTTCTACTTCCTTAGTATCAGAAATTTTCCCGATATCTTTCAGGAATTTACTTGACTTTTTTTCAAATCTTTCGTTAATATCTTTATGTTTTAGCTTCTCAAAGTAAAAGTGCCTTTTTCCGTTTCTTTTTTCAAATTTTTAAATTTAACAGACTTGATTCCAAAACCGCTGTCTAACAATAATGTAATCTATTTGATATCTTTCTATATATCCTGGCATCTTCCACGTGTATCATCTTCTAGCATGATGTTGAAATAATGTTTTTGTGATGGTTAAATTGTTCTTGTCGCAAAATTCTACCAGTCTATTTCCGCTGTCATTTCTCGTGTTTAAACCAAATAAACCTACTATCGCTCCATCCATACCTTCACGCGCCACTGCAATGAAATCCCCCGTAATTATTAAATTTTCATGTCCTTTTACGTATTTTAGTATGTCTTCGATATCTTTGTAGATCACCTCTACCTCTTATTCACTGTAGCTAGAGGTGGGCATGTATACTTGTATTATTGCAGTATTTACCGATTTAGATTCTAATCTAACCATGAGTACTCTTTCGTTCTTTTGTAAGTAGTTTTCTACACGTTGTCATCTCTTTTTTCGCATAACCATCCCCACACCCAAATTTCCTTCGTCTGATCCACCGAATTTCATTCATCTGGTCCTGTATGAATTACCCTGAAGTTTTCACTCCAAAAATCCTCCGCCTCTGGCCAGCGGACCTTGCTAATTCCTATTATGTTTAGTGCTTATCTGTCCATTACGATTTTCAGGTTCTCTAGCTTACCTACTTGCTTCATACTTCTGACATTCCACGCTAAGACTCGCATAATGTTTACGGATTTTTTTTTAAACTTTCGGATCACATCCTCCGAATTAGTCCCCTCTCGGGGAGCCGAATGTGGAACTATTTTACCTCCTGAATTTTTTACCCCAGAGGATGCCATCATCTTTACTAACGCATTGTACTTGGGAGGTAATGTGGTGGTTTTCCGTGGCCTTCCACAACGCAGTAATGTGTCCTAGAATGTTATACCGACCGCTATGGTCTCTGCCACTCTAAATACCGAAAAAGCTGCTGTCTTCTTTTGGGGGCCTGTCTTAATCTGGTCCTCACTAAAAACTTGTTAAACCTATTGTTCGACTCTTTAGCTCATTGAAACACGCAAGCCATCCTACCCGTTCTAGTATTTTAGAACTTCGTCAAGGTGCAGGTCTATTCAGAATAGATATATATATATATATATATATATATATATATATGTGTGTGTGTGTGTATTTGTGTGTGCGTGAGAGAGAAAGAGAGAGAGAGTCCTACACAAATTTCTTATTCCGAACTGCAAATAACTTTTCTTGTATATATATATATATATATATATATATATATATATAAACCTAATAGGATATCACGAGGTCATTGAAATCCAAATTCTACAACTAAAGCCCGCTAAAATATAAAAAAATCCGGAAGAAATAGATATTTCTGACAATTCACGGTTAAATTCTGTATAATACAAGCTTACTATTATTCATTCATGTACAAGCGAAGAAACGCAAGTTGGTGCATATAAATAATCACTCTGTATGATATAAGCGTATTGCAAATACATAAATGATATAAGCCGTACATGTAAAAATAATTATCTCTAAGATACCTTAAGCGCATTAAATGCGAATGCAAATCGATCATTTTGAAATAAATACAAAAACTATTCGTTTGTAATAAAAAATGCACTTTCCGCGCATAAAAATAAATAATTTTGTATATTTAAAACTCTAATTTTAATCTTAATTATCTGCATTAAAACACGTTTTACCGTGAAAGCAGATAGTTTCTAAAAAATAGCACCTTTTTTGCATAAATTAATTATATACATTGACTTTTGGATTACATAAATTCATTTTAAATAAAGAATTTTCTAGAATATTAGGAATTGAGAGGAAATACGTTAATTTCGTATCAACTCAATAAATAAAAAAACGTGTATGCCAAGAAGCGGCTGAAACACTAAATACCCATAAAAATGTTAATCAGAATTATTTATGATCATTCACAATCACTGTAGGATAGAAGGAGACCGAGAGCATTAACTTTAGGTATCAAAGTAGGACGGACAGCGCACATAAATCAACGCGAACGAGGTAATAGAACGCGGCGATTTTGAAAGCTAATGAGGAACTTTCAGAAAATTGCGGCAGACAGGAATGTTGTAATTGGAATGAAATTCCATACGATACTAGTACGTTCTAGAAACGAGATAATTTGTGTATATAAACAGGAACTTTAATAAAAAACATTCGTTCATTATTTCGATTGCGAAAATGTCACATTGAGAAAAAGTTGTTTTGAAGTATAGAATGATTAAATAATTAAAACAGAACAGTAAATAAAGAGGTAAAGTTAAACGTACCCTGCACATTAATATGAAAATTGTTAAATTCAGTTATTTAATTTTGTAATATACAATGAAAATAGAAATTTCTTCGATACAACGCTTTTTAGAAATTAATTTAAGTAATTACATAGAAAATACACTTTGAAAACTGATGTTTCTAAATAGAGATTTTATGCATGATTTTGTAAACTGGGAATTGACGTCAATTAAAGAATAGAAGCCAAAGAAATTTAATGCTCTTGATTACAAATTGGAAAACCGCTTCGTGAATTTTGCAAGTAATATTTTTTAATATTGTTTGTAACTGATAGTGGAGTATTTGTCATTTAAATTTAAGCTAGAGTAAGTCCTAATCATATAATATTTTTTTGTAAGGGTATATTTACCAGGAATCTTGTGTTCGGGGTTTGAAACCATCTGACATTTTTTATAGACTATCTGTCAAGGATTTTTTTAGTGAAAACAAAACCTTTCAAGCGTGGGATTAAAATACCAGATAAACTATCGATAAGAGAAGAGATTGAGTGCTGTAAATTTAAACTTAGATAAGGTAAGGAACATTTTTATAATTAAGTAAATAAGTATTTGCTAGAAATATTTTGATGCTTGAAAAAAATGATGTTGTAAATGTTCTATATGCTTTTGTATGAGAAAAAATATTTCATACTGTATAAATACTTTATGATATTGTTGTGTTCGATTTCATTTTAAAAACTCCGTCAATTCCATTGAACTAGCCAGGCAAAGTAAATTTAGAAAGGAAGGTAAGTCAACAATTTCAAATTTTACAATTTGCTGTATCTGAATTATAGCACTCTTTTAGTAACGCCCCAAGGCGAGGCGTTGTCACAGCAATTTACACATAAATATATATATATATATATATATATATATATATAAAAGAGGTCATTGAGTCATTCTTAAATTCGATCGCAAAACATTATTGTGATTTAAGTTGCGAGCTGTTGCTTTGCGAGGATGATATTTAAAGAATGCAGTAAGCATACCGTATTTTAATAATTACGATAACAATGAATATATATATATATATATATATATATATATATATATATTGCTGCGACAAGGCCGCGCTAAGAGCGTTACTGAAAGAGTGTATGAAAATGGCCTTGCGTTGGAAGCCACTAAAAGAGCACTATGACAAGGCCGCTTTGTGTGGCGTTGCTGAAAGAGTGTATGAAAATAGCTTCGCGTTAGGAGCCACCAAAAGAGTGCTGTGGTCCTGATACAGCAATTTGTAAAACTTGAACTTGTTCACTTATCCTTCCCTGTTAACTTTGCTTGGTTAACTCAACGGAATTGGCGGAGTTTTTCAAAATGGAATCAAACACAACAATATCACAAAGCATTTATACAGTAATAAATAAATAAAAAGCATTTAGAACATTTACAACAATATTTTCTTTAAACAAAAATAATTTTCAAGAAAGATATAAGAAAATACGTTGCTTACCTTATTTTAAATTTACTGAATTAAGCTAATTATTTTGAGAATGGTTTACCTGGTTATAATTATTTATACGCTTAAAAAACTTGTTTTGGCCAGAAAAAATCCTTGACAGATAGTCTATCAAAAGGTCAGAGTATTTCGAACACTGATCACAAATTATCCTGGTAAAACCCTTTTACATAAAAAATATAATATGATTAACAATTATTCTTATTATACCTTACATTAACTATAAATCAGTTAAAAATAAATCTAAAAGTGATACTTGCAGAATCCACAAAATATTCCTCGCAATAAAATATCTTCTTATTTTAAGTTGATATCTAAATTAACTTACAAGATTAAAATCCTCGTTTCTAACAGCAGTTACCAAAGTACATTTTGGCTAAATTCTTTTCTCAATTGTTTAATAAAATTTAAAAAAAATAGTTTCATATTGAAGAATTTTGTCTCTTTATCGTAATTAATAATTCAATTTTCGTACGTAATTTGCTTTTAAAAACATCGCTTCTTTATTCATTGCAATCTCCCAACTATATTTACTGCATACTCAAATAATATAGCAACAGCTTGCGGTTAAATCAAAATAACACTTTGTGGTCGTATAAATGAACTATAATGATCGAATAAATTTTTTAATGAATAAACGTTTCCTTTATATACAAATTTATCTGTTTCCAAAAGCTTACTAGAAAAATGTGGAACATTATGGTGTAAGGGTCTTAGAAAACCCAATTAGCGTCTAAAATTGCTGCGTTTTTATTAACTGATTATCTGATTCCAGTTACCCGTGATGCGCTATTTGTCCTTGTTTCACGTATACTATTATTGCGGCGTCGCATACTAATGCTAAAAGTTAATCATTTTACATCTTTTATTTCTCAAGTTTTTGTGGGTTTTCCGTGTTTCGACCGCTTTCAGAAATAAAATATTTATTTATTAATCAGTTATACGAATTTGACGTATTTCTAAATACCAATGGCTTTATATTTAAGCTTAAAACGATCGATTTCTACATTCGCATTTAAATGTGTTTTACGGTATCTTAGTATTAATTATTTTTACGTATACGGTCTACGTTACTTGCTATTTATTTACAATATGCTTATACCATACAGGGTGATTATTTATACACGCGCAATCTGCGTTTTTGAATGACACTTTTAGAATAAAGGTACGTTTGTATTATACAGGGTGTAACTATGAATTTACGGAAAATTCCCCTTTTTTTGTATTCTATTAATTTAGTGGAATTTATTTTAAAATTTGGGTGTCGATGACCTCTCGTGACCCCTTATCACATCATTTGCCCTTAAATTAAAATATAAAATTTGCAATCTGCGTTATTTTTCTGCATATGAGCAATTTTAATATTTTTATTTCTATCTACTTGATATCTATAACTAATGCTATAAGCTTTATAATACACACACATAATCTTTTTATACTAGGGCTTTTCTTTTTTCGCAATTCACCTATTCCTATTTTATAATCAACTATACTTGCCTTAACTCTATACTAATATTATATACAATCTAACATGTCTCTCCTATACCACTAACTTTTCATATTTACACACGGTCTCATCAAGTTTCTTTTCTAACAAAAATCTCGTTACTATCATTCATAATTCATTGTATTATCGCACATTCCTATCTAAATTATCATAATTCCCTAAAAATATGGGGTATAAAATTTTCATAAAGTTGTTCCAGCAACTAACCAGCTATACTAATCACGTCAAAAAATTATGGTTTAGAATCCCTATATCTAGCCTACTTATGTTACTTTCCAGTTATACATCTTTCAATTACTTTGCATTAAATGCATAAACTTCAGTCTTAAATCGTTCATTATCAATAACTTCTTTACTAATTTTTACAGTCAGTAGCAATTCTCAACTCTCTATCTTCCAATTCATAAGATTTTTCTTTTAACAACAGTTCTAGTTTATTCTTAACTTCACCTGGATATATATCGGCAATTAATCCCTTATCTACATTATCTTCAAATTCTCTCTCAAAGTAATTTACATCTTTCTCCAAGTAATTCACATTTTTACTTTTAATTCCTCATTCCTCTTTCATTTCAATAATTTCTTTCCTTTTCCTACTCTTCCAATTCTTTCTTCCATCTGCATATTTAAATGAATGTTTTGACAAACCAAACGCTACTTCTCCATATTTATACATATGCCATTTAAACTATCTATCTGATTCTCTAATCACAATTATCCCAAACAAATTATTAAGTTCAACTTTCCAAATTATGTCATCATAACAGAAAGTTCTTTTATTTCCTCTTCAACACCTGTAATCATACAATTTTCATTAGCTTCATCTATTATTTCCATCTCTTCAACATCATCTTCTGCAGTTTCTAATAATTCTGAGTTTTTCTCTAAAAACGCTACAACTTCACTACTAACTTCACCAGAACACTTAGTACTTAAACTCATGTCTTCTTCCACTTTCATCTGCTTTTCAAATTGATTCAAATTCATACAATCTCCTTGTACTTCTATACAGACGTCTTTGTCCCATTTAATCCTCTCATCTCCCATAATTATCACCTTATTCTCGGTATCTTTTATACCTTTCATTATATACTTATAAAATGCATTTCCAGAATGGCATCAACTCTTAATCCTGGCATTATCAAAAACTCTTGCTCAACCTCCATCTTTCCCTACTTAACTTTCAGAATTATGATAACTGCAAACTTTTTATTATTCCGCGATACTAAATTGTTTTTTTAATAGGGATAACTTTCTGCATTAATTCCTCTAAATTATTTTTAATAAAACCTTCACTTGCTAGTGTTGCTTCAGCTCCTGTATCTACCATTAATTTTATCTCTTTTCCCTGTACTTGCAATTTTATTATAGGTAGTAAATACTTTTTTCATTAACTTTTTCATCATTTTCCAACTTAAATTTTATAAATTCACGCGCATGTTCATATTTATTAATTTCTATATTTTCGTCGCTTGATTTGTCTGCATCCAAAAATCCTGCCTAATTGACGTTCCAGGCTGATTAAATATCTCTGCTTATGTTCTTCTATTTTCGCTGCTACCATTTATGCCATTTCTCTGTGCATTTGCCATATTTTCCCTTCCTTAGGTAACGGCTCTATTCTCAATTGCCCAGGATTCATTATTCTCCCTTTCCCCGACTCTCCTAATGGCATTTTTTCTATTCCAATTATTTCTTTGGCTATTCCTCCGTTCAAATGGTGTGCCTTGATATCTCTCCGGTCCATTATTTCTCTGGAATTTAAATGTGCTCATGGGCTGGCTCCTTGGCCTGGTCTCCATTCTTTTTGGTTGACCCATGTCATTGTAACGTTGAAGATATTCTAAAAACACATCTCTATCAACAATATTTTGTAAGGCTATGCATTGGGTTACTTCCGTTTCGAAATTTGCTTGTCCTCTAAAGGAGAATCAAGTTGTTTGGCAACGCTAAATTTCTTGATTGCATACAATTCCCTCGTCATTCCTGAATCGCTATTATATTTGTCCATCATTAAATTATCTCTAACTTTAAATTGCTGGTTGTCTACCCAGAAATGCTTTAAAAATATACTCTGGAAGTCTTTAAATGAACTTAACTCACTTTCAATTAGTTCTAACCAAATTTTGGCACTGCCTTTCAACATGGACCTTACAATATTTGACTTTGTTTGTTCATCCCAGCTGCCTTGTATTCAAGTTTTTAAGTTATTTAAAAATATTTTAGGGTTACGTTTATTATCCCCATAAAATTTTAAGTGTTGTTTCAACGGAACACTGGTTGGACTCCATCTCATCGGTTCTTCTAAATCCTCAAATGTATTCTCTATGTCTGTTTCAACATTGCCCAAATTATTTCTAAATGTTTTAAAACCAGCTTGACAGCTTCCCTCTATTTCATTTACTTTTTGATTTGAAGTTCTAATCTTCCCATTAGTTTTTCTTTCACTTGCCTGCTGATTCGATTTTATCTGAACAATTTCTTCTTTAATATCATCTATATCATCAAACAAATATTGGTAAACAAAAAAGCTACATCCAATGAAATAAGAAT
Organism: Platerodrilus igneus; assembly: GCA_036346225.1. Lineage (NCBI taxonomy): Eukaryota > Metazoa > Arthropoda > Insecta > Coleoptera > Lycidae > Platerodrilus > Platerodrilus igneus. The sequence goes on along the minus strand of JARFIW010001513.1, from coordinate 6,288,190 downwards.
ATGATCATTGGGAAGGTGAAAATCCTTAAACTGTCGTACAAATGAGAAACTTTATATTTAGTCATCATTATGTCAACCAAACTGTCACAACGTTTAATGAATTTAATGAGCACCTTAAGTTCACTTATGAAATGGAAGTTGACAGTAAATTACTTTTTGTGATGTTCTTGTCATCAGAGATGTTGACAATCGCCTAATTTTTGATTGGAACAACAAACCAACTAATTCTGGCAGGTATTTGAATTTTCACTCCAATCAGTCTATACAACATAAAGTAAACACTGTGAAGGCCCTATGTTATCTTATAGAAAATATATCAGATTTTCAGTTCGTCAAGAAGAACAAAAAAATATTGATAGACACTTTATTAAACAATAGTTACCCAAAAGGAATGTTACAATAAATTGATGAACAGTTATTTCCTAAATCTGAATACTACTACAACAGATATGACATAAAAAACTACCTTAATTAAAAACGCTACCTCCTTTGTTGGTAAGATTACTTAAACAATCTAAGGTGGCAATCGTCTGTGAATACAACAGTTCCATCCAAAGTTTATTCACTAAGTTAAAGGATCCTACTGCAAAATTATTAAATAGTAACATCGTTTACAAAAATTACTTGCAGCTGTAATAAATGCTACATTGGACAGACGTGTCAATGGCTGAAAAGTCGATTAACTCAGCACAGGAATGACTGTTGGAAAAACTCTGCTAAATGTGGATTGCCGTCACATGTTTCTGCAACTACACGTACACCTCTATTCGATGATACCATGATTTTGGACAACGAACCCGATTATAAAACTAGGTTGTTCATTGAGTCTTTTTAAATCAACAAAGAAATCAATCCTATTAATAACAAAATGGATGTTGATAAAGTACACAACGTTTACCCCGCTTTATATAATAATGATATTTTCAAACATCGTTAAAGGAGTTAATATTTATTGTAGTGTAACTGCTGTAATTTTTTGGAAGGTTCTCCTGTCAACTTTAATTTTGTTAGATCGTTTCTTTCCTTTCTTTTTTAACCGTCATTAATGCATGACGTGCCTTATGGTGCATTAAAATTTTATATATTGACCCACATTTACTATGTAAATTCTTTAGATTTTCTAGTTAAATTTTACAAAACTAGTGAATTAATAGTAAGTAATTAACATCTTAGTATGTATTTTTACTCGTGTTGGTTTTTTCCATTTTATCTTTTGAGAATGGTAAAAAAAGTTACCGAAACGTTAAGTATTGATTAAACTTCTCATTTAAAATTCGGTTTTATTTTTGGACTACGTCCCAAAAAAGATTTTTCATGTTTATTGATTTATATATATATATATATATATATATATATATATATTGCAGTGGAAGTCGATAACAATCGAGATCTCCCTAAAAACTAATCAAGCCCCACGCTTGGGTCAACTTAAAATTGCTGTGAATTTCAAAAAAATCGTTTCTCGCCCCACGGAGTGGGCCGTCATAAAATTTTCGGAAAATAAAAAAAAATTTCTTACAATACCTTTGGAACGCCTTCTTATTTCTGCACACCCTGGCTAGCTCAGAAATCTGCTTCTTCTTGAATACCTACCATCCTAAGTACATTTCTTCCTCATAAACACAGTTAAATGAAATTACCACTCAAATAATGCAACAAGACACACAACCTTTTTATTTACACATATTAACAAGTTTCCATTAGTAAGAAAATATTTACACATTGGTATATACAGTTTGATAAAAACTGTTACCATCTCAATCTTTAAATCTTTCAAAATTTCATGATTTTTAATATATGTCAACCCTTTTTATTTTAGACGAGTAGAAGGGTCCGTCGTGCAACCCTAAATTGATTTTTATTCTGGTCTATTTTGAGCTCAGTATAACCCAGTTACTCTAAATGCTTTTACACGTTGCATTTTTGTTTAAAATAAAGCTAAAGACCCGTTTACTCCTTACAACAACATTTTTATATCATCAATAAACATTTTTAAATAGTCAATATTAATTGTCCTGTACATATACTCCTTCAAATGAGTTTTTACGGTAATAAAATACACCCCCAATAAGTCAAAACACTCAAGTACAAAATACCAGCACAAATGTTCAAGCAAAAGCAAGAAATTAATTTTCTTTACCTGGAGTAAGTTTCGTCCATCGTTACCTCTGAAGATGTGTACCAAAATCCTCGTCGTTGTGTCCATACATTTCGTGATTATGCCTGGATTCAACTGATGTTTACCAGCTATCCAAATCTCTGCCACCACCTTAAGCATTCCTACCCGGATAATGGTCTCGACAAAGCTTAACTTTCCAAACTCACTACACTTCACGCATACTTGTTTCCAACATTTCGATTCGCTTACCCAAGTACCATCCTATCATTAGATTGTATCGGGTAGGATTTTTTTTATTATGCTTTCTTCTCTGTGGTAAGTTGTATTGTTGAATATTATTTTGTTTGTTAGTGTCTTGAGGAAACCATTATTTATGAAGATGTTTGTGAGTTTAATTAGATTTTTTTGATGATATTTAGGTTCACTTATTTTTAATATTCTGTGTTTTATGGCCAAAATTGTATTGATTTTGTCATGATGGGAGTGATTAGAAAAATAGTTTATATATCTTCCTGAGTTGGTGGGTTTCTTGTACCAATCAAATTTGATTTTGTTGTGTTGGTTTCTTATAACTTTAGTGTCAAGAAAAGGGATGCTTCTGTTTTCTTCTGCTTCATGTGTGAATTGTAATTTTGGGTGGAATTGGTTAAATTAGTTGAGAACTTCTTGAATTTTATCATTGGGACAGCAGCAAAAAATGTCATCGACATGCTTAGTTATAAATGAGAATTGGAAAGTTAAATTTGGAGTGACTTCTTTGATGAGATTGTCCATTACAATTTGTGCCAATATTGGAGATATAGAAGAACCCATAGGAGTACCAATTTTGATTGTAGTATTGGTCTTCAAACGAGAAATATGTCGAAATATTGTCGAACGCAATTTATCCCAATACTTCTAACACAAATAAATTATATATATATATATATATATATATATATATATATATATTAATAATTAATGTACTGGTCAGTCTTATAGTATAATATACATGTACATATTATCATGGGAAGTAGTCCAAATCAAACAACAGAAACTGATTGAAAATTTAATCAACACCTAACGTTTCGGTACATTCCTTTTGTACCTTTTTCAAAGGCTAAAATGGAAACAGAAAATTCAAAATTAGCAAAAAATACATAACCTGTCGCTAACTACTTACATTGACAAAATTATATTAAGGAGATTGAAAACAAATTACTGCACGATTCACATTATAACTGTGGGTCAAAAATATTAAAAATTAAAAATTGCCTGAAGGGCAACGTCATGCCACGATGGCGGTTAGAAAGTAAAGACAAAGTTGATAATGACAAATTCTTTAAGAGTGACAGGACACGTTCCGAAAATGGCAATGATTACATAACCTGAAGGAAGATACCTAACGTTGTTTAAAAATGTCCTTACTATATAAAGCAGAGTAAACGTTATGCACCCTATCAATATCAATCTTATTATTGATAGGATTAATTTCACTATTAATATAAAAAGACTCGATGAAAAGTCTCGTCTTGTAATTGGTTCCGTTCTCCAAAATGGCGGTGTCATCGAAAAGTGGTGTATGACTGGTTGCCGCAACATGAGCAGACAATGCACATTTAGTGGAGTTAATCCTACAATCACTCCTGTGCTGGGTTAAACGACTCTTTAGCCACTGGCTAGTCTGACCAATGTAACTATTGTTGCAACTACACGTGATCTTGTAGACAACGTTGCTGTTTAACAATTTTGGAGTACGATCCTTTAATTTGGTAAACAACTTCTGGATAGAAAAATTGTATTCATAAACAATGGCGATCTTAGGTTGTCTAAGTAATCGTACTAAAAGTGGAGATAACTTCTGTATAAACGGAAGCTTCTTGTACGTAATATCAGTTTCTGAAGGGTTTACTTTTAAGAAGTTGCCATATATCAATTTATGCAACATTCTCTTTGGATAACTGTTGTTAACTAAAGTGTTAATCAATAATTTCTTATTTTTATCCATGAACTGTGGGTCTGAAATATGTTCTATTCGATGTCGTAGGGCCTTCACCGTGTTTACCTTAAGTTGAAAAGTATGGTTCGAGTGGAAATTTAGATATCTGCCCGAGTTAGTTGGTTTAGTGTACCAATCAAATAATAAATGATTAGAACTATCTCTGATGACCAACACATTCAAAAAAGGTAATTTCCCCTCCACTTCAACTTCAAAAGTGAACTGAAGGTGATCATTAAAATCATTAGATGCTGTTAACGTTTGGTCAACATATTGGACTGGCAACGAACAAATGATATCATCCACATACTTTACCAAGAAAGACATCTCATATGGTAATCTAGGTAGAACACTCGACAGTAAATTATCCATAATCATTTGAGCGATTATGGGTGATAGAGGTGACCCCATTGGAGTTCCAAATAATTGTAAGTAGAACATTTCTTGGAAAACAAAGTACGTATTGTTAAAAACCAAATTAACAGTTGTCAAGAACATATCTTCAGACATATTACAGAAGGGCTTGATCTTATTCCAATTTTCTTTAATGAATTGTTGCACAATTGTTGCACAAACGTAAAGCTATCTTTGTGCAACAATTCAAGGGTTTTCACCTACCTGAAGATCATATTCTCATTTCACTGGATGTAGCTTCTCTTTTTACTAATATTCCTTGATCTATGGTTATTAACATCATTAAAGAAAATTGGAATAAGATCAAGCCCTTCTGTAATATGTCTGAAGATATGTTCTTGACAACTGTTAATTTGGTTTTAACAATACGTACTTTGTTTTCCAAGAGAAGTTCTACTTACAATTATTTGGAACTCCAATGGGTCACCTCTATCACCCATAATCGCTCAAATGATTATGGATAATTTACTGTCGAGTGTTCTACCTAGATTACCATATGAGATGTCTTTCTTGGTAAAGTATGTGGATGATATCATTTGTTCGTTGCCAGTCCAATATGTTGACCAAACGTTAACAGCATCTAATGATTTTAATGATCACCTTCAGTTCACTTTTGAAATTGAAGTGGAGGGGAAATTACCTTTTTTGGATGTGTTGGTCATCAGAGATAGTTCTAATCATTTATTATTTGATTGGTACACTAAACCAACTTACTCGGGCAGATATCTAAATTTCCACTCGAACCATTCTTTTCAACATAAGGTAAACACGGTGAAGGCCCTACGATATCGAATAGAACATATTTCAGACCCACAGTTCATGGATAAAAATAAGAAATTATTGATTAACACTTTAGTTAACAACGGTTATCCAAAGAGAATGTTGCATATATTGAAATATGGCAACTTCTTAAAAGTAAACCCTTCAGAAACTGATATTAAGTACAAGAAGCTTCCGTTTATACAGAAGTTATCTCCACTTTTAGTACGATTACTTAGACAACCTAAAATCGCCATTGTTTATGAATACAATTTTTCTATCCAGAAGTTGTTTACCAAATTAAAGGATCGAACTCCGAAATTGTTAAACAGCAACGTTGTCTACAAGATCACGTGTAGTTGCAACAATAGTTACATTGGTCAGACTAGCCAGTGGCTGAAGAGTCGTTTAACCCAGCACAGGAGTGATTGTAGGATTAACTCCACTAAATGTGCATTGTCTGCTCATGTTGCGGCAACCAGTCATACACCACTTTTTGATGACACCGCCAATTTGGAAAACGAAACCAATTACAAGACGAGGCTTTTCATCGAGTCTTTTTATATTAATAGTAAAATTAATCCTATCAATAGTAAGATTGATATTGATAGGGTGCATAACGTTTACTCTGCTTTATATAGTAAGGACATTTTTAAACAACGTTAGGTATCTTCCTTCAGGTTATGTAATCATTGCCATTTTCGGAACGTGTCCTGTCACTCTTAAAGAATTTGTCATTATCAACTTTGTCTTTACTTTTTAACCGCCATCGTGGCATGACGTTGCCCTTCAGGCAATTTTTAATTTTTAATATTTTTGATCCACAGTTATAATGTGAATCGTGCAGTAATTTGTTTTCAATCTCCTTAATATAATTTTGTCAATGTAAGTAGTTAGCGACAGGTTATGTATTTTTTGCTAATTTCGAATTTTTTGTTTCCATTTTAGCCTTTGAAAAAGGTACAAAAGGAATGTACCGAAACGTTGGGTGTTGATTCAATTTTCAATCAGTTTCTGTTGTTTGATTTGGACTACTTCCCATGATAATATGTACATGTATATTATACTATATATATATATATATATATATATATATATATATATATATATATTATGCTGTGATAAGGGGTTGTTTAAGGGTGTACTTTATAGTAAAGGTCATTTAGAAATGAGTAATTACCATAGGCAGCAGAAAACTGCACATATTTAGTGAAGAATTGAGAAATGGAGATAGTTTGTAAATAGTATGCAGTCAACACCCTGTATATAAAGTATAAATAGTTTTAAGCAACGCAAATACACATAGGAAGACGCATAGTTAGCGTAGAAACCAGGAACACATGCATTAGGTAAATAGTAAATATTTAATACCCTGTAGATAAAGTTTTAGTTAATTTGGGTAAAGCAAATAATGATATTTTTCAGTGGAAGCACGCGTATATTTATATGTAAATATTTTAAAGTGTAAGCAGACACGCATTCAAAAGAGTTCCAAACGATTAGATTAATACGGAGATAGAAATAGAGCTTCAGGAAGCATAATATAAATGCGTGCAAATAGCTAACCATTTTTGATAAGAAAGCAGATTAAAAATTGCGTGAATAACATGTAAATATGAAAATTAAAAGTCGAATTGCATCAGTTGTTTATGGAAAAGCAAGTAGATCTATCAAAATACAGCATGTTGATAACGAAGACAGCTGCAAGCAGGTTTCAATTATTGGGAATCATAGAGAATTACATCAGAAACTGCTTTAAATGTAATTATTTGATTAGTTATAATGAGCGACGAGCTCTAGACCATACACACTGACGGAGTGGGAACTGAATAATATATTAGCAGGTACAGTGATATCGAAGTCAGTTTTGAACTCAACAAAGGCCGAAGTGCGCCACTATGAAATAAAGTGATACGTAATAATAATATTTCAAAGTGAAAATTGTAAAAGTGCAAAAATAAAAATTACGACTGCCGATTAAACGTAAGTACATTTTGGTGAATTTATTTTAAACTAAAACATAAAAATAATAGGGCTTCTAAGTACGGGGAAAAATAAAATAATACAATTTTTAAGTCTGGGGGAAGAATAATACAATTTGAGTAAGGGAAGAAAATAAACCACGATTTCAAGTCAGAAGACAATGATAATAAGAATTCTATTCTAAGTTTGAGGAAATTGATTGATAAGAAGTAATAAGTCTGATATGAAACGACAATAAATTGGGGTGCATAAGTTAATGGTAGTCCAGAGGGTGATGGCAATAATTTAAATGCAATGGTTTAAGCGTATATTTCGAATAGGCATGTAATAATCCCACATTGGGGAAGATAATTTTTATTCAAATGAAAGCGTGGATGTGAAGAAAATAGACCAGGTCAGATTTTTTTAGTTATAAGACATTTTATTTTTCTATAAATTTTTATTTTGAATATTGAATTTGCTTAATATAATATGAATGTGAAAAAGTCAACAAAAGAAGTTGCATACGTATAAAGTGAGTAATATGATAACAAGTTTAGAACGTTCTACACTTCGTTGATAAGGATAATAGATTTTTTGGTGACTTTGGGTTTTGAGTAAATAGTATATGATGTTTAATAAATGAAATTTACAACATTAACTAATTGAAAACTGTATTACAAATAATTTACAAAAAATGTACATAATATATTGGTTTCATTATATAAAACCGAAATTAACTGAATTTTATAATTCCAAATAAATGCTAGCTGAGGTCATAAGATAAAGTCAATGGGAGTAATTTGTTAATTTAAATAGTTCAAGGAGGAGCTACGAGTTGAATAGGAAATTGATAACAAGTTAGGCGGTAACGTACCGAGTTTTGTTATTGGTTGACAAGGTTGGTTCAAGATAAAATCCAGTTAAGTTTCTGGAGGGAATTGATAGCAATATTAATAAGACAGCCCAACGTCGGAGATAATGACACTCTTGTTTATACATAGTAATATTAATATGGTCGCTCAAATGAGGGAGCGCGAATAATTTAGAGTACATAGCAAATAATATAACAGCCCAACGAAGGGGCTCGATAATTCCAGTAGTAGCATAGCAATATATATATATATATATATATATATATTGCTGTGAATCCTACAAAAAGCTATTCATTACCTTAACTGTGTTGGTCCATTGACTTTCTTCTGTTAATCGCCTCGGCTGCTCCTCTAGATAACTTACATCCTCAATCATAAAAAAAACAAACACATTCCTATCACAAACATCAACGTTAACTCTATTTACATCAATATTCACAATACATTAAAATTTCAAAATTAAAATTCAGCATAAATTTCAGTATCAGAAAATTTCAAGATTAAATTTATTATCATTTTAATGTGCATCCAGAATTAAAGTCCTTGTAGGATGCCTACTAATTAATATAACAATATATGCAGACCGGAGTCTGAGTACAAAGGGAGCATCTACCACCCCTTTACGTTAAATTAACCAGGTTCGTCTAATTGAGCTCAAAGACATACCCAAATTTTCATCATAAACCAGAACATAAATACTAAATACCCCTTTCTACTTAAACAAGCAAATTTCACCTTAAAATTAAAATTTTGTTGTTAGTACAATTTCACTACTGTCCATTTTAAGTAAATCAATTATAAAGTTATTCAACACACACCAAAATATCAAAATCCAACAACAAAGCATAAGTTACCTGAAGGTTACTGCACTCGTGGCCCCAATGTATATCGTCCTCTGTTAATCACACCAATCCAACTGGGTTATGTTTAGGTCCTCTTATTGCTGGTCGCCTTTAAAATTTTCTACACCACCATTCATTTAAACTTGTTTCAGGGCTTTTCCGGAACTCATTTGTGTATATCTGAAGCTTGTTTTGTGGATCCAGACACGTTTACGAATCATTTAATTATTAACACCCCCGAAAAATAGCAAAGAAATTCATACTTCTTTCACCAATATACGCCAAAACTGCCTACTTTTGTGTATTCATTTGTCGTTGCAAATTTGACTAATTGGTACAGTGATACTAAACTTTATTACCTTGTATCTTCTTTTCTAAGTGCACAAAATATACGAGCAAACTGTTTAAATTATTCAATCAAAATCGGACAACTAAAAAGCACTGTTTAACGCATTCAATCAATTCGAAAATCTAATAAAGCTTGTTCATATTAACCTGGGTATATATAGAGGTTAGCCTGTCTGTCGGTCTAGTCCCCAAAACGGACAATTCTTCAGAATTTCGCATGCTAGGTTCCCATTCCGCAGCCCGGCATGCGATTTTTACGAAATTTGCACTCGCACCAGTTAAATCTCAGAAATTTCGACACGGCTCGCAACGTCTGGAAATAACTAATTAAATTTTATACAGAAATGTTAATTTTACCTCTCAATTTTGCTTTTTATTTTCAACCAATCGCAACCCAATGACGTTGCTCCACTCACGCCTTTTACTATATGTGTCTCGGTCTCGCGCATATTATCTGTCTCTATCTAACCTGTTCTTAGTGGTGCAAATTGATATTCCTTACTATCGATTATTTCAGTCCACATGGACTGTTATCTGGGTTAAATAACCCCGTATCTAACCTTCCCGTTAATATAAGCAACGGTTTCTCTAACATTCTCTGAAACCATTTGTTATCTGCAAAATTTTCGCCGTACGTGACTTTTAAACTACGCAGGTGTTCAATCGTACTATTAATTCTCAGAGCTTTATTTCATGGTATTTTAATCTTGGATTTTCACAGGCTTTTATGCTTATTATTAATAATGGTTTAATTAACTCCAACTAAAATTGACTTCTACCCTTTCATTTTTAGCGAATACAAATTAAATATTAATTATTATGTGTACACTTTGTTTAATACCGGTTACTTAAAATTGAGTTAATTAATATAAATTTTGCACGTAATTTCTATTTGTTTCTTTACTAGGAATAATTAAATTACACGTAGAGCTTTTTACTACTGCTTCTTTTTTTTATAGCAAGCGTCTTGTACATAATTTAAATCTCTTCTTTTTAATAACACGAATGAAATTTTATGCTTCACGGTTTTAATAATGCGTACCTTTTCCCAAAGCTTCTACACGGTGATTAAAATTATTTGATGTGATTATTTAATTTTCTACCCTGGTCTAAATATGAGTATTTTCCCCCTATTTGAATACAAATAATCCCACTTATTTGAATTCAAATATAGAATATTTAAACCGCAAACAAAATTTACAAAAAAAAATGCCTATCTCTCTCTACCCTTATCTATCTATCTTACCTAACTTATATCCAATCCAAAAAAATATTTACACCTATCCTATATCCCTTATCCTATTCCTAACTCTCACCTAATTTTATAAACTGAAATTATCCCTAACTTCATCCTACTTATCCATCTAATCCTATATACATCCTATATACCTATCCTATTCCTAACTCTTAACTAATCTTCACTATACTTCACTTCCCCTGCCTAATCCTATATACCTATCCTACTCTTACTCTATTCCTAACTTTTCACTAATCTTATATGAAACATCTATACTTAACCTATCTTATTTTCTTCCTACATTTACTCTTTATTCTCATCCTAAACCTATTTCTAACTATCCCCCATATTTATCCTATACCTAGCTTTATTTTCTATAACTATACTTCTATTCTTCTATATACACCTATTCTATCCCTATCCTATTTAAATTTTACTCTATTATACACCTATTTCTCCCCCTTCTATATCTACACTTATCATCCCTATTATCTCACATAAAATAAACTTATCATCCCTATTATCCTTACTCTTAAATATTGTTTCTTCTTCAGTCCCTACACTTGTCTGTTTCTTATTCATTATTATTTTCTTTTCTGCCGACAAACCAAACGATACTACCTTAAAATTATCGATTTTTCCCTCTACGGAAACTCCTATGTACCTTCTAGAATGCTTGTGTAATGGAATCCGCCAGAATGAATTCCTTAAATCTACTTTATTAAAAACAAACTTGCCATTTAATCTCGTCAAAAATGTGTCCATGGATGTTGGACAATGGAATTGCGGTTTGGTCCGTTGATTAATTTTTCGTGCATCTTTAATTAATTCTGCCTTCACCTGCTCCCGATATGCTGCTGTTGCTTCTACCCCCACTAATTCTGCATGTTTTTGTACTAAAGCTTGAACCTCTACTATCCTATCCTCTGGACATCTTATTGTGTTGATCTGTTTAGCTTCATCATCCTCTACCTCTACTACATTAATACTAAACCCCGTGTCATCCTCTGTGACTTCATAACTGCCCTTCCATGGCACTACCCTATCCTTAATCCTTATTACCTTCCTTTCCATATCTATCAAAACCCCTAACTGCATCATACAGTCAACACCTAAAATGCTCTGAAACTTCAGTCCAGGTACAATTACAAACTCCTGTTCACAGCTTAAATCTCCTATATCTATCCTAAGCACCACAACACTATTTACTACAGCAAACTTCTTTTATTTGAGCTACTAAATGGCTACGCTTTATAGGCATAATTCTATCACAAACCTTATCCCTAATTTTGCTGACGAATTCCTCCGATATTAAACTCGCCTCTGCCCTGTATCAAGTAATACTTCTACATTATTCTCAAAAATTTCTAAATTAATAATTGGCAAACATAATTTTTCCTCAGTTTCTGGCTCTACTTCCTCCTCAATTTTGAAAAATTCACGTGGATGTTCATATACATTTACACTGAAATCTAGTGGTCTCTCGCGTTCTAAAAATCCTGTCCAGGTCTGTTTTCCCTACTCGGTCCTGGTCTAGCCGTCACCTCAGCGTATGTCCTAGGCGTTTCCACTCGTTCCGTGTCTGTATTAGCAGTCCCCCTCATGTCCGGTGAACTATTCCTTCTAGTAGGTTCCGGTCTCGGTGCAGGTAACCTTCCTAAACTATTACTTCGAACGTATGGTCGTCGCTGTTCCCAATTCTGTCGCTGGTATTCGTAACTATTCCCCCGTCTAGCATAGTTGTCCCGTCTATTGTCAAACCTAACTGTGTTGATCTGTCTTTCCCTATTATCCCGAGGTCGTCCACTACTTACGTCGTCGTACCTCTGCAGGTATTCTAAAAACATTTCTCTGTCCACTATGTTCTGTAGTGCTACGTGTTGTCTTACTTCTACTTCGAAGTGTCGTGATAAATACTTGATAATTTGTCGGTCCGTCAGTGGTGGGTTCAGTTGCTTTGCTATGCTATACTTGCGTATGGCATATTGCTCCCTACTTCCTGAAAATTCTCCCTTAAATTTCCCTGTGATTAAATCGTCTCGTACCTGGTCTTGTCTGTGGTCACTCCAGTAGTGCTTTAAAAACCTGTCTTCAAAGTCCGTGTAGGTGTCTATGTCCTGTCCTACTAAATTGTACCATGCTTCCGCGTTGTCTTTCAATAAAGCCTTTATCGTATTCAGTTTAGTCTGTTCGTCAAATAAATTTCCCACTAGATTTCTTACACTATTAATAAAAATTTGTGGATTTACCCTGTTATCGCCATAAAACTTCATGTGTTGGTCCAATAATACTCCACCTGTAGAAAATCTGGGACCATCCCCCGTTAAATTTGACATGTTGTATTTGATACTACTAACTTCGCGTTCTACCCTGCCTAGCTGATCCCTACATGAGTCCGTCACTTCAGTCATTTTTATATTAATCTCTTCTTTACAAAATATGCGTACTTCGGACCTTAAATGTCCCATTTCCTGTCGAAGACCTGTAATATCACGCTCATTTTTTTCAACCCTATTTTCTACTTCCCCCAGTTTCACGGTAAGACTATCTTTAAATTCTGTAAATTCTTTAGTATTTTGTTCAATTTTCCCGCTTATCTGCTCTAATTTTGGTTGGACTCCTCCCTCGCTCTATTCGATTCTTCTCTAGCTCTATTAGATTCTTCCTCGCTAATCGCATTTCCTCTAACATTCTCATCATTAACTCATTTCCTTGATCCCCTGATTCCGTCCTCGACTGATCTCTACTGCCTCCAGCTTCTTCCATTTTCGAATTTTTCCCACACAATGCACTATCGTCACTTCCAATTTCCACTCCTTGACTCCTTAACCACTCCTTTCTCTGCATACGTTCTAATCACTCTACACACTCTAAAATACTCTTAAATTTATACACACACAGAAACTCTCTCTCTCAGATCGCCAGTTTCCTGGAATAAAATCACAAAAATTTTATTTGGAACTCGAGCCTCACTTTTGGGTCGCCAAGAATGCTGTGAATCCTACAAAAAGCTATTCATTACCTTAACTGTGTTGGTCCATTGACTTTCTTCTGTTAATCGCCTCGGCTGCTCCTCTAGATAACTTACATCCTCAATCATAAAAAAAACAAACACATTCCTATCACAAACATCAACGTTAACTCTATTTACATCAATATTCACAATACATTAAAATTTCAAAATTAAAATTCAGCATAAATTTCAGTATCAGAAAATTTCAAGATTAAATTTATTATCATTTTAATGTGCATCCAGAATTAAAGTCCTTGTAGGATGCCTACTAATTAATATAACAATATATGCAGACCGGAGTCTGAGTACAAAGGGAGCATCTACCACCCCTTTACGTTAAATTAACCAGGTTCGTCTAATTGAGCTCAAAGACATACCCAAATTTTCATCATAATCCAGAACATAAATACTAAATACCCCTTTCTACTTAAACAAGCAAATTTCACCTTAAAATTAAAATTTTGTTGTTAGTACAATTTCACTACTGTCCATTTTAAGTAAATCAATTATAAAGTTATTCAACACACACCAAAATATCAAAATCCAACAACAAAGCATAAGTCACCTGAAGGTTACTGCACTCGTGGCCCCAATGTATATCGTCCTCTGTTAATCACACCAATCTAACTGGGTTATGTTTAGGTCCTCGTATTGCTGGTCGCCTTTAAAATTTTCTACACCACCATTCATTTAAACTTGTTTCAGGGCTTTTCCGGAACTCATTTGTGTATATCTGAAGCTTGTTTTGTGGATCCAGACACGTTTACGAATCATTTAATTATTAACACCCCCGAAAAATAGCAAAGAAATTCATACTTCTTTCACCAATATACGCCAAAACTGCCTACTTTTGTGTATTCATTTGTCGTTGCAAATTTGACTAATTGGTACAGTGATACTAAACTTTATTACCTTGTATCTTCTTTTCTAAGTGCACAAAATATACGAGCAAACTGTTTAAATTATTCAATCAAAATCGGACAACTAAAAAGCACTCTTTAACGCATTCAATCAATTCGAAAATCTAAGAGAGTTTGTTCATATTAACCTGGGTATATATAGAAGTTAGCCTGTCTGTCGGTCTAGTCCCCAAAACGGACAATTCTTCAGAATTTTGCATGCTAGGTTCCCATTCCGCAGCCCGGCATGCGATTTTTACGAAATTTGCACTCGCACCAGTTAAATCTCAGAAATTTCGACACGGCTCGCAACGTCTGGAAATAACTAATTAAATTTTATACAGAAATGTTATTTTTACCTCTCAATTTTGCCTTTTATTTTCAACCAATCGCAACCCAATGACGTTGCTCAACTCACGCCTTTTACTATATGTGTCTCGGTCTCGCGCATATTATCTGTCTCTATCTAACCTGTTCTTAGTGGTGCAAATTGATATTCCTTACTATCGATTATTTCAGTCCACATGGACTGTTATCTGGGTTAAATAACCCCGCATCTAACCTTCCCGTTAATATAAGCGACGGTTTCTCCAACATTCTCCGAAACCATTTGTTATCTGCAAAATTTTCGCCGTACGTGACTTTTAAACTACGCAGGTGTTCAATCGTACTATTAATTCTCAGAGCTTTATTTCATGGTATTTTAATCTTGGATTTTCACAGGCTTTTATGCTTATTATTAATAATGGTTTAATTAACTCCAACTAAAATTGACTTCTACCCTTTCATTTTTAGCGAATACAAATTAAATATTAATTATTATGTGTACACTTTGTTTAATACCGGTTACTTAAAATTGAGTTAATTAATATAAATTTTGCACGTAATTTCTATTTGTTTCTTTACTAGGAATAATTAAATTACACGTAGAGCTTTTTACTACTGCTTCTTTTTTTTATAGCAAGCGTCTTGTACATAATTTAAATCTCTTCTTTTTAATAACACCAATGAAATTTTATGCTTCACGGTTTTAATAATGCGTACCTTTTCCCAAAGCTTCTACACGGTGATTAAAATTATTTGATGTGATTATTTAATTTTCTACCCTGGTCTAAATATGAGTAAAATATATATATATATATATATATATATATATATATATATATTTTAATTTAGCTTTTAACGTGTATGTTTGCAATTTTATTTAATGACCCAAAATGTTTGAATTACATATTATTGTTATTTTATCTATACAAATTTATAAAATAATTAAAATAGAGGTGCTATTGAAGAATATTTGCTATAACAAAGTTTTGATAATGGTCTTGTAGACCGAAGCGTAAACAAGAATATTATAATGTATTATTTTATTTAATGGATGGCCACTACCCAGAAAGTTACAATTGAATATAAAGTTATATGGTCAGAAAATTATATATATATATATATATATATATATATATATATATATATATATATATATATATATATATATCGACTATACAAACACGACATTGTTCCTAGGTTTAAAGGCACCATACGTTCTTTAAATGTATTTGGCACATGTTAGCCGTGGAATATGTAAAATGTATTACAGTATTACCCGAGCGCCCTCTCACAGACGATGTGATGAGCTATACGTTAAAGAATTCATATTATTTCAATTTAGCCTTCCAAGTTTGTATTAATGTCACCAGATGGCCATATCTACCTAAGGGAGACTTCTATTTTATTTTTATAAAGCTTCTTTCGAATGAAATAAAATCACTGTGGGGTTTGTATCACGTGTGGTACTGTTTCGGATTAAATGTAAAAAAAGCCCGGTTTAAGGGATAACATGTTACATTAAAGTTAGTACTCTGACAGTTAAAATATGATTAACAAGATTTACGAAGCGCCAATGCCACATAAAACATTAAAGCAGGTTGCTTGACCGAAATATCAGGTTCTAGTTTGTTGTACTACATTCTTACGAATTATGGGATTTCATAATTTTAAACATTTTATAAAAAACACTGCGAATGTTTCGTATTAGTATAGTTTTTACATACAGAACGTAGCTTAATAAATTTAATAAAAATGATTTTAGTGGATCAATTCGCATAGTCATTGATGAACATGAAACTGCTGTACATCTTCCTAAACTTTATTATAGTAAATATAAATATCTACCGAAAAGTATTGCACACTCGCTCATAACGCAAGGTCTATTAAGTTGTCTGAGCCAAATTATCAGAACACATCAAAATATATATAGGAATTATTTGCTAATTATTTGCTTTTCTTGCTGATAAAACCAATTTTTTTGCTATATCTGTAAAGAAGTTACAAGTGGCTAGATAGCTTAATATTAAGCTATTTAGCCAACTAAAAAAAATACCTACACAAAATAAAATATAAAAATTAACAATATATAAATTATTTGCTATTTTTTGCTACCATTTGCAAAAGAAAAACAATCAAATTTTCAAATAATAAGATAAATATCAATATCTACAAGAGTAAAGTGCATTAAAGAAATTAATTGCAGGCATGACTAAAGAATACCTACGTTTTATGAATTATTTTCTCTTAAGATATACAACTCCGGAATTATTTGCTCGCGAAATTAAGTGTTCAAACGATAATAATGGCCTTTTGTCATTTTTATATTAATTTCGTGAGCAAAAAATTAAGGATTTACATAATTTAAGAGCAAATAAATCAAGCTATATGATTAAGAAATTATGATAAAAGCAATTAATTTTTAAAAAGCACTTTACTCTTGTAGTCTCAGGTCAACTTATATTATTATTATCTAATTTGGCGAGCAAAAAATTCGAGAGCTGCATATCTAAAGAGCAAATAATTCATAAACAATGTAAACGCTATAGTTGTGCCAGCAATTAATTTCTTTAATGTATTTTATTCTTGTAGATTCGAAGTGACTGGATGGTCTCTTGCCGTATGTCATATTAATTTCGCGAACTAAAAGTTCAGGATTTATATATTTTAAGAGCAAATAAATCAAGCTACATGATGATGTAATTATGATGAGCAATTAATTTTTTAAATTCTACTCTTGTAGTCCCAGGCTAACTTATATTATTATTATCATTTGAACATCTAATTTGGCGAGCAAAAAATTCGGGAGCTGCATATTTAAAGAGCAGATAATTCATAAACATTGTAATGCTATAGTTTTGTCAGCAATTAATTTTTTTAATGTACTTTACTCTTGTAGATGTCGATATTTATTTCATTAACCGAGATAATTAATGCTTTTCGTTTGCAAATGGTCGCAAAAAAATAGCAAATTATGTCATCATCATTAGGTCTTCAGTCCTGGAACTGGTTAGACGCGTACCATCATTGTTTCCAATTTCTGAACTAACCTACAGATTTCCCTGAAGTTTGCACAGTCTGCATCTATAACTATCTGATCTAGGTCTACATCTACCTCTTTTTTCCTATCTCTGCTTGTAATATATCCCATACTATTCCCCAAAAATGCCTTAGAACGTATTCTACCCTTCTATTTCTCTTATCTTTTTCCCCAGATATCCTTGTTCCCCTACTATTTCTATAACCTATTTGTTATTATCTTTGTCTGTCCATGCTATCGTCCTCATACATCTGAAGCACAGCATTTCAAAAGGATGCACCGTTTTTCTGTCTGCGTTTCAGACTGCCCGTATTTCATAGGCATACTGTGCTGTGCTCCACACATATGCTTTCAACAATTTTCTTCTTGTTCTATGTTTGTTGTTTTTCCTCATAGGCGCTGTTCTTGTTAGATGCTGTTCGGTCACCTTCTATTGTTTTACAATTATATAATCCTATTTTTCCAACCTTCACTGTTTGTGAAGGGAGGTAAGCAGCCTGTGGCTGCCAAGTGCCCCCAACACTTAACCATTTACCGATTTAATATATTATTCAATATATTTTTTCGCACAGTCATTCATAGTTGCAGATATTTCGCAACCAACAACTAGTTGTTTATACTAATCAACAGATTTATCTGCGCTTATTTTTTCGTCATTAGGTTTTCCGTCTCAAAACTGGTTGGACACGTACCTGCACTTATTTATATTGTGAGCTAGCCTACATAGTTTACTGAAATTCTCACACAGCACGTGTATACAGCTCGTTTCTCTTCTATTGTTTTCTAATTTTATGCCCTATTTTACCGAGATTCAGTGAAGGGGGTTAAGCAACCTGTGGCTACCAACATCCCCCAACACTTAAACATTTGCCGAAGTAATGGTTTTCCAGTAACTCCTTTCACACACTTAACATTATTCGAGAATATTGCACAACCAATTCTTGTAGTTACTTATAATAATCATCATGTTTAAGCACAGTTATTTTTTCGCCATTAGTTTATCCATCTTGGGATTGGTTGGATGCGTACCTACATTGATTTTTATTCTGGACTAGCCTACACATCTCATTGAAACCCCTACAGCCTACATCTTTTACTATCTGTGTGCAGTAGTCTAACCTAGGTCTGCCTCTTCTTCTCTTTTTTCCTATCTCTGCTTCTAATATATTCCGCACTATTCCCTCATGCCGTATTAATAGTTTTCCAGTAAATGCTTTTGCACAATTAACATTAGTTGAGAATATTTCAAGACCAATACTTGTAGTTGTTTATAATAATCATCATGTTTAAGTGCAGTTACTTCTTTCATAATTTGTTTTTCCATCTTGGGACTTGTTGTATACGTACCTCCATTGATTTCTATTCTGAGCTAGACTACACACTTCCCTGAATTTCCACATCCAAAATCTTTCACTAGCTGTGTGCAATAGTCTAACCTAGGTCTACCTCTAGTTTTCCTTTTTCCTATGTCAGCTTCTAATATATTCCGCACTATTCCTTCATGTCTTAGTATGTGGCCTATCATTCTATCTCTTCTATTTTTTACCGTTTTCCACATATTTCTTTCTTCCCCTACCATTTTTAGTACCTCTTTGTTCTTAACTTTGTCTGTCCATGATATCTTCATCATACGTCTGTTGCACCACATTTCAAAGGCTTCTACCTTTTTTCTTGTCCGATTCACCTATTGTCCAGGCTTCACAGCCGTACAGTGCTGTGCTCCACACATATGTTTTAAGCAATCTTTTCCTTGTTTCTATGTTTGTGGTCTTTGAGCACAGTAGTTACTTTTTTTTTCTTGTTAAATGTAGCACGACCTTGTGCTAATCTTTGTTTTATATCTTTTGTGCTTTTCCCATCTTGCGTTATTTGACTTCCTAGGTAGCAGAAATCCTTAATCTCTTGTAAGTTCGTGTTACATACTTGTATTCTTATTTTTGATTTATTTTCCCCTGCTTTGCATACTAGAACTTTAGTTTTAGTTTTGTTAATTTTCATACCGTATCTCTCTGTTAGAACCGTTTCCAATAAGAGCAGCTTCTAACTCTTCCTTGCTAGATGCTAATACCGCTATATCATCTGCAAATCTAAGCATATCAATTTTTTGTCCCTGCATAGTAATTTCAAATGTCTTCCTGCATTTGACAGTATTCATTGCCTCTTCTATGTACAAGTTAAAAATCAATGGGGATAGGGCACATCCCTGTCTCACCCCTTTCCTATTGTTTACTTATTTACGTTCCTGCTCTAATTCTATTACTGCTGTTTGCTCTTTGTATAAGCTATGTACTATTCGTCTGTCCCTATAACTCATTCCAATCTTTTTGAGTATTTCAAACATTTTTTTCCATTTTACATTGTCGAATGCTTTTTTCAGATCTACAAACCCTATATACACGTATTCCCCTTTTTCTATTGTTTTCTCCATTATCACTCTCAGAGCTAAAATAGCCTCCCGTGTTCCCCTGTTTCGCCTAAACCCAAATTGGTCTTCTAGCAAATTGTGTATAAATTGTTAATTTTTGTTTTATTTTGTGTATGTATTATTTTTTAATTGACTAAATAGTTTAATATTATGCTATCCAGCCAATCACAAACAATACATACACAAAATAAAATAAAAAATTAGCAATTAATACATAATTTGCTATTTTTTCCTACCAATCAATCTTCTCGAATTATGGAATAAATATCAACATGTTCTACACCATCTAAGAGTAAAATATTTTAAAGGAATTAATTGCAAGCATGACTAGAATTTCTACGTTTTATATATTATTTGCCCTTAAAATATACAACTCCTGAATATTTTGCTTGCGAAATTAATATAAAAAACGACAAAAGACCATCCAGCCACTTCGAATCTATAAGAATAAAATACATTAAAGAAATTAATTGTTGGCACAACTATAGCATTTACATTGTTTATGAATTGTTTACTCTTTAGATATGCAGCTCTCGAATTTTTTGCTCGCCAAATTAGATGTTCAAATGATAATAATAATATAAGTTGACCTGAGACTACAAGAGTAAAGTGCTTTTAAAAAATTAATTGCTTTTATCATAATTTCCTAATCATATAGCTTGATTTATTTGCTCTTAAATTATATAAATCCTTAATTTTTAGCTCACGAAATTAATATTAAAATGACAAAAGGTCATTATTATCGTTTGAACACTTAATTTCGCGAGCAAATAATTCAGGAGTTGTATATCTTAAGAGAAAATAATTCATAAAACGTAGGTATTCTTTAGTCATGCCTGCAATTAATTTCTTTAATGCACTTTACTCTTGTAGATATTGATATTTATTTTATTATTTGAAAATTTGATTTTTTTTATTATGCAAATGGTAGCAAAAAGTAGCAAATAATTTATATATTGTAAATTTTTTTTATTTTATTTTGTGTAGGTATTTTTTTTAGTTGGCTAGATAGCTTAATATTAAGCTATCTAGCCACTTTTTAACTTTTTTACAGATATAGCAAAAATTTTGTTTTATCAGCAAAAAAAAGCAAATAATTAGCAAATAATTGCTATATATATTTTGATGTGTTCTGATGATCTGGCTCAGACAACTTAATAGACCTCCTAACGCATGGACAAAGCAGCAGGACTGGCTCTATTACATTTAGAACAAATTCGGAACTAACGGACCCGCATGGCCTGCATTGCGGGGGTCCGTAATCGTAGTTCAATAATAAAAGTTCACCATGTTTCTATTTGCTCTTGACAATTTTTCATTGAACTTGCTCTATAAACAGGTAACTTTTAGTAAGACATTTTTTAGGGGTCGTACATATATATATATATATATATATATATATATATATATATTTCGATAGGGAATTTTCCCCTGAGCAGGAATATGTTATTCATTTTGTGTGGAAACGACCCCTTAAAAATTTATTGTTAAAATACTCTCCCATTTTAAGTCTATGGGAATTTTGTTTTATTTTATTAATATTGATTATTGGTTAGAAAATAGAAGGTCTAACCTAACCTAACCTTTTTTTTTTATAGAGGGTTGGAAATCTTGCTATACCCCCAGAGTAACTTGCCCTTCTACCTTGCGGTTTCCAGACTCCTTACCATGGGGAATACACGCGTCGCGAAGATGTTTCCGTGCGACGGGTGGCGTTGGATTTAGGTGGAGTCCTGCCACGGCAGAACAGGCAGGGGTATAAAACCCCCGACTTGTGTTCGTGACGGGAAGTCACCCTGGCCAATTCAAACCATTCCTTACTTCTCGCTAGAGTAGGTAAGCCCTCGGGAACTGCCGTCAGGCATTTCTTCCAAGTGTTTTGCGAGGAAAGTCGGGATCTTTGTGTGTGTTTCTGGCCGCGTTATGTTTAAATTTCTTTACTTAATTCTCGTTAGAGTTTTTGTTTTATAATCTTGTAAATAATATTGTTTATCGCATTCCAGTTTTCCACACGTTCTAGAATCATGTTGCTCACATTTGTTGTATTGATTTTCTTGGCACAAATAGCCTCTGCTTCCTATCTTTTTGAGTTCCACATACGACATACAAAAATGGTGTGCACTGCGTTGTCCTGTGCTTCACAGTACCAGCACTTATCGTCATCTTTCTTTCCTATCCTTTCCAAGTACGTGGAGAAGACTCCGTGTCCCGTGATAGCCTGAATCATATGGTGGTTCATTTCTCCCCTTTCCGCTCCACCCATGTCTTAATGTCCTTTATAAAGATGTTTGTGTTTCCCTCATAGTCGTTCCATGCTGATTGCCCTGACCAATACATTTCTTCTTTGGCTTCTTTTTTCAGAGCTGGCCCGTGACTGTATATCTTAGTTCGCACTTCTACCTGTAACTTAATTGGAGGCATTCCTGCGGTCACCAAAATGGCCGTCGTTGGTACCGTTTTGTATGCTGAGATTACTTTGATGGCCAGTCTTCTGTTTAATCTGTCTAGCATTTGTTCGTAGTGTTTATATTTTAACGCAGTTTGCCACACGGAAAAAGCGTTCATGACTATAGAGAGTGCTGCGTTCTCGAGCATTCTTCGTTTTTTTTTCTTTAGGGCCCCCGATGTTAGGCATTACCCTGGCTAATTATCTTATTGTATTATTTGCTTTCTCGAACGTTTTGTTTATGTTAGTTGTCATGCGGAGTTTGTGGTCTAGGTACACCCCCATATACTTGATTGCTTTTTGGCTGGTTATGCTGGCTCCACCGATGTTTAAACTTATGGTGCTCATTCGTCTCTTGCTGTATAATATCTCGGCCTCTGATTTGTGAGCAGCTAGTTCGATTCCCATTTATTTTATTCTTTCTTGTACTTTTCTTAATGCATGTTCAGTTGTATATTGCATTTCAGTTGCGGTTTTTTGCCGTTGAGGTAAGTGCCAGATCGTCTGCGTAGGCGATGAGTGTGACCCCCTCCATTACCACGGTTCTTAGTATATTGTCATAATATATATGTATATATATTCCACAGCGTGGGGCCGATGACAGAGCCCTGCGGCACTCCAGCGGTTATGCGGGTTAATTTTCCGTCCTCTGTGGTAACATATCTGTTACTCAGGCATGATTTTAATATTCCACAGCGTGGGGCCGATGACAGAGCCACGCGTCACTCCAGCGGTTATGCGGGCTAAATTTCCGTCTTCTGTGGTAACATATCTGTTACTCAGGCATGATTTTAATATATTTATAATTTGCACACTTATATAGGCGTCCTCCAGTGCTTTTATAATCTTTGTCCATGGGGCAGAATTGAAAGCATTCTTAATGTCCAGGGTCACCATTACGCAGATCTCCTTTCTTTTGTATATTTTTTTTCTTATATTTTCGATAGTCTCGGCAACGACGTCCAAAGCAGTTAGTGTCGATTTAGATCTTCTAAATCCATGTTGTTGTTCATGGCTGATGCCTTTGTCCTCTAGCTCCTGCTCCAAACGGGTCTTGATTAGGGATTCCATTAGTTTGCCTGCCGTATCTAGGAGACATATTGGCCTGTATGTAGCGTTGTCATTGGGTGGATTTTTTTGTTTCTCGAGTAGTATAAGTCGTACTACCTTCCATCTATTCGGAAAAGTGCCCCCTGTTAGGCACTTATTCATGACTTGCAGCATAGTGTCTGGGTATTTTCTGACCACTATCTTTAAGATTTCCGACGGTATGAAGTCCGGGCCGGTGGCTTTCTTATTTTTAATATTTCCGCATACCTTCTTAAGCTCATCTGTTGTGAACAAGGTAATGTTGCCTTGTTGGTTCTCTAATGGCTCTTGTATCATAGGATCATGTTGTGGGAATAGTAATCGTATTTGTTTTAACATATCTTGGCCCGAAAGTTTAATGCGGGGTCGTATGTTAAATTTTCTGGCGACAATTTTATATCCTAATTCCCAGACGTCGTTATTGAGGTCATCGCATAGTATCTTCCACATCCTATCTTTTTTTGCTTGTTTGGCAGCTCTATAGTTAATCGGAGCGGTATCCTTATTTCCGTTATTGCCAGCAGTTAGATTGACTAATAGTCTTCGGTGTTTTTGTATATTTTCCCGAGGTCTGCAATTTCTGCATTTCACCAATATACCGAGGGTCAAGAGGTAGTTGTTATCCTCTTGGGTGCGAGTATTTTTTTTACATTGAGCCTGTATATGTTCGTATATGATAGCTGCTGCTTCCTCTGCGCTATATTTTTTTAAGATGCTCACATTTGGTATTTTTCCTCAAAGTTTTGACAGCTAATGGCTGTGATTTTCCATTCTGTTGTTCGGGCTCTATTATGATTAATTACTTCGCGGGCGACATTACTTGTATTGAGATGATCGCATAGATTATAATGGATATACCTGTGCCCGCTCATACTTTTAGCCTGGTCATCAGCTGTCCAGTTTGTTATTCGTCCTGCTATTCCCGTGGACGCTAACGTGACGTCTATGACAGATTGTCTGTTAGCAGTACTAAATGTTGGTGTGTCACCCTCATTTATAACCATTAGTCATTTGCTTTCACCCAGTCTGCCAAAATCCAGCCCCTTGCATTATTCACGCTAGATCCAAACATAATATTTTTTGCGTTCAGGTCACTTCCAATGAGGACCTCCTTCTTTTTATATCTTATGTATTGTTCTATACCCTGGAGTTGATCGTTAAAATTTCTTATAGTATTATTTGGGGAGCAATAACTAGAGATTATACAGCAGTCCTTAAATTCAACGCTAACGAAACCGGTTCCCTTATGTACGTTTTGAACATCAATTTCTTTACTCGCAAAGATAGCACAGATACCAAGAAGATCTGTGTAGTACTTACTAAATCTCGCTTTGTTAGAATCTTAAATGATACATATTTCCACTTTTTCTTCTGCTACCACTTGCCTCAATAGATCGTTTGCCGTTCTATGTCGGGCGAGGTTGATTTGAATGATTTTAATGCTATTCCTTCCTTTTTTTGTCGTATTATATGATTGTAATTTTAAATTAGCCATTGGGGATTGTTTAGTTTTTTGGCTTCTGCTCTTGCCGCGTTCAACGACTTTTTGAATGCGGCGCACGCGCCTCTTCTGGCTGCGTGTTCTGCCCGGTTACATAGAACGCAGAATTCCTTCTGTTTGCAGGATTTTTCTATGTGGCCTTGCTTACCGCACTTTCTACAGTCATTTGTTCTGTCTTTTCCTGTGCATTTGGCCGCGACGTGGTCGTAAGCCCAACACTTTACCAGATCTATTGTTTTTTACACCTGGCATAGTGCTAACCCTATTCTCATTTGCCTTCCCACGAGGTTGTCAGCCATAGATTTATTTAGTATTAGTGACATCGTTTGGGTATCGTTTATGTTTGGCCTAATATTCCCCAATCTAAAACCTTTCTGGTTTATAGGGCCTGTGCTTTCTTCTATAACCGCAAGTATCTCTTCCCTTTCTGTTGCCATTTCCATGCCCCTTATATGTACTGTTTTCATGGTTAATTTTTATCCTAGTCTTCTGGCTCTCAGGTTGTCGCCTGTACTCTCTATTATGGTCTGAATCTTTGCCAAAGCCGCCTCGTTTTTTTCTATCGCAATTAGAAGATTTCCATCTCTAGTTTTCCTAGCTGCTTTTATCGCAGAAGTTACTTCTTCATTTTTAAGTTTTGTTTTGATGTTTTGTAATGCTTTATTATAATCAATGCCCTCTTTTTCAACTATCAGGGCATATGTGTCTCTATTCCCCTATTTTCTTCGTTGAAGTGGTTGTGTCTTATTTATTGTTGTGCATATTACCACATTTACTTTACTTCCATGACACACCCACTCCGTCATTTTTCTCAATATGTCCACCTTTAGGGCGTTTATGTGGTGGAGAGCTATCCAACTATCATCTTTGGTTTCTTCTTCTATTTGAAGGAGAGTTTCCAGTATGCAGTTTTCGGTGCCATGGTGTCCATTTAATGATTTTTTTTGTCAGCATTTTTTCTGTCCCTTTTGATTTAAACCTTGTTGTGCACTCCATAACCTGAAATCGTTGCCTTATTTGCCCTACTTCTGGGTACCTTTTCTTGTATAGCTTTTGGATGTTTGCGGTCATGTTGAAACCTTGAGGTTTCACTAGCATCACTTTTGTAACGCCATCCCGTGTGTGCAGTGGATTGTTTATTATTATTTCCGTGTTTGTAAAAACGTTTGGGTCCCATTATTTAGTTCTAATGTTTTCCCATATGTCGTACGTAATCGTTTTTGGCAAGACGGTTATTTGTTCCCCAGTGTAATGTCAGGTACCTGTTTGAGTTGCCATATCTCTTCTGATTTTGGGCATAGTCGTTGCATCTCTTTTATCAGTTGCCTCGTCGTGGCCTATCTGACTCCCCTCGGCTTTGTATATGTGTTAGGTAGGTTATTGGCCTGTTGTCCCTGTCCTCGTTACTTCCTCTTGCTTCCTGTGGGGGTGATACGTGTGAGGGTGTTTTGTGTGGGGCACTCTTTCTTTGTGAAGGATCTGTGCTGTCTCCCCAGCTGTAACTCCTGCTGCCCAATTCACCTTTTTCTCCATGTAGTCTTCAGTTCCAGACGCTCTTAGCGATGAAGTTACTAGTGAGTCGATCTGGTTCCTCACCAACACCACCGAACAGTCGCTGGCTGACGGTCGGCGAGAGCCCATTCGCTCACTTTCCACTCCGACCGGTACTGGAGATTCCAGCCCTTGCATCGTAAACGTTTCTCGTGTATACGACATATCCATAAACGTGCCGGCCTTTGCTCTGGCGCACGTCCATATTCTCGCCTGGTCGTCAATCGTCAATTCCAGTTCCCCGTTTTATCCGGTTGCATAGCCATATTCTCGCCAGTTTATCATCGGTTTTGGAAATTAGTTAAAAAAAGTTAGTTATAAAAGGTCTGTCTGCCCTCGTATACCCTAATAGCCGAGACAGACCTGAAAGACAAAAGTTGGCGTACTATAGCGTCCTCCTGATAGAAAAGTAAAAGATTCTGAAAGGCACAGCTTGTGTAATGGTTCATGTGTAAGGGCATGCGCTCATGCGTGTTGGAAATTAGTGTGTACGTAGTGCATGTGTGTGCGCTATTGGGTGTATGTGTGCGTGTGGGTGATGTAGGTTATCTTAGCTTCTCCTTTACGCATAGATGCATAAAGAGTACTGAGCCCCCTAACCACTACAAGGTGATAACTCACGAGAGAGAACCTAACCTAACTTAACCTAACCTAACATAACATAACATAACATAACATAACCTAACCTAACCTAACCTAACCTAACCTAACCTAACCTAACCTAACCTAACCTAACCTAACCTAACCTAACCTAACCTAACCTAATCTAACCTAACATAATCTAACCTAACATAACCTAACCTAATATTAGAAGAATTATTTTAAATAGCAACAATATATTGTTACCCGGAAGCAAAATACAAATAAGCAATGAAATTAATATGAAATGGAATATTTAACCTCGGAGATCAGTGTATCGAAAGCGAATTGTTTGGAGAAGAGCTTTGAACGGATCGCGGTTCTGCTTATTGTTCCAGCGGCCCCATAGGTATTCGCAGAGATGGTCAGCAAATGCTTCTTCTGAAACCTTTTTGTCAGCAAAATAGCTTTTTGCTGAGCACCAGTTTCCTTGCGTGTGAACACCTGTAACAGGGTCTAAAAAAACAATTAATTAAAATGAAAACAAAACGCAAAAATAACTTTCCAACAAAGTATTTCTTATGATTAACTGCTTTATACAAATAAGCATGACTGGGCAGCAACAAATAAGCGCGCCACTAATCAGTATAGATGACCGATCCGGGAGCAATCCGGGTTCAATATCAGGGATTAAATTGTCTGCGCCGCGCTTATTATCCGGACAAACAACCATCCGAAAATCATTGCTTACGTCGCAGCACATCCCGAGCACCCAGTGGCCTTCAACTATACGGCCTTTATTGTTTTTACGCTTACCAAACTTTGACTCATCAATCTGAACAACAATGCCAGGACCACCAATCTGTCCTCTGTCATGCGGTTCAGTTTAAAAGTGATCGACAACATTTCTCTAGCGTATTTGTATCTAAAGTAAATCAATAAACAAAATTAGATTAAATTAACCAAGTTCTAAATAAATTTACCTGGCAGCAATTGTTTCGGAAGACAACAGAGTTTCCGAGTCATCTTCTCTGCATTCAAGAGTAATGCGTCAATACTCATCGCTGTGAGAAAATCCATAAGGCAAACTAAAAATAGAAAGGAAAACAAAAAATATAAAATTCTATCAAGAGTAAACAATTGATCACTTACCGAATCTCATTGTGCGGAGCTAGAAGAGAGTTTTCGAACCAAGTACTGAGATGTTAAATATATATAATCTTTTTTCTTATAAAAAATAATAATACCCTCCCCAATTAAGACTAAGAGACTCGCAGAGAAAATTACGTAGACTCTTATTACACGTGAGATGTAAATTTTCTGTCAAAGGTCCTTTATGGGGTCCCCGCTTTAACTCTGAACTCTAACTTCAGCGGATTTTGATGATACACAGGGGGTTCGGTAAAAGGACGGAATTGTCAGGCACCACTACACTTTTAGATATAACATTTGTGATAGAAAAACCTGAAAGGAAAGTGCAGAAACCTTTCGGCGTAATAACACTTTGGTTGTTACTAGCGTAACAGTTAGTACCTGTAATAAATGCATAAATATATTAAACAAATTAATGGTGATAGCTGTTTGCGTCTCAAAACCAAATAAGAATACTTATGTTAAAAAATTCACTGGATTTTAGCATCATACTACATTCATCTCTTTATATCAGTTTCACTAAATAAAAATGACTAAATTAGTTCATCATTTATAATAAAAATAAATAAATATTCTCTTGGTTTCATAAGACAGATATGTACAAAAATATTTTATCATGAGTAATTTTCAAAGTTATAATTATCTACTTTTTAAATAGTCAAAAATTACGTTACTTTTTATAAGGTAACAACAAATAATTTCAAATTCCCTAAGATTCAGATCTGACAAATTGGTTCACATATGTTTCAGTTAATTATATAGTTCTTTAGTTGAAATAACAAATTACTAAATAAGTGCAACATGAACAACTAAACATTCAGGTCACTGAAGGTTAAATTATTTCAAATCTGTCAACAACAGCAACACATGTAACTTGTTTGTTAGGCAAACAAGCTGTTAGATTTATTCATTTAAATTTCACTCATTGTTTTCCCTTTTATATAATTGACATTTATGATAACGGACGAACAAGTATTAATTTTATAATTTAAATCTTCACTCTACAAAATTTCCTTAATGAAATGCTCTAGCAATATATTTTAAAATTACCTACTGACTGTAATAAAAAAAGATATTAAATTTTTAAGCTAACTAACATCAATACAAACATTATCGTACGTGGCACTTTTAAAATTAAAAATAATTTCATTAACATTGTACGTTACCGACACAAAAAAAATCCTCGTCAGCTGTTCATACTGGGCACGCCATCCTCACAGAATGTTAACTAACCATCGACATCATATTCAATATTCAAGCTTTTCTAAACTAATCCATAAACAGTTGTTGCCATCTTGCATTTTGATACCTCGTGTGAAACGCCTAATGTGGATCCGCCATATTGCGTTGCTAAAGTAGATCTTCTTTAAATGTCAGAATTTTTACATTTTGTGACCCAAGTTTATTTTATTTTAATTTAACATTTGATAAGTTTTTTCTTATTTATTTTGCTAATTTAATTCTGGTTAATTTATTTTTGTTAATTTATTTTTTGTGCTAGAATTTTAAGCTTTATGTAATGAAAATTAAACATTAATTACATACCATTGATAAAATTCTGTAACTGGAAACCCTGAAACAAGCACTTAAGGTATGTGAAAGTCACATCGCATACTCTTCCCAGACATGCAATATCGGTGCGTTCGGAATTATGTTTTGGTTACAAAATACTCCGTACTTTTATATTGAACTTTGAGAATATTTTCTCAATTTATTTTCGCACCAATCAAATTACAAGTGTTTACTTTACACTAAATTAAATACGGCATTTATACTTTATTTTATAAAACAGCAAAAAATTATGTTACACTGCCTCTCTCCAAAAAGAACAAAAATCTTGAGGTAAATAAAAATGTTAAATCGAAAAGATTTTTTTTGTTGTATTTTTTCATATCATATTCCTTTACATATATAAATTTCTTTTATACTGAAATAACTATATTGTTCCGTTATATTATAATTAAAGCAATACCATGTTGCAAAACAACAAAAAAATATCCGAAGAATTAAAATAATACCCTTAAATGGAATAAAAAAAAACGCAGAAGAAAGAAAGGAAAGAAGAATGTTTTTGTAACTACGCGTACTGTACGTCTCTATGGGAGATAATTCCAGGAAAACACTATCGGTAATAGACATAATCAGTAAAAGACATGATCGGTAAGGTCCAACATTTTATATATTTTTTATAACGGGGGAAATTAGGAATAAGAAATATTTTATTACTATAAACAAAGTCAAAACCCAAAATCTTTCTAATATTATCTACAATACTACTAAAATTAAAATATTTACACATACTCAAGTCAATAATATGACGTTTTAATCGCATTTCTTAAAAGAAATCGTTACCACTGTTTACTTAACTTACGTACAATAAATACTTATTTATCTATCTAATATGAATCAGATATAATCAAAAACTTTAAATCTTGTGGACTATTGCCACAAACATCATGATAGCTTCGCATGATCAAACAACATATCAAACAAATCCATCAAAGCTTACTCAACCAAGAAATACTCTGAACACTAAATATTTTTGACTATAAACAAGAACCAAAACCATAAACAACTAAGCTCGAGGAACATTTATTACTATGCTCCCATTCCTAGAGAAACATTACTATGCTTCCATAAAATAATTACTATACAACCTAGCATGATTATCTATACTAAACAACCTTCATTGATGAGCCAACAAAAAATAATCCGTTACATTACATATATTATAATAGGAAACAACTTCTACTACTAATTATGTACAAAGTCGTACGTTGCGTTCTTAAACCAAGAAACGACGAAAATTCACCACCACAAACACTTCAACCAGTTTTCATTCAAATTAACACTAAGTCTTCAGTACATACAATGATTATATACATATATATAAGTATACACATAAGGTTCAACTTTTATGAATGTGCAAAAAAAATATCAACATGCACTTCTGTGCACACAAAAATCACTAATCACATGATAACAAAACTTACTATACATATTTCATCTCAACATATTTAATGTTCTGAATCATTATTATCAGATTCTGAAACCACATATGGCTTTAAGTCCTTGATATGCCACCTACCCACTTTTGTTCCATATAAATTCTCTAGTTCATAGACTAAATATGAGATCTTTTTACGAACCCTGCTCAATACAAACTTTGGTGCTAACTTAGCGGTAAACTTTTCATCGGCGTTAAAGGTTACTTTATTAGTTCTCAAACCTTATCTCCAATTTGGAATGAAACTTCTCTTCTTCTCGAATTATACTGATGACACGCACGTTCATACGCCACATGTAACCTAGTGCTTACTTTCTTAAAAATGTTGAACTTACCCTGACGGTCAGAAACATATAACGCCCTGCTACCAGAAATGATTACAACACCCTTCGTGGGCTCAAATCCTAAACCATAATACTTTCCACTTATTGGCACGTGACGACCAAAATCCAAGAAGTTTGGTAAATAACAAGTAGATTCATGTTTTGTCAAATTCATAGAAAATTGAATTTTTGATAGATTAACATCCCATGGTTCATGTTTATCAACAAAAGAACGGACTGCCGTACCTACTGTCCTATTGAACCTTTATACAAAGTTGCATTGTGGCAAATAAACAGCATTATACAAAATTTTTTGTATTTTATATTTATCACACAACCTTTTAAAAATATTACTAACTAGCTGAAGTCCGTTGCCACAGATGATAAACTGTGGCACTCCATAAACAAGAAAAACCTTTTCCCTCCAACAAACGATCTATAGCAGGTGCAGTAGCACTACGTAGCGGCTGTAACAAAGTGAACTTGGAAAAGCAATCGCCAACAACTAGAAACCATTTATTCCAAACAGTAAACCAAAGGACTTCAAGCTTTAAGAACACCTTTTCTCTTAAATTCGCAGACAATGATAATTTTAGACGTAATAAATTTATAGATTAGATTACTTTTAACCTTCCATTGAAAATAACAATAAATTAATGTTCTGGTGCACTCTCACTCTATTCATTATCAAACTGTCAAAATAAACTAAAATGCTTCACAACGCATAAACTTGCTAAAATGACAAACTCCTCTATAAGCCTCACCTAGACTAATGAACAAAAAAAAATTACATCATAACGAACCTCAAACAATGATGCCAAAACTGCTAGAGCGACAAACTTACCACGAGTTTCGTCTAGACTTATGTACTGCTGAGCGACCAACTCTTCACGAGTCTCGTTTAGACTAATGTACTGCTGAGCGACCAACTACGACAAGTCTCGCCTAGACCAAATAGAGCTTAACATGCTGCGTTGCAATCCCGATATAAATAAAAAAATTTGCTATCAAAACAAAAACGTGCCTATGCACAATAGCAAACCTAAAACGAAATACCAACAGCAAAAACTAGAGTATCAAATTATTAAACTATTATTTCTTATTTCAAGAAATTAATCAAACAACTACTGTAACTAATGGAGATGGAAGATGAACCTAAATACAAAACACTATTATCAACCTCATTCCGAATGAACCATTCACTGAAATAGTACAAACTGAGTCTAAAAAATCAGTAATATTCCTATCGAACGATTTTACTATTATATAGGGGCGATTATCATTAAGTTTTTTTTCGAACAAAGCGTCCGCTTCAGGTTTATTAGACGACTTACAAAAATTTTTAACTACTAATAACCATTTTGACGAATCATTTTCGTAGCACAATATTTTCTGTTTCTGTTTCCCAAGTGTAGCCTTTATAGATAAAACAGAACGACGGCTACCTACCATCTGCCTCTTTACTCGTTTTTTGAACAGAACCTACAATTATTTTAAATAACTCCTCTATAACCACAACCATAACAAAAACGTCTCTTTGGAGCCTAACAATATCTGAATGTGTGACCATCTTTAGAACAATTCCAACAGGTGACTGATTTCATGCTAAACGTTTCTGAAGAGCTTCTATCTACATGACTAAAAGTATTGTTTTTAAGAACTTGGACTGTTGGGGAATATGAGCAATTTCTAAAAGAACGACGGGGAGTAGAATAATTTTGAAAAGGGGTGAAAGATGTATTATGAAGCTGGGATCTAAATTATTATTATTTTTACGAACATCAACCGGTGATTTTTGAATTAATTTTTGTTTAGTTACTGAGGCATCTTCTAATTTTTTACATAACTTGTGTAAAAACTGCATATCTTTTTTGTCAGATAGTGCGAGAAGTGTTATATACGCAGGTTATAGATTTTTTCTGATTACCCTAACTTTAGTAATTTCAGCTGGAGTATTAGGTAGTCTACTAAATAGTTTTTCCATATGAGCTAAATATAAAACTATGGGTTCATCTTTTCCTTGATGACAAGATTTGATCATTTGCCATAGGTCATCTTCAGAATGTCAATGAACTACGAACACTTCGATACCAGACTAAACCGTTTCCAGTAAATAATTCGACTGCAGCATTAAATAATTCATCATCTGACACTTTACGACTATGCGCCAACTCTGTTATCCTCTCTATAAATTGAAATAATTGTTTAGACTCTCTATAAAATGTTACTGCCCATGACCCAATAGGTATAGGTGGTGCAAGATACGTGATTAACTGAACAGGAATACTATTAGACGAAGAAGACGCTATAGATGAATCATTTTGTCCACAAAGACGTGTCTTTATTTAATTTTTCATGCAAGTCAGCTTTCACTGATTGCACAGTAGCCAAAGCTTCATTTTTGAAGGTTACTGCCTCATCTAGATTTTCGGTGGGAAGTTGCATGCGTTTTATTCTACCAGTCAGATGTATTTGTCTAGAAGTTATTCTTTTGAAGGTAGAATCAGATGGATTTCCTTCGAACTCTGGTATTATACCTTGTACGGATATAATAGAAGTTTTAATTTCTTCACATTCTTCTGGAAATGTTACTTTATATTCAGAAAGATTTATCATACAACCAGGTTTCACTACCTCTTTAGCTAATATACGACCAAGTATTTTTCTCTTATTAACAATGAGTCTGTCGCTTTGTATACCTCTAATTTGTAATTCATAATCAACTCTTCTTTATGCAAATATACAATATTTATTATTTCTGCCATTTTAATTTTATAATTTAATTAAAAATAAAAAATATAACCATGATTTTTAAAATCAATAAAAATGTGTCCACTCGAAAAAAATTTATGACGCGATATCTGTATATATTTGATCGTAACCAAATAGTTGAAAACGAACTAATCAAAAATCGAGCCCCACGAAGAAGTGAAATATATACTAATCATAGATTTTATCAAGCCTTACACGTTGTGTGCAAGTGAAATGTAGCATACCACTTTGGTGGCAACAGTGAGATGTAAGGCCCTACGCATTGGGCACAAGTGAGATGTTTTTATACGCACGCCCCACGTTGGTGGCGACAGTGAAATGTTAAATATATATAATCTTTTCTTTTATAGAAAATAATTATACCCTCCTCAATAAAGGCTAAGAGACTCGCAGAGAAAACTACGTAGACTCTTATTACACGTGAGATGTAAATTTTCTGTCAAAGGTCCTTTATGGGGTTCTCGGTCTAACTCTGAACTCTAACTTTAGCGGATTTTGATGAGACACAGAAGGTTCGGTAAAAGGACGGAATTGTCAGGCGCCACTACACTTTTAAATATAACATTTGTGATAGAAAAACCTGAAAGAAAAGTGCAGAAACCTTTCGGTGTAATAACACTTCGGTTGTTACTAGCGTAACAGTTAGTACCTGTAATAAATGCATTAATATATTAAACAAATTAATGGTGACAGCTGTTTGCGTTTCAAAACCAAATAAGGATACTTATGTTAAGAAATTCACTGGATTTTAGCATCATACTACATTTATCTCTTTAAATCAGTTTCCCTAATAAAATTGACTAAGTTGGTTCATCATTTATAATAAAAATAAATAAATATTCTCTTGGTTTCATAAGACAGATATGTACAAAAATATTTTATCATGAGTATTTTTCAAAGTTATTATTATCTATTTTTTAAATAGTCAAAAATTACGTTACTTTTTATAAGGTAACAACTAATAATTTCAAATTCCCTAAGATTCAGATCTGACAAATTGGTTCACATATGTTTCAGTTAATTATATAGTTCTTTAGTTGAAATAACAAATTACTAAATAAGTGCAACATGAACAACTAAACATTCAGGTCACTGAAGGTTAAATTATTTCAAATCTGTCAACAACACATGTAACTTGTTTGTTAGGCAAACAAGCTGTTAGATTTATTCATTTAAATTTCACACATTGTTTTCCCTTTTATATAATTGACATTTATGATAACGGACGAACAAGTATTAATTTTATAATTTAAATCTTCACTTTACAAAATTTCCTTAATGAAATGCTCTAGCAATATATTTCAAAATTATCTACTGACTGTAATAAAAAAAGATATTAAATTTTTAAGCTAACCAACATCAATACAAATATTATCGTACGTGGCACTTTTAAAATTAAAAATAATTTCATTAACATTGTACGTTACCGACACAAAAAAATCCTCGTCAGCTGTTCATAATGGGCACGCCCTGCTCACAGAATGTTAACTAACCATCGACATCATATTCAATATTCAAGCTTTTCTAAACTAATCCATAAACAGTTGTTGCCATCTTGCATTTTGATACCTCATGTGAAACGCCTAAATGTTGCTAAGGTAGATCTTCTTTAAATGTCAGAATTTTTACATTTTGTTACCCAAGTTTATTTTATTTTAATTTAACATTTGATAAGTTTTTTCTTATGTATTTTACTAATTTAATTCTGGTTAATTAATTTTTTGTGCTAGAATATAAAGCTTTACGTAATGAAAATTAAACATTAATTACATACCATTGATAAAATTCTGTAACAGGAAACCCTGCAACAAGCACTTTAGGTATGTGAAAGTCACATCGCATACTCTTCCCAGACATGCAATATCGGTGCGTTCGGAATTATGTTTTGGTTACAAAATACTCCGTACTTATATATATTGCCGGAATTTTTACATTTTATTACCCAAGTTTATTTTATTTCAATTTAACATTTGATAAGTTCTTTCTTATTTATTTTACTAATTTAATTCTGGTTAATTTATTTTTGCTAATTTATTTTTTGCGCTAGAATATAAAGCTTTATGTAATGAAATTAACCATTTATTACATACCATTAATAAAATTCTGTAACTGGAGACCCTGCAACAAGCACTTAAGGTATGTGAAAGTCACATCGCTTACTCTTCCCAGACATGCTTGCTTCTTTCGTGTAACGACGTGACTGTTTTTGTTCGACCGGAAATCGTTGGGCATCAGTGATGACCTCGCGCAAACTTTATTGTATCAATGTCGGTGCGTTCGGAATTATGTTTTGGTTCCAAAATACTCCGAACTCTTATATTGAACTTTGAGAATATTCTCTCAATTTAATTTCGCACCAATCAAATTAAAACTGTTTACTTTAAACTAAATTAAATACGGCACTTATACTTTATTTTATAAAACGGCAAAAAATTATGTTACAGTACCTTTCGAAAGACAAACTTTCGGGCATTTTGTTTGGCCGCTAGGGCAGTAAAATGCACCGAGGCCATGTTGGCATTGCTCAAACTGTATTTCTTTGCGGTGAGAGCGGCATTGTTTATTAGTTGGCAGCAGGCCTTGCGCCTGTGCCCAAGAAACAGAAGCTTCTTTAGTGACCGGGAGCTTGCGAAAATTTCAAAACGGGATTGGAGTAGCCATGATCTAAACAACTAACAATTAAATTAATTGATTAAGAAATTAAACTAAATATAAAGACAATTAACTAAATACTTACTCAATAAAACGCTAATTGGGAACGAAAAGTGTGACCTTTCCCTTCGAAAGCTGAGAACACACAAACTTTAAAAACAGATGCCACCGGTTTCTCTTGCTTTGGCGCAGCGCTACCTGTTGTTTAAAGTATTTTTGGCGGAAAATTTGAATATTAAAAAAATTTAAAAAAATCCCATGAACTTATAATAGGACAGTATTTTAAGCATAACTTTTTAAGGGGTTGTTTCCGCACAAAATGAATAGCATAGTGTTGCTCGGGGGAAAATTCCCTATCGAAATATATATACGACACCTAAAAAAGTGTCTCTAAAACAAAGTTCAGCCTAATTTTTTTATTTTGAAGAATTTTACTCTAAGGAAAACGAACTAAGAGCGCATTACATGTGTTTTCTAAAATCGTTAAAAACGCATTTTCAGATTTTTTGAAAGGTTTATGATCTAATATTGTGTATTTGCATTATACGATATAGTAAAAAGAGATAACGTGTCCACGATGACCGAGAGCTTGTACGTGACAAGCGTCTCGGGACACAAGTATTTTTGGCTGTTTCAATGTCAACTTTGACGTTTCAGTTTAAACTCATATTTAAATTATCCGTTAAAACTGAACTACCTATAACACTATCTTTTAATTTGAAGGGTAACGGAATCTAACTGCTAAATTATATTTTATGAATCTGTACATAAAATAAAACATATACTTTTCGCATAAATATTATAATTATAAAACATCACTGCATCGCGCCATATAGGTTTTGAATTTCATTTTTATTTGTTTTAACTTTGCATAGAATTATTAGAATTAGGATTAGATAATAAGTTTTGTTAATAAGTATAATGGAAAAGGAAATTATTTGTGATGGATGCAAAGATTAACATTTATATGTCAAACATGACCTTGAAACAGCCAAACATAATTGTGTCCCGAGACGCGTGTTGTAAGTATTATCTTGTAATCCAGTGAACAGGTATATTTTCTTAGTATTTATTTTGCAAAAAAGCTTAAATGTAATACTGAATAGGTGGAATACTGAACGATGAATTGTTTTCTTAAAGCTGAAAGGTTATAAAGGAGAGTTTATTCTACAACTTGGTTTGTTTTATTTCCTTCTAAAAAATGCAATAATTGGTAATGATAGTTCTTATATTTGATGTATGATCGTATTCCGTTGTTGTACGTTATCTGTATCAGAATGAAACCTATTTTTCGTTTACTAATGCTTAAATAGCTTCACTGGATTATTTCTACCTTTACTGCAAATATTAGTTCTAACCTATTTGGTTTGTTGCTGCTGAAATAAAATTTGTTACTAGTTAGGGTTTTGATTTAAAATGGGTGTCGGTTCTAAATAATTTGTTTGGATATTATTCTTTGACATAACGTCTGTGCTGAGAAACTGTTTAACCGACCGTAGTTCAAGACTACTCTAATCAAGATCAGATTAGTTATTACGTTTTATTGTTTTTCTATGAAAGTCTATTGAAAATGTACATTGTGTATTCGATAATTTTGTAGTTGTACGATCTAATTAATTCGAATACTTATTTAGGAAATAACTTATTACGAATAGCATTTTATACGAATTGGTTCAAGATATATTTTTACAGAAATAATCTGAGGCTCTGACACTGAAAGGTCAATATCAGTATAAGTCAAGCGTAAGTTGATAATTTGGTGAACTCCTTGTAATTTTTAAGTGATATGCGTTGCACTATTTGTCTTTGCCTTTCTTCATTATTAATATTTACTGTAAATAGTTGTATTTCTGCAATTTTTGTGTGGAAGTGTGTGGAAGTGGTTTCTGCTATTTAGGCAGGATATTCTGCTACTGTTGAATAGAGGAAGTGACTACTAGTTCAAAAG
This sequence comes from Platerodrilus igneus, assembly GCA_036346225.1. Classification (NCBI taxonomy): domain Eukaryota; kingdom Metazoa; phylum Arthropoda; class Insecta; order Coleoptera; family Lycidae; genus Platerodrilus; species Platerodrilus igneus. The sequence goes on along the minus strand of JARFIW010001513.1, from coordinate 6,248,935 downwards.
AAACAGAAACAGAAAACACTAGAAGAGGCACAAATTAGACTACCTGTGCGGACATAGTTAATCTACCAGGACCTTCGACGGACAGGATTTTTAGTGAAAGTCAAGTCATGTACCACCTTCAACATAAACAAGTATGGACATCAGCACTAGTTTATTAAATTTGATACGGAAAATAAAAAAGAACCAATTATTAAACTTTATTATCGATTACAAGCATAGTTATTGAGAATAAGGTGGTTAAAACGTTAGTTAACACTGGGGCGGAAGCCAGTTTAATCTCAGAGTTGTATGATGCAACATAAAAATTTGCTAATGTAAAATATAGTACATGTGAAGAAAAATCATTTAATGACGCGAAACAATAAAAGGTTTGCAACAGATAATAGCATGATAATTTTGAACCTGAAAATGGGAAGTGCTGTAGAGCAATATGGATTTTCAATAGTACCGGGGCTCAAGTTAAACTGTATAGGGGAAATGGATCTAATAAATCAATTAGAAATAAGGTTTAATGTCAAGAGCGAAACTAATACAATCAGCGATTATTGTGTGGAGTGGGATGATGAATTAAAACATCAAAAGAAATGTTTATTTAGGAAATTATGTATAACGCAAAGCAATTTACACGATTTTTTTTTTGTTAAGGTTATGTTTTTAAAGAAATAATCTGAGGTGAGAGTAATCTAACCCCGAAAAGTCTATATCAGTATATGCCAAGGGCAAGTTGTTATTTTGGCGAACTTCTTATAATTTTTAAGTGATCTGCTTTACACTTTTCTCATGTAGGTATTTGTATTCTTAAAATTTTCGTGAGGTTTAATATACTAATTTGTTTTTGTCGTAGAGAATTTATGTTCTACTCACTGATATAGGCGTGAAAGTGGTTTCTTTTATTTAGGTAGGAGATTCTGCCACTGTTGGATAGATGAAGCGACTACGAGTTCAGGACAAAAGAAAAATTGGCGCTCAACGTAGGGACCATTATCGTCATGTTTCCAATATTACAGCAATATATATATATATATATATATATATATATATATATACTGTTGTAATACTGTAACAATACCCCTATGCGCCCTTTTTGTGAATTAAAAGGGTAAAAATTTTTAATCTGTACAATTTTTGATTTTTAATGTATAATTTTAATTGCGTGGGCTAGCTCAGTTTTAAATTACGCACGGAGATTGCGACAATACGACAAACAAAGAATTTAAATTTATCTTCTACCTCTCCTTCCTGTTTTCAATCTTTAAACCAAAACACCATTAAGCACAAATTATTATAATGTTCTCAAATATTTACAGCGTATGAAAAGTTTAAGAATTCTCTAACTAGAATTTTCTTCTAATAATTGAATAAGAAAATTTTATAATTATCATTTCCAAAAATTATCAAAAAGCCAGCAAAATCACTATTATTATTATTATTAACTGAAGCCTGATGAACGTTCATTCAACCTCTTAAAATATTTACGTAATTTACAACGTATACTAAAGAAAAACAAACCTTGCCGACCGCTCACATAAATTATCATGAAAGAAATTTTTAAAGTTTTTAAATTAGAAATATTCAATTAAATGTTAATTTTTAAATGATTCAGTTTGGCAATGTACAATGAAATATTCACAAATAAAATAATAAAACATTCAGATGGGTTTACCTGTTGTTTTCAGCTCGAATCAGTCCTGGTCTAACTGTTTTCGATATTGTATGCATCCCTCATAGCATAGCCTTAATCACGCTAGTGTCATCCATTAAACTCCTTGACCATTTATCGTTGAAGTAAATGCTTGTGGCATTTCTTCATTTGTCCATTAATAATTTATAATCGCTTCCAGTATTTATTTAAACTTGTTTCTTAGTAATCGTTTAGTGTTGTCTCCAGTAATCATGTAGTGCTGTTTCCCAGTAATTGTTTAGAGTTGTTCCCCATTATCTATTTAGATTTGTTCCTCAATAATTGTTTAGAGTCGCTTTTTAAATGATAAAACGACGAACCCATCATTTTTTCATAATTACAATGGTATTATTTCGCACTTCGCAATTAATCACTATACGTAAATATCTTTGTTTTCAAAGACGTAAACTATGCCTTACTTCATGGCGAAAAAATTTGTTTACAAATCCGGTCGTATTTAAATGCATCGTCTGTCTATTGACAAGCGCAAAGTTGGTTGTTTGTGTAAACTTTCATACCAGGTTTTCGGATATTCCATGGTATTATTATTGTGTGTGGCGTCGCCGTGAATCAATGTAGTAAGCGTAAGACTACGGATCCAAAGGTTCTGGGTTCAAATCCCGACACGGCTGACTGCTTAAAAAATGACAGGTGAGCATTTTTCACAAAAATTACGCCCTCGTTCGGATGAGAGGTTAAATGGAGGTCCCGTGTGTGAGTGTTGTCACGCACGTTAAAGATCCCTACCTTGCCTGGAACGGCAATAGTTCGGCAAAATTCTAAATTTCCAGGCAAGAAAAACTCGCCTCCTGGCCAATGTAGTATCTTTTGGTGGAGCATTGGAAATATAAATGCACGGTATTATTATTGTATATTAACATCAACGCGTTACTTTTGTCACGTACCATTTCGAGTTAATAGCATTGATTCGCTTGGATTTTCATACTTCTAGATAAGTAAACCATTGTCTGTTCAAATAAATTTGATGAACTTTGATTTTAATTACCATGCCTTGCTTGTTTCCAATAAATCAGATGTCGATTTTAATTTTCTAGTCACGTAGACTTAATACAATGTATGCATTAAATTATATGCGCTTGCTATCTTGCGCATTTTTAAACCAGTTTGTTTTAATTAGGATCCTTGACGTAATAATGATGCGTTATCCATGCATGTCGCGTTCCAGCTTGCATTTATGTTGTTTAACGACTTGCGAATTTGTTTATTCAAATAAATCTTCAAAATATTTTTTATTAACTAAATTAATTATGATTATGGTTTATATACAGGGCGTTGTTATTTACTTTCCAGTCTAATTGTCGTATTTCTTGTTTTCTTCAGAGAACTGTCTCGTTTTCTGAGCCCTTATGTATCTTATATGAAGTGCGCTATACTATTGATCCTAACTACCCCTAAATAACCTTAAAAACACAGCAATATATATATATATATATATATATATGTATATATACATATATCACTTAAAAATTACAGGAAGTTCACCAAAATAAAAGCTTGCTCTTGACATATACTGATATTGACCTTTTAGTGTTAGAGCACTCGCACGTCAGATTATTTCCTTAAAAATATAACCTTAAATAAAAACAGTACATGTAAGTTGTTCTTTATTATACATAAATTCTCAAATAAACATTTTTATCGATACTTAATTCATCATCCCACCCCACACAATAATCGCCAATTATATTACTTTTACTCTCGTCAATCTTTAACTAAATGTCTGCTTACAATAGTGGAGATTTTATAAAAAATAACATAACCAACAGTAACTGGAATATATGAATATAACAATTTTTAAATAATAATAACTGTGTGTGTATATATACATAATATATATATATATATATATATATATATATATATTGCCGTGTAACCTCCGGTAAACGCCTCCCCATAGTAAAAAAAACATTCGAAAATTTTAATCTCTTACCCAGATTCCTCTCTTCTTCACCTTAATTCTTCTTCAGTTCCCAGGCTAGCTCAGTTGGGTCTCCTCTTGGATACCTAGATTCACTATTATACTCTGTATCGTTCACGCACACTCTCAACAAAACCACAAAATAATACAACCATCATACAATATTTATTTAACACTATTTACAAATAAAATTCAAGATTATCCACATTTCAGAGATCAAGTTGTACTCTTCACAATAAAAAGTTTAAATTCCTGATGGAACGTTAATAAGCTTTATATACACCTTTAGATTTCTATTTAAATACCTTAATGAAGTTAGTCATACGTTTTATTTTCAATACGCAAAATAATGCACAATCCCTTCAAAATTTACTCTCACACGTCACACAATTTTCATAGTTTCATAGTTTATAACAACAACAATTTTAAAGCGTTACCTGGAATTTCTTGAAGACCTCCACTCCGTTGACGATGCGGTAAAGTTGTTTCGCTCTGCTCTACTGTCCGCCTCTAGCTATTTGTACAAGAACCCCATTTGAGTTGTGCTGCTTGCGCTGCCTTCACGGTGTATCCAATTCCAAATCCAAATTAATTACACTTCTTTCATACTTGCATACTTTCGTTTAATTTACTTTAAATTTACGTTACTTCACGTCACTTCACGAGCTTGTTTAAAATAAATGTTGCACTTCAAATTAAAATTTAGACTCGCCACTTATTCGCGTATCAAATTATGAGACTAACACTGTACTATATAATTTAAAATAATTTTATATACTTACAAGCTCGTTCGTAGTCTGAAGCGATCGAAGTACTAAGAGAACGAAGTTAAAAGAGAGCGAACCGAAATTTAGCGCGTCGTTACCATATTTTCCAATAAACCCGACTTCAAATATCCCCGTGTTTGTCCGTTTTAAATCTAACGATATCGACCAATAGTATATGCATTGACGTCTTCAAAATCCCACCTATATTAACGCTGTCCCTTTCTTATGCATATTGGATGTTTCCTTCTAACCTTGTTTGAGTAGTAAAGAATCGATATTCCTGTCCGCGTTCTATTTACCCCATGTGGACCGAATACGTGTTTTTTGAAATGCACTGTTATTATGCCTGTCTCAGTCCGACGTATTTCATTGACCCTCTATGCTTTCTGCACTTTAAGGTAACTTCTAGTTAACATTTACGCGAACCCTCCAACCGTTTATCCGATATTCTTTGAAACTTGTTTGTTATCTATAAAAATAAGGGGAACCTGACATTTAGAAAACATGCAGGTGTTTAATTAACCGACGTTTTAACACAACATTTCTAGGAGTTTCTTTTCATGGTATTTCAACCCAACCGATTTATTTGTTTGTTATAACAAACGCTATTCGCCTTGGATTTATTGATTCTTCATGCTTTTATGCGTATTAGACGTAACTAAACTCCATTAAATTAATAAATAAATTGCATTGGCTTCTAAAATTTATTTTTTTTACGAACCTAACTAAATTTTATTCATTAATTGTAAATTTTTGTTAATACTTGTTACATTAAACTGAACTAAATGAAATAAATTTCGCACGTAAATTCTGGTTGTTTCCTCTATACAGGGTGTTTCAAATTGCTTTGTTTATAGTTAAATTTAACCATTTAAAACCACTACATAATCCCCCTATTTCAATTCTAGGAAAAACCCCTCCCGGTTTTTCTGAATTTAAATACCTACACTCTAATTTAATCTTACCTGCTATTTCTATACACCTATTTGCTCACCTAACACTATCTATACTTATTTATCCAACCTATCACTACTTATCTACCTATTTATATCTATTTCTACATCTATCTCTACTTCTTTCTATCTATCTACACCTATCTTTACTTCTAGTTAACTATACACATCTATCGCTACCTTTTACCTAACTATTTCTATCTATTATTAACTTTTCACTCTCTTATTTCATTGTATTTTCTTCTTTTATTTCACCCTTTAGTCCCTTTATTGGCTCTTTACGTACCTCTTTTGTACTATTCTTTTTATCTTCACTTTTCATATCTTTTAACCCTAACTACTATCACTATCTATCTTATCCTACCTATACATACCTAATTCTATACCTATATTTAACTATCTCCCATATTTATCCTATACCTAATCTTATTTTCTATAAACCCTTACTTCTACTTTTCTATATACACCTATCTCTATCTCTATATGCTACTTCTACACTAAAATTCACCTATCTCTATCCTTTGTTTATCTAGTTTCATCTTCTTATTTAAATCTGACTCTTTTCTTGATCCTCCAAGTCTTTCTTCTAACTATCCTAATACTCTTCATCCCTATTCCTCCTCCTTCTATTTATATACTTATCATTCCTGTTACTTCACATAAAATAAACTTATCCCTACTATCCTGACTCTTAAATATTTCTTCTTCATTCCCTATACTTGTCTGTTTCTCATTTATTATACTTTCTTTTTCTGTGGACAAACCAAACGATACTACCTCAACGTCTTTATCTTTCCCCCTTATACAAAACTTTTCATCTATTCTAGACCCTTTATGTACAATATTCATTTCACAAAAATCTTTTAAATTCAAATTTAAATTACCAAAATTAACTTTGCCCCTTAACTCACTTATGCCTACATTTACTTCTTATGTGTCACATAATGCTATTTTTACTTCTATCTTTCTTAACTCTGACTCGTTATCCACTATTAACTCTGCGCCTGACTCTACCTCTACTTGTTCAGCCTCTTCTTTCACTGTTACTTGTACCTCATCCAACTTTTTCTCACTATATTCCCCTGAGTCGATCTCTCTCTCTTCTTCATCATCACGCTCTATACTATTAATACATAACCCCATGTCATCTTCTGTGAGATCATAAGTTGCCTTCCAGGGCAATATCCTATCCCTAATCCTAACTATTTTCCTCTCCATATCTATTATAACCCCTAACTTTATCATGCAATCGACCCCTAATATCCCTTTAAACTTTAACCCATTTACAATTATAAACTCTTGTTCACAACTTACTGAACCTAACTCTACTTTCAAAAGAACCACGCTATTCACCACAGCAAATCGTTTTTTATTCGGCGCAACCAGGTGACTTCTTTTTATTGGCATTATCCTGTCACACACTTTATCTTTAATTTCATTGACGTATTCCTCCGATACCAAACTCGCCTCAGCTCCTGAATCTAATAATGCTCCTAAATTTTTCTCAAAAATTTGAATCTCAATTATGGGCAAACAAAATTTTTCTATAATTTCTGGCTCAATTTCTTCTTCTATTTTCAAAAATTTCCTAGGATGTTCATATTTGTACACAGTGATGTCTAGTGGTTTGTCCTGCTCTAAAAATCCTGTCTGTTCTCCCTACTAGGTCCTGGTCTTGCTGTTACTTCCGGGTATGTCCTTGGCGTTTCCACACGGTCTGTATTGTTACCTTCCCTGTTTGTACTTGCTGTCCCTCTCATGTCCGGTAGACTGTTTTGTCTTGTAGGTCCCGGTCTAGATGCAGGTCCCCTACCTACACTGTTGCTCCTGTAAAAGGTCCTTCGCGGTTCTCAATTCTGTCGCTGATACGTGAAATTATTCCCTCGTCTTGCGTAGTTGTCTGGTCTGTTGTCAAACCTAACCGTGTTTACCTGTCGTTCCCTTGGTTCCCGAGGCCGTCCACTGTTTACGTCGTCGTACCTCTGCAGGTACTCCAGAAACATCTCCCTGTCCACGATGTTCTGTAGTGCTACGCGCAGTCTCACTTCAACCTCAAAATGCCTCGACAAGTATTTTATGATCTGTCGGCCCATCAGTGGTGGGTTCAGTTGTTTCGCTATGCTATACTTTCGTATAGCATATTGCTCCCTACTTCCTAAAAATTCTCCTTTAAATTTCTCCGTGATTAAATCGTCTCGTACCTGGTCTTGTCTGTGGTCACTCCAATAATGTTTCACAAATCTGTCCTCAAGTCCGTGTAGGTGTCAATTTCCTGTCCTATTGTACCAAGTTTCAGCATGGTCTTTTAGTAAAGCTTTTACAACATTTAACTTCGCCTGTTTATCGTACAAATTACTTATTAAACCTCTATAATATTGTTAATGAATATTTGCGGGTTGACCCTACTATCCCCATAAAATTTCATCTGTTGCTCTAACGACACATTACCTGTTACAAACCTTAGACCATCCCCCATTAAAGTCGCTACATTCTGTTTAATCCCTGTCATTTCTCTCTCAACCCGACCTAACTGATCCTTACATGAGTCCGTTACCTCAGTCATTTTAGCATTAATCTCGTCCTCACAGAAAATCCTTACATCAGTCCTTAATTGTCCCATTTCTTGATTTAAACCTCTAATATCACGCTCATTTTTATCAACCCTATTTTTAACTTCCCCTATTTTTATTGTCAAGCTATTTTTAAATTCAGAAAATTCTCTCGTTGAATTGTCAATTTTCTGACTAATTTGCTCAAATTTATTATTCGACTCTGCACTCATCTGCTCAAATTTTCGATTTCAGTCCTCTCTAACCCCGCTTAACGTCTCACTCATCTGATCAAATTTCCTGTTAGATTTTTCCCTACTTAATCTCATTTCCTCTAATGTTCTGTTAGATTCTTTATTCATCCTCTCTAGCATTCTCAAAATTAATTCATTTCCAGCTTCTCCCGACTCCGTCCTCGACTGATCCCTACTACTTCCAGCTTCCTCTATTTTCGAATTTTTATCACACAAGGCACTATCGTTACTTCCAATTTCCACTCCTTGGCTCCTTAACCACTCCTTTCTCTGCATACGTTCAAATCTCTCACACACACACACTTAAAATATTCTTAAATTTATACAAAACACAAACCCTCTCTCTCAGATCGCCAATTTCCTAGAATAAAATTACTAAAATTCTATCTGGAATTCGAGCCTCACTTTGGGTCGCCATAAATTGCTGTATAACTTCTGGTAAACGCCTCGCCATAGTAAAATAAAACATTCGAAAATTTTAATCTCTTACCCAGATTCCTCTCTTCTTCACCTTAATTTTTCTTCAGTTCCCAGGCTAGCTCAGTTGGGTCCCCTCTTGGATACCTAGATTCACTATTATACTCTGTATTGTTCACGCACACTCTCAACAAAACCACAAAATAATACAACCATCATACAATATTTATTTAACACTATTTACAAATAAAATTCAAGATTATCCACATTTCAGAGATCAAGTTACACCTCAATAAATCCTATTTTGTACTGTCCTAGACTTTAATTTAAAATATCAAACACATTGAATATACCCGGAGTAAATGGGCACTGAATAATATCTTATTTTCGTTCTTTATTTATAATTTATTTTGAATTTGTATACTCTGGAGTATGGTGAGCTCATGATAACCCAGTTAATTATGAATAATGTATGCTTTTGTACTTCGCATACTCTTACAACCAACAAAAAAACAAACCCATGTACTCTTCACAATAAAAATTTTAAATTCCTGACGGAACGTTAATAAGCTTTACATACACCTTTAGATTTCTATTTAAATACCTTAATAAAGTTAGTCATACGTATTATTTTCAATACGCAAAATAATGCACAATCCCTTCAAAATTTACTCTCACACGTCACACAATTTTCATAGTTTCATAGTTTATAACAACAATTTTAAAGCGTTACCTGGAATTTCTTGAAGACCTCCACTCCGTTGACGATGCGGTAAAGTTGTTTCGCTCTGCTCTGCTGTCCGCCTCTAGCTATTTGTAGAAGAATTCCATTTTAATTGTGCTGCTTGCGCCGCCTTCACGGTGTATCCAATTCCAAATCCAAATTAATTACACTTCTTTCATACTTGCGTACTTTCGTTTTATTTACTTTAAATTTACGTTACTTCACGTCACTTCCCGAGCTTGTTTAAAATACATGTTGCATCTCAAATTAAAATTTAGACTCGCCACTTATTCGCGTATCAAATTATGAGGCCAACACTGTACTATATAATTTAAAATAATTTTATATACTTTCAAGCACGTTCGTAGTCTGAAGCGATCAAAGTACTAAGAGAACGAAGTTAAAAGAGAGCGAGCCGTGCTAATTCGTCAAGTATTTATATGCTTCGACTGTAAACTCTCGGCCACTCTTACCGTGAAAAATCTAATTTAAAATAACACTTCCTCAAATTATGTTTCAACCGTTTTCGAAATTTCCGAAATTTAGCGCATCGTTACGATATTTTCCAATAAACCCAACTTCAAATATCCCCGTGTTTGTCTGTTTTAAAACTAACGATATCGACCAATAGTATATGCATTGACGTCTTCAAAATCCCGCCTATCTTAACGCTGTCCCTTTCTTATGCATATTAAATGTTTCCTTCTAACCTTGTTTGAGTGGTAGAGAATCAATATTTCTGTCCGTGTTCTATTTACCACATGTAGACCGAATACGTGCTTTTTGAAATGCACTGTTATTATGCCTGTCTCAGTCCGACGTATTTCATTGACCCTCTATCCTTTCTGCACTTTAAAGAAATTTTTAGTTAACATTTACGCGAACCTTCCAACCGTTTACCCGATATTCTTTGAAACTTGTTTGTTATCTATAAAAATAAGGGGAACCTGACATTTAGAAAACATGCAGGTGTTTAATTAACCGACGTTTTAACACAACATTTCTAGGAGTTCCTTTCATGGTATTTCAACCCAACCGATTTATTTCTTTTTTATAACGAACGCTATTCGCCTTGGATTTATTGATTCTTCATGCTTTTATGCGTATTAGACGTAATTAAACTCCATTAAATTAATAAATAAATTGCATTGGCTTCTAAAATTTATTTTTTTTACGAACCTAACTAAATTTTATTCATTAATTGTAAATTTTTGTTAATACTTGTTACATTAAACTGAACTAAATGAAATAAATTTCACACGTAAATTCTGGTTGTTTCCTCTATACAGGGTGTTTCAAATTGCTTTGTTTATAGTTAATTTAACCTTTTAAAACCACTACATATATATATATATATATATATATATATACAACAAACACACACACACACACACACATACATATTGGATAATTGCACAAAGTAGGTTGATAAATGTTAATAAATACTAAAGTATTAGTTAATAAAATGATATAATAACTGAAACTTTTAAACAAAGCCCAAATGATCATTTCAAATCGAGCTTTGCTTAAAAGTCCAAGGTATTATTTTGTCCTATTAAATACTTCTTTAGTATTTATCAGAAGCAAGTAAGTAAGCTAGAGAACCTAAAAATCGAAATGGAGAGTTTAGCACTAGACATAGTAGGAATCAGCGAAGTCCGCTGGCCAGAGGCGGGGGATTTTTGGAGTGGAGACTACAGGGTAATTCATGCAGGATCAGAAGAAGAAAATTCGGGGATCAGAGGATGGAAATTCTGGTGTGCGGATAGTTGTGCGAAAAAAGATAGGACGACGTGTAGAAACCTACTTACAAAAAAGGAATGAGTACTCCTAGTTGGATTAGAATCTAAACCGGTAAATACAGTAATAATACAAGTATACATGTCCACCACAGTGAGAATACGATAAAGGCGATCTACAAATATATCGAAGACATACTAAGATACGTAAAAGGACATGAAAATTTTATAATTACGGGGGATTTTAATGCAGTTGAATGTGAGGGTAGAAAAGAACGGTAGTAGGTTTTTTGGTTTAGGCCCGAGAAATGACAGGTGAAATGGGCTGGCAGAATTTTGCGACAAGAACAATTTAATCATCACAAACACATTATTTCAACATCATGCTAGAAGACGATACACGTGGAAGATGCCAGGAGATATAGGAAGATATCAAATAGATTACATTATTGTTAGACAACGGTTTAGAAATCAAGTAAAAGACTGTAGAAGCTACCGAGAAGCAGATATAGACACTGACCACAACATCGTAATTATGAAGGCCGCACTTAAATTTAAAAATCTGAAAAAGAGGAACGGAAAAAGGCACTTTGACTTTGAGAAGCTAAAAGGTAAAGATATCCACGCAAGATTTGAAAAAGAGTCAAATGAATTGCTGAAAGATATCGGGAAAATTTCTGATACTAAGGAAGTAGAAACAGAATGGAATATTATTAAATGCAAAAAAGCTAAAGAACAATGGATTGATAAAAAGTGCAAAGAAGTACAAACTAAGATGGAAATAGGAAAGACAGACAAAGCATCCAAATTAATTAGAATAAATTTTAGGGATATAAAACCATATAGCAAAAATATAAGGGACGCGGGAGGAAACGTCTTTATAGAAAATGTAGAGAAAGTGATTAGATGGCAAGAATATATAGGTAATTTATATGCGAGATAGGAACTAACAGCATTAGAACAGGAATCAGACATTGAAAATGATGACTTAGTATATCCTATACTTAGAAATGAGTTTGAATTAGCATTAAAGGGTCTGAAAAATGGTAAGGCACCAGATACAGATAAGGTGCAAGCAGAAACTCTAAAAGCCGCTGGAGAAGTAGTAACATAACGTCTCTTCCAACTTGTAAGGTATATGTATGAGACAGGCGAGATACCCAAAGATTTCAAACATAACATCATAGTAAATATACCAAAAAAAAAGGCGCCGATAGATGTGAAAGTTTTCGAACAATAAGTCTGACAGCACACGTTTCAAATATATTAACTAGAATTGTACAAAGACAAATGGAAAAACGAGCTGAAGAGATAAAAATCGATAGATACGAGTCCTTTCAGAAATATAAGCAAGATATATTTATTTCACCGTTACAAATTTGCTTGTTGTTGGCTTTTTTCAGAACATAATTACCAATCCATGCTCCAAAATCATTTATATACTTTCGAAAAATAAGGTTTTACATAATTAAACTTGGTGTCTATATTTCTTATGATATTTTCCGTTATGCTTTTGTAATTAAGCATTTCTATGGCATAATCCTTTCCAAATTTTGTGATATGCGTAATATCTTTAACTTGTAGCAATTATCTAAAATAATAGCGTGTGACTACTATGCTCCAGGTTCCTGGTTCGAATCCCGACACGGGTCGTTTTAAAAATGTTAGGCGAGCATTCTTTCACAAAAATACGTCCTCGTTCTGATGAGAGGTAAAATGTAGATCTCGTGTGTGTGTGTGTGTGTGTTGTCATGCGCGTTAAAGATGCTTTACTTGATTGAAACAGCAAGGGGTTGGCAAAATTTAAATTTCCAAGTAAAAGAATTCGCCTCCTGACCAACTTAGTACCTTCAGTTAGAGCGTTGGAAAATCAGGTGTCGTGTAGCCTGCCCTGCCTGGGTGGAAGTTGACGGTAAAGATGACTGTCCATCTGAAATTAAATTAGATTATATTGTTCAAATGGATATACTTTATGGTTATTTCATTATCTATTATAGCTATATTCCTGTCTGATTGCTTTTTTGACTTTGTACGTATCTAAATTTCTAGCGGCTGTCGTGTGTCTATTCTTTATAGCTTTTTTTCATAGACTGTGTGTCCTATCACGAATTTGTCGATGTCGGTATTCTCATTCCACATGTCTAATCTATTCTTAACCTTGTTGTACATGATATTTAATTTTCACTTATTGTTTTTTGCGTATTGTTAATATGCTTCCTTATTATAACGAATGTCGGAAGGATTACGAGAGTATGAATGCCTTAATGTTAATTCGAGGGGCGTAAAGTTAGTTATAGAGTGAATGGTATTGTTATAAGTGATTAATGTGTTTAATAATAAGAAAGTAACCGGTTCCTTCTTGACTATTAGTCTCAACAGTTTAATTTGTTCTAATAATATTAAATGTAGTCATTCGGTTAATCCATTTGATTCTGGATGATTTTAATTATAAAATGAATTTTTAATTTATGTAATTCCAAGTTATTCTGTAGAGTCTCATTTCTAAACTAACCCCGCTGTACCTGTCTTTCGATCCTAAGTTCGATAATGTGTTACTGGCCGGTTCTGTTAGGACTATTTTGAAATTTAATTGGTATTTGTTCAAATTTTATTTGTAATAGGCCGTCTTTTATATCAATATTTACTCCCAACCTTCTCAAAAGAACCATCTCTATTAATTCGCCATACTTGTTAAAATCGAAAATACAAAATTGGTGTCATTTTTATATTATGTTTTTTTTTGTAGAAATATGTTAATAACAAATTGATGTAATGTCGTTTTGTATGCTGTTTAGATTTTAAAAGGTTTTCATTCTACAAAGTCTAAATAGTGTTTTTGTATTTTTTCTAGCTAATTAATGCTGTTGAAGAATCTATCCCGACACGGTCCGCTTGAAAAATGTTAGGCGAGCATTTTTCACAAAAATACACCCTCGTTCGGATGAGAGGTAAAGTGGAGGTCCCGTGTGTGAGTGTTGTCACGCACGTTAAAGATCCCTACCTTGCTTGGAACGGCAAGGGTTCGGCAAAATTCCAAATTTTCCAGGTAAAAAACTCGCTTCCTGGCCAATGTAGTACCTTCGGGTGGAGCATTGGAAAATCAAATGTAATGTTGAAGAATCTGTATCCATTAGTAATTTAATTTTAGAGTGCGTTATTTCTATTTAGGTAAAATAGGTCGGTTTATGTTGAAATTTATTTTATCTGGTCGTGTATAAGTCTGCCCAAGGAAAATTTGAGTGTGCGTTTACTCGTCGCCATGTTGGTAATTTTCGTAGGGTCGTTACCTTTAAAGCTTTCTAAATAATCTTCCTCATTGTCGTCTCCGGGCATTACCTAATTATCTGTATTTTCTTGCATAACTTGTTTATTAAAATCGTCTACTTCTTGGTAAAGTATTTCTACGGACACTAAGCTTCGTGTTTGTAAATAGAGACTTAATTGAAATATCTTATTTTTCTGTTTATTGTTGCTCGATGACGTGATCATAGGTGTAAGTTTATAGTAGTTACTCGGATAGTTACTATTATTGGTCATGTTTCTGCTAGGATTTATGCCGAATGTTGGCCATTGTTAATTTATACCTTGATTAAAACTAGTTGTGTTGTTCATGAAGGGGTTTGTGAAAGTTGAATTAAATGTAGGTTTAGGAAATAGTCGAAATTGAGTGTTGATATTACGATAAGTGTTTTTGTAGTAATTCTCTGATGTATTATGTGGTGTAATTTTAGGTTGTGTCGGTATTGGTCTATTAGCTTGTATATCTTAATTGGTTGATAGTTTTTATTGACATTTGGATTGTACGGTCTATTTCTATAATACATGACCTTGTCTTTCTCTATTATTAAATTCACAGTATTTTTTACACTTTCTAAACCTAATGTTATCTGCTAATTGCTCGGGTAACGCGTATCTAGAGTCATCTTGTTATACATATCGATTTTGGTTATACAGGTCAATTCACTTAAAATTAATTTTGTAGCCACATTTTTTTCTACTTCCTCCGCTTTGTACAAGGTTCTTAGGAGTGTTTTGAAAATAGCAATAAATATACTTAGTATGGCTTACTCGCGGTAATACTGAGAGTCGAATCTAAATATGACTTTAAATTTTTTGAAGTCACCTTACCTAATTTGCTAATTCCTATCCCCTTGTTCAAATTGTCGTTAAAGTTTAACAAACCGTTCAGTAAATTTTTATTTCACTTTTCAATAATATTAATTTATAAAATTCTACTTTAATTTCATTAATTTCAGATATAAAACAAACATCCTGTGCAGTAATAAAGTGTATACATAAAAATTAATTGTCGAAATCTATCTACTAAGGTTCAATCTGCAATTGATACGATACAGGGAAATAAACTTGTTACTTACAATAATTTAATTGTTATTTCATAACTTTCCTTTTGTGTTGGATTCAGTCGATTTTGTACTCTCTCCAATCTTTGGATTCTGTTCCAAAAAAGAATTAAAATTCGCGGTTACCGGTTTTTCGATTTTTATTTATTTATTTATTTATTTATTTATTTATTTATTTATTTATTTATTTATTTATTTATAGAAAAAGATACATCCGACAGACAAGCCAATTACAGGATGTATACCAAAAAAAATAACAAAATAAGGTACATTTCATATGCAGCAACACAAATTATAATAAGTCCCTATATCTATAGCATACCAGCTTTTAATTGTGGCAACGAGTCACAAAATAAATCAAAATTGTCCCGAATATCAAAATAATTTAGAACCATAACATTGACAGGAGAAAATTTCAATATATTTGTTCTAGGAGTTTTACATAAAATAAAGACGCTAAGCGAGTTTTAACGTTGGGTACATGAAAGTAAAGTTGACCTAATAAATTGGGACAGTTAATCATATTATTAAGTAACTTATACAACATACTGACTGAGTAGAATTTTCTACGTGTACGTAGATCGTTTAAACCAAACCTATTTAAAAGAACATCCTGAGGAAGGCCACGCTGAGGATAAGTACCATCAGACTTAAACCACAGAAACTTAGCGTATCGTCTCTGAATTTTCTAACACCCAACTGTGTACTTCATATCCTGGGCTCCAAACAACAGAGGCATATTCCATCTTACTGCGCACAAATGCATTATACAGGGCAGAGATAGTTATAGATTGAGAAAGATGATATCCATTTCTGAGTACAAATCTCAAATTTTTGTACGCTTCTTTTTGAATGGTTGTAATGTGTTCAATAAAGGTAAGCTTTGAGTCAAATTTGACACCGAGGTCTTTTAAAACACTACACTTACCAATTGAAACATTCTCAATGGTGTATGTGTAAAAAATAGGATTAATCTTACGTGTATAGCTAACGGTATAGCACTTCGAGATATTTAAAGGTAGATTGTTGTTACTACACCAATAATACAAGCTAACTAGATCATTTTGAAGTTTCCTGCAGTCATCTGTTGATAATATAGATGTAAACAATTTTAAATCATCAGCATAGAGAAGAGAACAACAAGACAAATGACGAACGATGTCATTAATGAAGATTATAAATAACAAAGGCCCAAGAACGGAACCTTGAGGTACACCGGATGACGCTACAAAGTCAAACGACTGATGACCATGATATTCCACGCACAGCTTACGATTACTTAAGTAAGATTCAAAAAATCTTAGGAAAGATAACGTGAGTCCAATTTTAGAAAGTTTAGTGATTAAAATTCCGTGATCAATTCTATCAAAGGCTTTTGAAAAGTCAGTATACAAAACATCAACTTGACCTCCATTATCAAGTTGTTCTGCAACATATTGAGTGAAGCAAACAAGGTTAGTAACTGTAGATCTACCTGGTACAAATCCATGCTGCTCAGGGCATATTAGAGACTTAACATGAGATGCAAGTATATTATAAATAACAATTTCAAAGACTTTTCCAAAATTACACATAATTGTAATAGGCCTATAATTTTCAATTTGTAACTTTGAGCCCTTCTTATAAACCGGGCAAATTTTAGAGACCCTCCAACATTGCGGAAATTGTTTCATTTTAAAAGCTAAATTAAAGAGTAAGGTAAGTGGTTTAACAAAAATCACTGCACAATCCTTTACTAAGAAGGCGGGTATATCATCCACTCCCTAGTGTCCTTAGGTTTTAGTTTCATTAGCGCCTTTAAAACATCAGCTTCATTAAGAAATGGAATTCCGCAGCTAAGAACATTAGTGGTATCGTCCAGTGAATTTGATTCAAAGTACGTGGACTTGATATAAGAAGCTTGAAAAAGCGAACCAAATGCATCAACTATGTGTTGCGGATTACTAAGAGATCTATTGCCATAGTTCATGGTATTAGGTATTCTGCTGGTTTTTTTGAGCATTTATATAGCTCCAGAAGCGATTGGGGTTACCTGGTATGCTGCTTTCTATTTTTATTAAATAGTTTTGATAGCACACGGAAATGTCATGTTTAATTTTACTTCTCAAACAACTAAACTGATCATAAGCATTCCTGTCAAGAGTTCTTTATACAAACGTAAAAACCATTTTAATTTTGATATTCGAGACAATTTGTCGATTAAACCAGGGTGGTAGGTTAGCATTACCACGGTAACCAAATTTTGGTACATATGCAGCAATCACCGAATCTAAGAGTAAATAGAACATATTACAAGCTTCATCTATATCACTAAATTCAGATAAACTATCCCAATTTATGTTGCAAAGATCACTGTACAATTGAACTAAATTTGCCTTCTTATAGTTATATACAAGATTATGTAACACAGGAAAATGTTTTTGCCCCTGAGACAGGGACAGCACTATGTCCAATGGTGGATGGTGACCATCTTCAGGAAGAAATGGGTCTAGCGAACGTGTGACAACAGTATCCAATTCACTGAGCACCAGGTCAAGCAGCCTACCGTTAGCATTGAGAATAGAATTAACTTGGTGTCTTGGTGTCTAAATACGCACAAAAGTTGTCTAACGCAGTAATGTTGTAAGTACTCATTGTTTTGTTTAAACGACTAGAGTAGAAAGTAGGTAAATTGAAATCACCTAATATTAATAATTTGTTTTCACAGTGAGTCCATTCAGAGTTATTAGTAAAGCTATAGAATACATCGCGAGTTTCATAATTAGTAGCAGGAGGAAAATATACGACGAATATATATAAGTTACATGTTTGAATTAATAGTTTCAGACCAATTATGTCAACTGTAGGTATCAGAGAAGATAATTCAGATACCTCCAATTGCGTAATAATAGAATCCTTTTTTAGTGCTAATAATACGCCTCCTCCAGTTGCACGGTTAGTGAGCGCAAGCTTACGGTCGGAGCGAAACACCACCCAGTTTTCATGAAACATTTCAGCATCGTAAACAGATGAATTTAACCAGGTTTCAGAGAGTACTAAGACATCATAGTCAGCTTCAATCGAAAAATTAAAAAGTGCTTGAAGCTTAGTATTTAAACCTCTAACGTTCTGTAGATAAGTTGACGAATTTATTAGTCGAAATGAGAAAAGGAAAGTTGGATATTTTAGATATTGGTGAGGTGAGATGGCCAAATAGTAATGACTTTTGGAAAGATAATTATAGAACAATTACACCTTCTTCAACTAATGGACAGGCAGGGGTAAGAATAGTGTTAGGTAAAAGATTAGGACGTAAAGTTAAAGAGTACTTACAATTTAGTGATAGAATAATTATAGTTGGATTGAGTACAAAACCTACAGACACTGTTTTAGTACAGGTTTAAATGCCAACAACTTAGTACAACAATGAGGAAGTAGAAAAGGTATACGAGGATATAAATAGTATAATGAAAAAAGTAAAAGGAGATAAGAATTTAATAGTTATGGGCGATTTTAATGTGTCAGTGGGAGAAAGTAGTGAGGGAAAATTGGTAGGAAAATTTGGGTATGGTAGACGAAATCATAGAGGAGAAAGATTAGTTGAGTTTTGCCAGGAACAGAGATTAGAAACTGTAAACACCCTATTCGAAGAACATGTTAGAAGAAGATATACCTGGAAAGCGCTAGATGATAGGGCTAGATACCAAATAGATTATATTTTAGTTAAACAAAGATTTAGAAACCAAACTGTCGTAGTTATCCAGAGGCTGACATAGATAGCGATCATAACTTAGTTAAAATGAAGTGTAATCTAAAATACAAAAAATTGAGAAAGGTTAAAAGAGAAAGATGGGATCTAGGTAAAGTTAATGATAGCGAGGTAAAAGAGGAATATAAACAAGTATTAAATAAGATCAAAGAGATAGCTATAGGAGGAAACGTAGAAAATAGATGAAAAGAAATAAAAAGGGCTATACATGATACAGCAACACAGACTGTAGGTAAGAAAAAAGTTGAAGCGAGAAAACCCTGGGTAACAAAAAAGATATTAGATTTAATAGTGTATAGAAGAAAGCTCAAACCTTTTAGAGAATTGGATGGCGAAAGTAAGCAAAAATATAATAGAGTTAGAAATAAAAGAGTACATGAGTGTAGAAAAGCTAGAAATAAATAGATGGAGGAAAACTGTAAGGGAGCACATGATGATTTGAAAGTAGGTAAGACAGACAGGGCTTACAGGACAATTAAAACGTTTTTCGGGGAAGATAGGAAAAAATATAATGGTAATAAAGATGAGAATAATCAGCTTCTAATAAATAAAGTTGAGGTAGCAAATAAATGGAAAAGATATTTAGAAGATTTATATAAGAGAGACGATATGAATGAGTTAGAGAACGACCAAGAAGAGGATGTAGAAATATGGTTCTCAATATTAAGAGAGGAATTTGATATTGCTGTTAGGGATTTTAAACTAAATAAAGCGTCGGGATAAACGATATACCCGCAGAATTAATAAAATATGCGAGTCTGAAAACTTTAGACAGATTATATGAACTAGTAAAAGTAATATATCACACAGGTGAGGTCCCAATAGATTTCGAAAAAAATATTATCCCAATCCAAAAAAATAAGGAGCTGATAGGTGTAAAAATAGGTGTAGAAAGGTTAGTTTAACTTCCCAGGCTTCCAAAATACTAACAATAATAATTAAAGATAGAGTAGAAGCTTTGACTAAGAATTATTTAGGCGAAGACCAATATGGTTTTCGTAAAGACAGAGGGACTAGAGAACCGATACTAATGATTAGGGTAATTATCGAAAAAAGCTTACACAAAAATAGAAAGACTCATTTCGCGTTTGTAGATTTAGAAAAAGCATTTGATAAGGCTAATTGGATTGTTATGTTCAGGGTTTTGCGAAAAATAGGAATCTCTCATAGAGATAGAAAAATTATTTACAGTCTATATGAAAACCAAAGCGAAGTAATTAGATTTGATGAAATAGAAAAAGAAGCTAAGATTAGAAATGATGTTAGACAGAGCTGTATACTATCTCCCTTGATTTTTAATGTTTATATCGAGGAAGCTTTAAACTTAGCTATAGAGAGAAAAGAGATAGGTATTAGTGTACAGGGACAGAAAATAGACATGTTACGTTTTGCAGATGATATAGCCATTATAGCAGAGTCTAGAAAAAGTTAGGAGAGTTTTTAAATATTTTAGATGAGATACTACAGAGTAACTATAGTACGAGAATTAACTCAAGCAAGACAAAGATATTGACAAGTGAGTTACAGCTTAGTTCTAAACCAAAATTAAAAATAGGTAATACCGAGTTAGAGGAGGTAGATAAATTTTGCTATTTAATTAGTATAATTACAAAGGACGGACGTAGCAGAAGGGATATAGTAGCTAGCATAGCTCAAGCAGGAAAATGTTCTTAAAAAAGGAAGCCTTACTAATAGCTAATAGTATTCGTTTAGATAATAGTGCGTTCTATAAACATGTTGGAGTTCTTTAACAACCATCAGGTTGTAAATATTTATGTAGAGCTAGGTAAATAGGAAAAAAATAGAAGAGTATAGGAAGACCTAGACAAAGCTATATTATTTAAATTATTAGAGATTTAGGTTGTAAATGGTGTGTAGATCTTTTTAGACTAGCTCAGAATAGAAAAGAATTTAAAGCTGCGTCAAACCGACCTTAAAAGTAAGTTCAAAAACAAAACAAATAAAAATAAATAAATAAAAATCAGTTAACTAAATGTCACCATGACATAACTCACAATTAGTTAGCGGTCTGGCATGTTGGTAGCGATTCGTTGCTTAAGCCTTACCATAACATATAATTTAATAAATGGCTCCATGACATAACTCACAATTAGTTACCGGTCTGACATGTTGGCAGCAATTCGTTGCTTAAGGCTTACCATAACATATAATTTAATAAATGGCTCCATGACATAACTCACAATTAGTTACCGGTCTGGCATGTTGGAAGCAATTTGTTGCTTAAGGCTTACCATAACATATAATTTAAAAAACGTCACCATGACATAACTCACAATTAGTTAGCGGTCTGTCATGTTGGCAGCGATTCGCTGCTTGAGCCTTACCATAACATAACTTAATAAACGTTTCCATGACATAACGCACAATTAGTTAGCGCACGGGCATGCTGGCAGCGATTTGTTGCTTGAGCCTTACCATAATATATAATTTAACACTTTTCTTTTTTTGGAAGGGATAACTAGGTAATATTTCATTTCCTTAAAAATGGGAATCATGTGAACATGTTGGATTTTTTAACAACCTGAGTTGCTGATGTCTATGTAGAGCCAGGTAGATGGGAAAAAGATAGAAGGGTATAGGAAAACCTATACCAAGCTACATTAGTGAAATTATTAGAAATTTCGGCTGTGAAGGGTATGTAGAACTTTTTAGATTAGCACAGAATAGAAAAGAAGTTAAAGCTGCGTCACACCGATCTTTAGTAGGGTCAAAACAAAATGATGATGATTTTTTATGTAAGTAAAGTTTAAAACATCACTTCTATATTCATTGTAGCAATGTAATTATTAAATTACAGTATACTTACTGCATAATTCAAATATTATCTTCGCAAAGCAACAGCTGGCGAATTAAATCAAAATAACGTTTCACGATCGAATTTAAGAAACGAATAAATCCCCGTTTTTAATAAATGCTTTCTTATGTATACAAATTATCTATTTTCTAGGACCTTGTAGACTTTGTGCAATTCCATTCTAAATAATAAAGGCCCATCTTACGCAATATTCTTGGAAATCTTCATTAGCGTTCAAAATTGTTGTTTTATTACTACGTTATTATGTTTTAGTTATTAGTGACGTGTACTGTTTGTCTTACTCTAACACATAAATAATGATTGTGGGGTATCGCTTCTCTCCAACAGTGAATGCGGAAAATAATAAATAATTTTTATCATTTATTCCAGGGATTTTTACTGGTCCTTTTCGTATTCCGGCCGCTTCTTGGAATAAATGTTTCATTAATTAACTAGATATTTACGTAGTTCTAAATACGAATGACTCATCCTTTTATATTCCTAATATTCTAGAACATTTTTTACTTAAAATAAATTTCTGTAATCCACGGGGTGATTAGTTTAATAAACTTTAATTGCTTTTTAATGCAAAGAGGGTGAATTTTTATAGAAATATTTGCTTTTACGTCAAAACGTGTTTTTAATACACCTATTACGGCTAGAATTTGGGGTTTCAAATACACGAAATTACTTATTTTTAACCAAATACGTAAATATAGTACTATTCTATGCTATTTACAGCAAACGAAAAGCAATTTTATCAAAAATGTATTCATAATTAATAATAAGTGAAAATAAACGGCTTTGTATTTATCTTAAAATGAACGATTTGCGGTCGCCCTGAATGCGTTTTTAGGGTATCAAAAATTAATTAATTATACATATACAGCTTACGTTATTTGCTATTTATTTACGATATATATATATATATATATATATATATATATATAATAATCTATAGTATATTATTTTAAATACATGTATATTGACGTTAAGTATATGCTAATTTAATTATTCTTGTATATAGAAACAGTCTATGTAATATTTGCATACGCGTTTAATAAATTACCTTTGTTGTTCAGTTAATATATATTTTTGATTACAAAAGTTGTGATAGATAACGCAGTGGTTTATATTCATTACAATATTGTCTCTAATATAGTAAGTTAAAGTGAATATAGAAATTGGACAGCTCTATACATAGCACGAAAGTCTTAGGCATTCTACTAAGGGCTACAAATAACAACTGATAAGAAAATTTTCTTGGAAAGATCACCGGATATGTTGGATAAAGCCAAAGCAATTTGTACAACTGCTATTGAAAGTTATATGTATGTGAGGATTAGGGTGTGTAATAAGAAGGTATAGACCGTTATCAGAACATAATATATAATATATTTCATTGTTTTAGCGGTTAAAGTATTGGTTTTATAATAAGGAGGTTCATGATTCTAATGCTGTTAGGGCTTACTTTTTCCTCATTCTTTTGCACTCACCATATAAGAAGATATAAAACAATATGTAACCTAGTAGATATAATCTAAAAGGATTAGACCAACCGGCAGGATAAGTATATGGGTTAAAACGATATGTCGAGGGTTTGGAAAATATATGTATAGGGGTCAATTTCGTTTCATTTTTTGGCAAAATAGGGGTAGTGTATCTACTCAGATTGCTGGTTTTGAGAAGTGTACTTCAAAAATGTTTTACACCGTCGTTCAAGTACCGAAAATATAAAGATTTATAAAATATATTTCAAAATATAAAGCTGAAAAATTTCATTAAATAACGTTTTAATACGTATTATATTGAATTCTGACAAAATATTATTTCCTTGGTATTGCACTAAAATGCAGCAAAACTATTGGGGGAATCTGCATTCTGAGATCTAACATCTTTGAAAAAGCTGACACATTAGAGAAATAAATCTGAAAGATTTTGCACTGTTTGGGTACTTAGGTAAAACAAATTGAAAAATAGAGGTACTGTAGCACTTATTTTTGCACCAACATATAAAATAATTTTAATTGAATCTACATTCTCTTTTTAATAGGAAATATTTTAGATATTCCATGATAGACTTATTACACGTCTAAAATTTCTAAAGTTGAGATGTTTCTTAATGGAACAGCAGGGCAAAGTGTTGTTTCCTGTGATTTAATAGTATAATTTAGTCCCCCCAGAATAATTATTTTATAGTTTAGCATATTTAGAATTGAATAAGGTTAAATTAATATCTATTTCTACTGCAGGGTCCATCCTATACGCAACGAGATGAAACCTACAACTGGTGTTAATACGAAGTGCAGCGACAAATTATTTTTTACAAAAGCGCATAGTATAACCTATTATTCTCCTGCATCCCGTGCTTTTATGACAAGTACTCATCGTCTAAAACTGGAACGGAAAAGGGTTTTAGAAATTAGTATAGATAAACTCCTTGAATTAGAAGAAAAAGAGCAAAATATACTTAAATTTGTACTTATTAAAAATACAGGAAATCGCTTGCACCAGGAAGCTTTCAACGAGGATCAACAAAAATTAAATGTTCTAAAGTATTATGATTACAACAGCTTTGTAAGTATATGAATTAAAATAAAACATTTGTTGAGCTTTTGTAAATTCGTAGGCTGGCTTTTCTTCGACGGTTTCAAAACTAATAAAGAAGTTAAATTTTGGCGTATCAGTTGGTGATGAAATGTATAAAATATCCAACGAGAAGCATGCGTTCAAGATTGCCGTCGATTACAGGTTTAAACGACCTACATCCAGTCAAATTATCCTAGCAGACCAGTTGCATCAAGTAGACTGTCCTCCATCACATAAAAGCGTTGACTATAATAGGAAATTTGATAAGCAAAATATGTTTTCACAGATGAGCCTATCTCAAGACATTCGAATAATAACTTCTGTTACTGAAGATAACGAAGTAAAAACAACTAACGATGATGCAAGCCGCAAAAAGGTAAACTACAAAAATGATTATGTTTTTGACTCTATTAGGTCCAGCGGTACACCATCAACCTCATAAACCAAGACTTACGTTGATATTGTCGGAGACTTCCAGGGCCGGAGTCATTATAAATATTTATGGCGCCGGGTTGGGACCGTGTCATTTTATGACCTAAGGTCGACGTTTCGTCCACTTTTATAAGGGGCTTCATCAGGACAAAAAGAAAATAAAATATAAATATAAAATAATAATAATAAAAATAAGAATGATAAAATATTAATTAGACAAGCGTAAAAAGTATAAAAAGTATGAAGAGTTACTTCTGAACTAGCAGACTCACCAGCCCATTTAAGCGAAAATGTGTCTTGTGGCAAAGTAACTGGTGAAAGTAGTGAAAGTGGTGGTTTATATAGGGTGAGAACTTGATGCTTGAGTGATCATGAATAGAGAGGAGTGTGTAACTGATCAGTGAACGTTGCGGTTCTGCTTTTGTGAATATAGGCTCGTTTTCTAAATGGGAGAAAGGTACTAGCCATCGTCTTTGTTTAAATTGTTAGGACTATTAATGATTTCTATGGATTCTATGATTTTTCTATTGTAGAAAAATAGAATTGTGGCAATTAGTTTTGTCTTGTCAAAGTTAATGGTATGGCCTGCTTCATGTTGGTGTTCGGTCACTGCTGAGCGATTGTACTGACTTGTTCTTAAGCATAGCATATGCTCGTTTAGTCTAGTCGGCACTGACCGTCCTATTTCTCCTATGTACACTAAACCACAGCTGCAAGGTATACTATATACGCCTGGGGCTTTGAGACTGTTTTCTGGATCTTTTGGAGTTGGTAATATTTGTGAAAATGTAATTTCCGAGCTTATAGTCTGTTTTGATGTGGTGTTTACGTAAAATTATGCCAATTCGGTCTGTTACTCTGTGTATATACGGAAGAATTGTTAAAGATCGTGTGTCTGAATTACAGCGTGTTTTGGGAGTTCGTGTTGCATGCAGATGCCGGCTTATTACTCTGCCGATATCTGAGTTATGATAGCCGTTTTTTATGACTCGTTTTCAGATGGGTCAGTTTATTAGATAAATGTTCTGGATGTGACTTAATTGCACGGTGTACTAGAGAGTTGATTGTCGATGATTTTTGTGACGGATGATGATGTGACGACGCATGTAGGTATCTGTCTGTGATTGTTGGTTTTCTGTATACGGAATGACCTAGTCATCCGTTAGATTGACGCTCCACTAGAACATCAATAAATGGCAAAGTTCCGTTTTCTTCAAATTCAATAGTGAACTTAATATGTTTATGTTGATTGTTTATGTGATCTAGAAAATTATTAAGCGTTTGGTGTCCGTGGGACCAGATTACAAAAGTGTCATATACATAACGAAGCCAAGTTTTTGGTTTAAGGTTTGCGGATTCTAGAGCCATCGAATCCAACGACTCCATGAATATATTGGCCACAATAGGGGATAGAGGTGAGCCCATGGGTGTGCCAGAAGTTTGTTTGTAAAATTGTTCGTCGAAGACAAAATAGATAGAAGTTAAGCATTTTTCAATGAGTGTGGCTAGGTACTCAAATTCGTTTTCTTGCAACTTTCCAAGAACCTTCCACATCCTGTAAAAACATCTTACCAAAAAACTCTGTTCTCAAACACCGTCATAAACTGATCAGAACATATCCTATCCGAAAATGAACTAAATAACCTTTCCAAAGGACTAAACTCCTCAATTGCACCCAGAAAAATTCCTGCAGAGGAAATTATTAGCTCTGTAGAATCAGCGATCCGATCTTTACCCCAAGACAATGCCAACCTAATTCGCTTTGAAACAACTAAATGCCTCCGACATGCCAAAACTCCCATCAAAAACGTGACAAAGCAAGAAATGACGGCCTTAAAACACTTACGAACGAACAAGCAAATTGTTATACTTGCTGCAAACAAAGGTAATGCGACTGTATTTCTAAACCGTACAGAATACAAAGAAAAGATTAACCAATTATTACAAGACGATTTCTACACTCCTCTAACTAAAGACCCCACTTCAAAACTTGAACGGGAAATTTCAGCACTTATCAAATCTTCTAATATTCCCAATGCTATCCAAAAACGCATAATACCTCGCGAATCTAAACCACCTCGCTTGTACGGCCTTCCTAAAGTCCATAAACCTAATGTCCCTCTCCGTCCGATAGTGAGCACAATTGATTCACCAACATACCATCTGGCAAAATTCCTGGCAAATTTCTTAAAACCGTATTCCGGCAACAACCCTACTAATATTTTAAGCTCCACTCATTTTATAGAACTAATTTCAAATATTGAACTAGGCCCTGATGATATACTAGTCAGTTTTGACGTAACATCCCTATCCACTAACTTACCTGTCATAGACACTGTCTCCATTATTAAACAACTCCTACCACAAGAAAGAATTTGAGTACCTGGCCACACTCATTCAAAAATGCTTAACTTCTACCTATTTTGTCTTCGACGGACAAATTTACAAACAAACTTTTTTCACACCCATGGGCTCACCTTTATCCAATATTGTGGCTAATATATTCATGGAGTCTTTGGAATCGATGGTTCTAGAATCCGCAGACCTAAAACCTAAAACTTGACTCTATTATGTAGATGACGCTTTTGTAATCTGTCCCATGGACACCAAACGCTCAATAATTTTCTAGATCACATAAACAATCAACATAAAGATATTAAGTTCACTATAGAAATTGAAAAGAACGGAACTCTGTCATTCCTTGACGTACTAGTAAAGCGTCAATTAACGGACGACTAGGTCATTCCGTATACAGAAAACCAACACACAGACAGATACCTGCATGCGTCGTCACATCATCATCCGTCGCAAAAATCATCGGTGATCAATTTTCTAGCACACCGTGCAAGTAAGATTTTACAACCCGAACATTTATCTAATGAACTGATCCATCTGAAAACCAGTCTTATAAAAAACGGCTATCGTAACTCAGATATCGGCAGAGTAATAAGTCGACATCAGCATCCTACACAAACCCCCAAACCACGCTGTAATTCAGACACACGATCTTTAGCAATCCTTTCATATATATACAAAGTAATAGGCCGAATTGGCAAAATTCTACATAAACACAATATCAAAACAATCTATAAGTCCGCAAATAAAATTTCACAAATATTACCAACCGCAAAAGATCCAGAAAACGGTCTTAAAGCCCCAGGCGTATATAGTATACCTTGTAGCTGTGGTTTAGTATACATAGGAAAAACGGGACGATCAGTGCAGACTAGACTCAACGAGCATAAGTGATGCTTAAGAACAATTCAGTACAATCGTTCAGCAGTGATCGAACACCAACATGAAGCGGGCCATACCATTAACTTTGCCAAGACAAAACTAATTGCCAGAATTACATTTTCCTACAATAGAAAAATCAGAGAATCTACAGAAATCATTAAAAATTCTAACAATTTAAACAAAGACGATGGCTACTACCTTTCTCCCATTTGGAAAGCGAGCCTATGTTCACAAAAGGTGAACCGTACCGGTCACTGATCCGTTACACACTCCTCTCTATTTGTGATCTCTCAAGCATCAAGTTCTCGCCCTATATAAACCACCACTTACGCTACTTTCACCAGTTACTTTGCCACAAGACACCTTTTGGCTTAAATGGGCTGGTAAGTCTGCTAGTTTAAAAGTAACTCTTCATACATTTTATACTCTTTACACTTGTCTAATTAATATTTTATCATTTTTATTATTATTATTTTATATTTATATTTCATCTTCTTGTTTATCCTGATGAAGACCCTTACAAAAATGGGCGAAACGTCCACCTTTGGTTATAAAATGACACGGTCCCAACCCGAAACCATAAATATTTACAAGATTCACGTTGCCCGCCCACAAATTATAAAGAAGTATATCAATATTCTAAGAAACGGTAAACGAATATTGTAAAACTCAAGTAAAGTGTGTACTCACATTGCCGGAGATAGTTTTACGTTCTTAATTTTAAGGGCAACAGAAAATCAGTTTTTTTTTTGTAATAAGTTTTCTATAACCAGAGATTTTAATGTACAATTTGCGCTGCTTCACTGACAAAACCAGTCCCTTCTTGATAAAATTGAAATGTTGAAATGAAACATTTGATTTAATCGTGAATGCCCAATACGTACAATATTTGTTGTAACTAAAAATATGCAATTTGATCTCCAAGCTTCCTTAATTTAATGAGATATATTTACAGTTAATTGCAAAACTCTCACATTTATTAGAAAACGTCGGTTACGGTCACGCAATTCAATCCGAACAATGCATAGATTCAAATAGCGTAAACTATACATAAACCTAACTTTCAGTTATCTTTGGCTTCTTGTCATTCATATCTGACAGTCACATGATGTTATGTCAGAATTAGGCTGGAAGCGACGCCCGAATTCATGTCCGCACCCAACTACTAAATACAAATATAGGGTAGTCGCCTAACGTAAGTTGAGGTTAAATACTACGATGGTAATTATTAAGATGGAATTTCAACTTTAGTCTTTAACCATGACTTCGAGCATCGCCCTTGCGCATATCTGACGTAAAGTCAATAGCTTAACTGTTGTATATGATTGATAAAGACGTCAAACATTACTAAAGGCTAAGGTTATATAGTAGTTAATAACGTGATTAGATTTATAAATCTTCCTAGGTAAGGAATTACCATTTCCAATAGCTCAATTGAAAAAAAGGACCTGATATAAATTATTCAATCCCTAACTTTATTTATTGTATATATATATATATATATATATATATATATATATTGCCGTGATTCTCTTCCCGTTTTTGAATTGCCCACGTTCTGTGCCAAGAATTGCTGTGATTCTCTTGTCCGTTGAATCTCTTCTGATAAACGCCTCTTGACTCTTTCCTTCCGCCTCGGCTGCTCACCTAGTTACAACTTTCATCCTCATTCATAAAAAAACACATTCCTACCACAAACATGAATGTTAACTCTATTTACACCAATATTTACAATACATTAAAATTTCAAAATTATATTTCAGCATAAATTTCAGCATCATAAAATTTCAAGTTCAAATTTGTCATCATTTTAATTTGCATCCGGAATTAGAGTCCTAGTAGGATGCATACTAATTAAGTAAACAATATTTGCAGACCTGAGTCTGAATAAAAGAGCATCTTCTACCCTTCTTACGTTAATTTAACAGGTTAGTCTAATTGAGCTCAAAGACAGACCCAAATTTTCATCATAATTAAAAACATAAACCTGATAAATACTCCTTTCTACTTATACAAGAAAATTTTACCTTAACATTTAAAATTTGTTGTTTATACAAATTTACTACTGTCCATCTTTATCAAACAAATTATAAAGATATTCAACACACACCAAAACATCAAAGATCGAACAACAATGAATAAGTTACCTGAAGGTTAATGCACTCGTGACTCCAATGTACATCGTCCTTGCTAATCCCATCATTCCAGCTGTTTAAGTCTTCGGATTTCTGGCCGCCTTTAAAAGTTTCTACACCACCATTCATCAAAAAGGTTTCAGGGCTTCTCAGGAACTCATCTAAGTAAATCGAAATCTTGCTTTGTGGATCCAATCACGTTTACAAATAACATTTGATTACTAACACTCCCGAAACATCGCAATGAAATTCATAATTCTTTCACGCTATATCAAAACTGCATACTTCTATTTATTTACTTATCGTTACTAATTTAGATAATTAGAACAGTAATACCCGCAAATATAACTAGACTTTATTACCTTTATTTATTTTCAAGTGCACTAATGCATAATAACTTTTATCGTAGCACGTAATCACCATGTATTCTACTTAAAGTATCGAATAAAATCAAAAAATAAAGAGCAAACCTGGTTGTAGTATCAAATCAAAAATAAAAGAGAGCTAAACTCCTATCAGCACGGGTTTATATAATGGCTCGCTTGCATGTCGAATTTGTCCCGCGACGGACGATTTTAAGAAATTCGCATTCTATTTTCCCTTCCTATGGCTCGGCACAATGATTCTACTGAAATTTGCACACGCCTCGCAACACGTCCGAGAACAACTAATTAATTTTACATATAAACTCATATGCTTCCACCTCTCATGTTTGCATCTTATTTCAACCTTAATCGCCAATCTAGTCTGTTTGTTCTATCTACAACCTGTGCTCTTGTTTTACATATTTCCCCTCATTCAACTACCAATGCCTTCCATCTCGCTTGTCTTTATCCCACAAACTTGCTTTCTTACTTGCACTCATATTTGAAGCTTATTGACTATCATATACATCGTTATCTTTGCAGGTGTTCTTTGTTCTAATACGCCGAAGGCTCTTACGTGACTTCCCCACGTCTTTTATAATTTTTCGATAGTTTTAGTACTTGGAAAGATTAAATTAAATACAAATTGAACATTTTAACTCTGCTTCTTTTTATAGAAAGCGTCCAGTGAATAATCTAAACCCCTTATTTCTAACGAAACGAATAAAATTTTATGCTCCACGGTTTTAATAATGCGTATTATCTAATAAAATTCTACATTACTTCTTTCTACACGTTGATTATGCTTATATACAAACCTTACATTCTAATTAAATGATTTAAATCTACACAGTAGGCCTTTAATTAAGCGTACTATTTTCCACTGCTTTAATATACATGGTGTTTAAAATTAATTAATTTTCTACCCTGGTCTAAATTTGAGTAATGTATATATATATATATATATATATATATATATGTTGATATTGCTATGAACTAACTGGAACTATCGTTCGATTACGTTCGATGTCCAATTAAAACTTGTTATGATAACGCCGCACTCGGTATCAATGGCGTATTCTACTTATAACTCCACCTCTCTGTGTTTATTTCAATCAAGTTACGCTCCCACTAATTTTATTATTCTGACTCGACTAACTTTTATTTTGAATTATAAAATGAAGTTAATTCCATTCCATATAATAAAAACAAATATTATTTACAGGTTATGAAATTTAATAAAATACACTTTTCAATCAATCAATATTATAAGTTTTATTTATCTCAAAAATTTATATGTTTTGCCATCAATCTAAAGTCACCAAAAACTATTCTTTTATTTTCAAAAGAAGCCTCAAACGTTCAAAACCCCTTTATTATATTACGTACTTTCAACGTATGCAAAGTTCGTTGCTGACTCTGTTACATTAGTTTATATTAATTAAGCAATTCAATATTCAAATTCAAAAAATAAAAAAATATGTCTTAAAACTAAAAAGATCTAACCTAGTCTGTGTGCTTCTTTATTTCCTTCTCGCAACCAAGATTATCGACGCATCCATTATCAACTAACATCAATTAGAATTCTCCATGCATTATTATACCATCCATCGTATTTGAAATTATTCTCCACCAATTCGGAATTATTATATACCCATTTGAAATATTATCCATTCACACGCTTGAATTATTACATTTGAATTATTGTCATCACCCTCTGGATTATTATTGTCAGACTTAGATTCATTACATCTCCCTCGAATTATTTTCACCAGCCTCAGACTTAGAATTATTATTATCACACTTAGATTTATTATCGTCCAACTTAGATTTATTGTCGTCCAACTTGATTATTATACTCCCATCTCAGAATTTATTCTCGCCAAACTTAGATTTATTATCGTCCAACTTAGAGCCCTATTATTATTATATTTTAGTTTAAATAAATTCCCCAAATTCTATTTACGTTCATCGGCATTAGAAATTTTCATATTCGTAGCACTATCTGCCATTAAACACTTTTACTATCAAAATATTATTACGTACGCGTTACTATTTGATTTATAGTGACACAGCTTGGCCTTGTTGAGTTGAAAACTGAGCTCCGTTATTATTCTCGCTGTTAATATATGGTTGATATCCCACTTCGTCTGTGGGTTTGGCTTACAAGCCCGTCGCTAATCTTAACCAATAAGGTCTCTCTATTTTCTACACTTAAAGTGGTTTTCTGATGTAACATTCTCGGCCTTTCGAGTAATTGTTGTTTGCTTACATATGCCTTGTTATCAGACCATGCGGTGTTTTGGAAAAATAATCGCTTTTCCATATTATACACAAATACCTGATGCAATTCGAATTTCAATTTTCAAGTATGTTTATTTTTTACGCATTTTTAATTACCTTTACTATTAAAAATTGTTAATTGTTTCTACGCACTTACACAACGCTTCTTTAAGTTTTATCTTTTATATCCGTATTATCACAAATAATTAGAATTCTTTCTGAATGCGTGTTTAATTATATGAACTATGCTTAATTCTTAATACGCTTGCTTCTACTGAAAAAATTTCGTTATTTGCCTTACATAAAATTACTAAAACTCTATATACCGGGTGTTAAACATTTACTATTTACCTAATGCCCGAATTACTTATTTGTATGCTAACTATGCGTCCTATTGTTACTATTTGCGTCGCTTAAAACTACTTATACTCTATATACAGGGTGTTGACTGCTTACTATTTACAAACTATCCCAATTACTCAATTCTCTACTAAATAAATGCAGTTTTCTGCTTCCTATTATAATTTCTGATTACTACATGACCATTGCTATAAAATACACTCTTAAACAACCCCTTATCACAGCAATATATTATTGTAAACTTTCCGTTGAAAATTGTGCCCCACCTATTAAATGTCATAATTAGTGTGAGGTTTAAGCTCTAACTACTCGAGCCCTCCCGTTGGGAAGCCGTAATTTACTGAGAAGTTTGCTCTGAAACGGCCCTCGGCTGCTCCAACTCTGGTATGCTTCTCAATCCACCAAAACCTTTTAAAACCAACACAAACGCTTACCTGTTAACGCTGGATCTAAAACTCCCGCTTACTGCTTCTATGTTAAAGCCTAATAGAACTTCACACCCTACAATCACACACTCAAAATAACGCAATTTACAAAATACATCACACTCTATTTACATGAAATAAATATTACAATTTCAAAATACCTTTCCTTATGTACATTCGTATTATTAGTAATGTCCACAATTTCATTTTCAAAAGTATTTTAATTTGATAACCTTATTTAAACAAATATTTTATTAAAGTAAGAGGGCGTTCTTCATACCTTACGTTAACTCTTTTGTCTTATCAGGAGCTTATATTAAAACTCGTTAAATGTGAGTGCAAGTTTACCGCACTACAAAAATACAATAAGCCCCCTATACTTCTTTACAACATAACCTGGTTATCTCTAAATTAATTATCTTTGACTACCTAAATAAATTTCATTTTCATCTAAAGTTCCATAAATTTTCAGTTATTTAAATATATCAAATAAAAAAAACACTTCAAAGCACCAAAAAAATTAAGAAAACCATAGAAAATATTAACCACACAATGTTTTTATACAATGACATACCTGGTAACTGTCTTTAAACCGTTAGCCGCCAACCAGCCCTTGAAGATGATGCCGTCCAGTATGGCACTAATCCACGAAACAGCTTCCCTGTTAAATCACCATCATTCTACACCTGCTGCTACCCCAAAATCTCTTTATTTATCATAAAACCATGAGCATCCAATTTTAAAATTTACTCTTTGTATTCCCAAATAAATTAACCAAAAATCGCCGCCTTCACCATCAAATACTTCCAAATTTTACTAACTTTCGTGCATTCCAAAGCCACAATAATTAATCGTTTGTACTTACATACAAAATTTACTCTTCATATAAAAATGCTTTATTCGCCTTTTAATTGACTTTACTTGTCATCATACTAACTTATGAGCAATTTTACATAAATTCGCTAACTTTCACTAAAAGTAACTCGCGCAAAGCACTAAAGAAAAATTAAGACACCGACACCCCCTTTGAGAGTGGTTTATGTAGCCATCGCTGCACCTCCCTTGTTTTCCAGTTCGCACGTACAACAATATTCTGTGTAAAAGCCCAACCGTTTTCTCACTTATTAAAACTGCTCGCTTAACCGACTCGATATTTTGTGAAAAGGTTTAACGACTCTTCGTTTCCTTTGAATTACGATAACAAAAATCTTAAAATACTTGGTAAAACATACACCATGGTAAACCGTTCTTCTGATTTCGCAAAACTAGCCTCAACTGTTACTCGATTCCGAATACATTCACGCCTTCAAACTCCAACAAACATCTTTTCATCTCTCTTATTCATATAACTCCTTTTCACATATACGCTTCCACAAGCTGAATGTTTTCCTTACCTAATACAAACTTGTCGCACGTATACCAGTATTGTCCAGTCATCTCGCTCAATTCCTTTCCCTTTCTTTTAATCGATGCGCGTTTGCTTATAATATTCCTAGAAATTATTGATTTTGTTTCTCCCTCTAAAACAAGTTTGTTCGTCGTTTTTCTCCTATACTACATCTATAATTAAGTCTCTGTTTCTCACTCGTATTCATACGTTTCTACTCCGTGCTTGTTCCTCCATGACAGTTGTTTCTAGCTTCTCTCCAATACTACTTTTATAATTAAAAATCGATATCTTAACAAACACATTGCTTCTTCGTCCTACTTATGTGTTTTCTGTTCTGTCCTCGTTGTATATTGACTACGTCAACTACTAACGGTCTTTTCCTCCTTGCAACATATTAAAGCTTGTTTATCGTACCTGTTATCGTGAAATATCTCCCCTTTTACTTTGTTTTGAAACTTTTTCTGGTTTTACCATTGAAAATAATAATCCTACTTTAACGAATACGCAAAGCTTTTATATTCTCGTATGCTACATTAACTAAAACTTAAAAATGGTATTCTTAGCTCGTTGTTTCTAATAAATACTGCTCTATCTTACAATAAAGATTATGTTACGTCATTCCTAAATTAAATTAACCCTACATTATTATACGTTGAATAAGCTCTAAATTAATTATTTAAAATACCCTAATTATCTAAACTGCTTAATAGATTTTTTATAAGTTCTTACTCTAACACCAAGCTTGATTTATAACCTTATGTATTTACAATTAACCACGAATTATACGATAATATATAGCCGTGGTACTCTAAGACACCTCTGGAACACTCGAGTCTTTTCTAAAATACCATTCGAGCCCCACGAATTGGTCGTCATAAAATTGCCGTGGAACCTTTGATTAATTCGTGCCCCCTTCTGGGCCAACATAAAATTTTCAAAAAAAATTTTTTATGAAAAAAACTTTCTTACCCTTTATTGGACGTCTTCGGATTTCTCTGCTTACCCTGACTAGCTCAGCAATCAGCCTCGTCTTGAATACCTATCTTTTAGTACATACCTCTCTCACACATACACCATCAAATGAAATTACCAAAATAATACAATCACCATACAACCTTTTATTTACACATATTAACGGATAAAATAATTACACATAAGTACAAACGATTTGGTACAATTGTTACCAGCTCAATTATTAAATGCTTTAATGTCCTTGGTTTCTAAATTATTTTAACAAGAATTCTACATGATATGAGTAGATGGGCTCCACATGCAACCCTAGTTTGACTTCATACTGGTCTATGGTGAGCTCATTATAACCAAGTTTTTGTAAATACTTTTAATTTTGCACTTTATTGATAACAAATTTACAGACCCGTTTACTCCTTACAACCACAATTTATAGCCTGAATAAACCTTTATATACCATCAATAAACCCTTTTTTAATAATCAAAATTAATTGTCTTGCACATGTACCTTTTTAAACAAGTTTTAAAAATAATAAATACGCCACCAATAAGTCAAACACACAAACACCAAAATATCAACACAATTGTTTATACCAAGACAGAAATTTAAAGTTTGTTACCTGGAGTGACCTACGTTCCTCGTCACCGCTGCAGATGGCTACCAGAAACTCTCGTCGATGTGTCCGTCAACTACGAGGAAGCCTGGATCCACAGATCCCCACCATTCAACATCTCCGCTACCACTCCGGTTCTTCTCCCAAGATATTAGCTTCGTCTCAACAGTACCATTCCATACCATATATATCATGCATACAGATTGCTTTCAGATTTGCTTACCCCAAATATCATCCATCCATTTAATAACTTTGTCGTAGTAACGGCACCTTCTATCTAAACAAGCCCCAACTCGTGCAAACACTTTTATAACTTGCGGTCCGCTACTACAGCTTTTATGATTTTTAACAGGATGTTTAATGTAACTATACTGAACACAATAATTGCTAACCGAAAGCTTTTACTATTATAGGTTGAAGATCTAAACCCGTATTCAGATCTCAATGGAAAGAAAAAGACAAGAGAGCTTTAATATATTCGTTCTGGTATTTATATTATTCTCAAACCCCCCTTAGTGGAACCTGTTTCATATGAAAAGCTTGTTTTCGAAGCGACTTCTTAAAATTTTGAACGTAACCGACTATAATTTCTGAAAAATTTCTCCCGTCCGTCGTACTGTTTACTTAGAATTTCGTTTCCTACCTGACCGTATGCGCACTTCTCAAAAACTGTTGGCCATCGACCAATGATAGAATTTTTCCCCGTTCAGACGCGCCACCTTCTAGCTATATATCTCCGTTCCACGCATATTTGTTGTTCCCTTTCGAACCCCTCTTAAATTACAGAAAATCAATATTGTAGTCGTCCTTCACAAATACCCATGTAATTCTTACGTGACTTCAACCCAACGCTTCATTTATACATTTCTCTGTCTTTTTTATATTATCAGTCGTTTATTCCACTCATTCCTTAAGGTACTGGTTATTGTAGCAGCTTATCCAAATTGACCGTTGAAAATAATTTCTATGGAATTTTGTGCTAAGGTTCATTTTATATTCTATGAACCTGACATATAACAGGTGTTTCTTAAAACAATCGACCGTTTGAAATAACAATTTTCGGTTTCTTCGATTCGTAGTATTTGTATAACCGCACGTTGACTTTTAAAATCAAACATTTGCGTTTGAAATAATTGATTTTCTATGCAAGCACGCTCTCTTCTTGCTTCCATGCGTTTGATTAATTTATTATAATTTCTTATGCGTATCCTTGAGCTGTTTGTGTACTCTTAAACTTTCTTCCCTTATGTAATTTTCACATTTCAATTTAAATATAGACAAATACCTTAATACCCGTCCGTTTTCACTATATAAATTAATTAATTTGGCGCGTACATAATTTGCTCTTATTTCTATATACATGGTTGCTAAAATTTTATTGTCTACGCCTATTTAATCTTTAAATTCACAACAATATATATGTATTATATGTAATATATATATATATATATATATATATATATATATATACATAATATATATATATATATATATATATTGCTGTGATAAGGGGTTGTTTAAGGGTGCACGTTATAGTAAAGGTCGTTCGGGAAGGAGTAATTAGAATAGTCAGCAGAAAACTACACTTATTTAAGGAAATAATTAAGAAATGGACATAGTTTGTAGATAGTAAGTAGTCAACACCCTGTATATAAAGTAGAAATAGTTTTTGGGCGACGCAGGTAAACATAGGAAGACGCATGGTTGGCGTAGGAATGAGAAATACATGTATTAAGTAAATAGTAAACATTAAATACCCTGTAGATAAAGTTTAGTTAATTTAGGTAAAACAAATAAGGACGTTTTTCAGTGGAAGTACGCGTATATTGAGAAATAAATGATAAAGTGTAATTAGACACGCATTAAGAAGAAGAGTTCCAGACAATTAAATTAATACGGATATAGAAATAGAGTTTCAGGCAGTTAATATAAATGCGTACAAAGATCTAACCAATTTGAAAAGAGAAATGATTAAAAATTGCGTGAATCACAGGTAAACATGAAAATTTAAAGTCGGGTTGCATCAGTTGTTTATAGAAAAGCAAGTAATCTATCAAAATACAGCATGTTGATAATGAAAGACAGCTGCGGGCAGGTTGTGATTATGGGAAAGCGTGGAGCATTGCATCAGAAACTGCTCTAAAAGCAATTATTTGATTGGTTAAAGACAAGCGACGAGTTCTATACCAGACCCACGGATGGAGTGGGAATTCGAGATTATATTAGCAAGCACCTTGATAAGAAAGTCAGTTTTGAACTTAATGAAGGCCGAAGTGCATTGCCATTAAATAAAGTAATACGTAATAAGTATAAAAGTGAAAAATAAAATGAGTGCGAATATGAAGATTACAATTGCCGTTTAAACGTAAGTACGTTTTTAATGAATTTATTGTAAAGTAAGACATAAAAATAATAGGGTTTCGAGGTCTGAAAGAAATAGACTAGGATTCTGATGTTAAGAAAAAAATACAGTAATACAATTTAAATGTCAAGAGGAAAAGAAGAATAATACAATCTTGAAGTACAGGGATGAAACAAACTACAATTTAAGTCTGGGGCAGGAATGATAAAAGTCTAAGTTGGAAAAATTGAAATAAATTGGGGTATATAATTTAATGGTGATGGTCCAGAGTGTAATAATTTGAATGGAATCCAGAATTGGGGAAGATCATTTTTATTGGAAGCGTCGATGTGAAAAAGATAAAACCAGGTCAGATTTTTAGTTATAAGACATTTGTTTTTCTACATGAATTTTTATTTTATTTTTAATATTGAATTTGCTAAATATGATATGCGTGTGAAGAAGTCAACAAAAGAGGTTGCATACATATTGAGTGAGTAATAAGAAAACAGGTTTAGAATATTCTACACTTTGTTGGTAAAGATAATAAATTTTCTTTGGTGACTTTGGGTTTTTGAGTACATACTAGATGGTTGTTAATAAATGAAATTTATAAGAAATGTATTACAAATAATTTCAAAAGCTGTACATAACATATTGGTTTCATTATATAAAATCTAAATTTACTGAATTTTATAATTGCAAATAAATGCTAGCCGAGGTCATAAGATTTAAATAGTACAAAGGCGGAGCCACAAGTTGAATAGGAAAGCGATAACCCGCAAGGCGGTAACGTATCGAATTTTGCCATTGGTAGATAGAGTTGTCTAAAGATAAAGTCCAGTTGATAGCAAGACAGCCGGAGGAAGAGATAATTACAATTTGGTTTATTTATAGTGAATATTAAAATGGTGGTGGTCCAATAATTCTTTTAATATCATAGCAAAATAAATATAGCAGCCCAACGTAGGGACTCGATAATCCGCTAATAGCATAGCAATATATATATAATAAAATATATAATATATATATATATATAATATAATATATAATATATATATATATAATATAATATATATATATATATATATATATATATATATATATATATATATATATATATATATATATATATATATATATATATATATATATATATATATAATATATATATTGTTGTAGATTCAAAGAGTTAAATTTGGGGTAAGCAATACAATTTCAACCACCCTGTATAAAGAAACGAACAAATTATTTACGCGCAAAATTTATTTGATTTATTTAAGGTACATAAAGAAAATCAATTTTAAAAACAAATAGAAACGCATAATTAATTTAATTTATTTTAATTCAACATGTAAAAGCACTAGAAAACACACCAGGGTAAAGAAAATCAATAATTCCAAGACAAAAGGTTTCTTAGTAACAAACAGACGTCAGTTTTATCGGATACGGTGAAATATAAACTCCAAGAATTGTTGTTTTAAACGGTCTATAATTAAAAACACCTGTATTTTTAAAAGGTTAGCTTCTTCGAAATTATCAGCATAACAAAGCAGGATTTCATAGAAAATAGTTTTTAACCGTCAGTTGATTCGAATATCAAGCAAACAAAGTTCTTAAAGAGCAGGGGAGATGCACGATTGGTAATATGCTACAGATAGAGACGGATATAAAAACATTGGTATTTGAAACGCACGTACTAATCCACGTGCAGTGATGAGAAGCTGTCGGCAATATCGATTTTCTATAACTCAAGTGGGGTTTGGAACGCGACATCAAATATGCATAAGACAGAAATGAAAATATTACAGGCGGGGTTTTATGACGACACAAAATAGTATTATTGGTTGGGAACTGACAGTTTTACAAACGTACGAACATGCGACAGGTAGGAGCGATTTCGGATCATACGACGCGTTCACGGAGTGATTTTCAGGAATTTTCAAGTCGGTTATATAAAAATTTGCAGAATTGTTATTTGAAAATAAGATTTTGGCGTGAAGTGTGTCCTGGGGGTAGCATTTTGAAAAATATAAATACTCTAGGAGAATTAGGAGAGCTCTCTTTATATTCTCATCGTTTTATACTACGTTACAACGATAGACCGACGTTATAGTAGAGTTCTTGTGAGTATTAAAAATATTCATAATACAGTGAATGTAGTACTAGCACTTGTACTTGGTAGTTCTGGCCTTCTAGTTTAACGTAAGATACGTGTAGTGAATTAAATAAATTAACCAAGGTCCAACTACTACCATACCAAGCTAGTAAATCAATAGTTAGAAGTATAATATACGTGAGTTTGTATGCTGTTATGGAATGGTATTTTGAAGCAAGGTGCTTGACGAATATTGGGGTTATCATCTATGAGTATGTGGAGTATTAGAGCGCATAGTCACGAAGCCAAGGGATTCTGGTGAGCATCGTCGAAGAGATGGAGGCCTGAAGCATCCTCCAGGTAACTTATTTAAAATTTCTGTTATCTGATAAACTTTTGTATTATTTGGTGATGTGTGGGTGAATATTGGGGTTATTTGTGGTTATATAACGTATCGGAAAAGATACGTGTACTGGACAATTACTGGGGTTATTTAAAATTTTGAAAAGGGGTGTATTTAAAACTTACTAAATTTTATTATGAATATAAATTGGATTGTTAAAGGTAAACGGGTCTATTAATTTTGTATTAATTTTATGCAAGGTAAAAAGCATACATTAATAAACTGGATTATTATGAGCTCACCATACTCCAGTGTACAATAAATTTAGGGTATTATTTGGGGCCCATCTACTCATATTGTATTAAATGTGTTTGCAAATAATAATTTAAAAGAAGGACTTTAAAACATATCACTTATTGAGTTGTAATTAGTGTACCAAACTGTTTATACCTGTGAATAATTTGGCTGTATATAGCGGGAAATAAAAGATTGTATGATTGTTGTATTATTTGGTGATTTTATTGAATGGTGTGCGAGTAGGAAGGAAGAATGATTGTAAATTTAGGTATCCGAGAAGAGGCACAGCTGAGCTAGCCAAGGAAACTGCTGAAGATTACTGAAGCAGAAAATCAGCAGTGTAAGAATTCTTTTTTATAAATTGTGTTTTATTTTTTTGAAAATCAGTGTTGACATTAGCGATGTATAAGGCTTAACACATAGACCACAGCAATATATAAATATATGTATATACATATATATATATATATATATATATAT
Organism: Platerodrilus igneus; assembly: GCA_036346225.1. NCBI lineage: Eukaryota > Metazoa > Arthropoda > Insecta > Coleoptera > Lycidae > Platerodrilus > Platerodrilus igneus. Next base: position 6,206,630 of record JARFIW010001513.1, on the reverse strand, counting down.
ATATATATATATATTGAAGTGTACGTAACAGCTAAAAGGGTATAAAGAGTACTTTGTTGTTTTAAGGTTGTGTATATGCCAATACAAGCCAATGACTAGATCACGTAAATGTAAATTTTGTGTTTGCCGTACTTTACAAATGGTAAAGTATTTAAAGTAGATTGGTCAGAGTAAAAGTGCCAATACGTGAAAGAATGGCTTGATGACGTGAGAAAACTCAGTATTCAAGGGTTTATACTAAGTTGTACGTTGATAATCCATAGAGTGTAAATTTGCTGGTCTAAAAGCCGGTTGCGTCTGTGTAAGTTCCACTGTTTACAACACAGGGCCAGGATTATATGTGAAACATTTCGGCACGTATTTATTAGAATCAACCTTTGGACAATCTTGTATTATCAAAATTATATGTGAAAATATTGTATCAAAAGTGATTTAAGTGCGACGCGATCATATGTACCAATGATCGAACAGTTATTTATATAATCGTAAAGTGTAAAAAGATAACTAATAGGTATTAGTGACACAACACTAGTTGTGACGAATTAATTGGGTGTTGGGTTTGTAGAAATGTATAAAGAGTAGGCATAATAATTTTGAAGGTGGCGGTATTACCTAGGTAAAAATAATAAACGAGAACGATTTGAATAATTTTGGTAAAAAGACGTGTTTTGGTATAAATGTACTAAGTTGGATATTTTAAAGTTGAAATAAAATCTTTTGGAAGTTAAAGATTTTGATTAAATTAGAGAAAAGTATAGATAGTCAAAGGAAACACTACGAGTCAAGAAGAGTGGAAAGTTAGATTAGATATTGGAGCGGCACCGAGACAGGTGTAAATAAGAATTGGTATTTAGAGTGATTTGGATTGAGGTAAAAAGAATTTGGAGTGGATTTATTAGACCGAAGGAAAACGAATTGGAAGTAATTTGGGTATTACATTGCGATTGAAAGGTATTGGGTGGAAAGTATAAAGCAGCACAGAATTTGAAAGAGAAGGTTAAGGATTGGTATTGGATCGTATATTGTTGGATTAGAAGGAGTGTTTAAACAGAACGACGGTATAAGTAGAAGAAAATGAGCGCGGGGAAGTTAAAATTAAAGGTATTCTAAATTCTAAATTCAGTAATTATTTATAGATTTGGGTGGATAATAAAATCAAATATATCAAAAACCTGGTGTCTGGAAAGCCAAGTAGTCCTTGTGATAGTGGAGCGTAGTGTGAAGACACATCCGGTGGCCGAGATCGTTAGCCAGAGTTAAGGGAAAGGCCTACAGCTGAGGATAAATCAGGTGAGTACTGTGTTTTTGGAACGTCAAAGTCATTTTGGTAAGTGTATTTGAATTGGCACAAGGCTACGCGGATCTGTTTGTTAAATTTGGCATATACGCATAAAAAAGATAACGTATACTAAAATTAAGGTAGTGCTGTTTGGTCGGCGTCGTGACCATCTACCTATCACCGAACCCACGGTAGGTAGGTGTAGATACCCTGAGAGAGAGAGGTTCAAAATAGTCGAGGTACACTTATATAAGTTTTGTTTTGTAGACCGACCAGACATAATTAAAGCACGATAAATAAAGTCAAAATTTGTACACTAACAAATAAATGAAAGGTATATATAAAGTATTTAAAAATATAAATAAATAAACAATATAATATATATTATATATAATATAATTTACTCATTAATTAAACTGAAACTCTCCTGAGGGTTATATTTAAAAGTTTAAAAACTAATTCAATACTTCACTTTATCTGTGGGTTCCTAGATGAAGTAAAATGGTTTAATTGTTACGTTCAGCGCCCTCTTATGACTTTAAATCCCAATTGCAGTGGGAACGACTATACTGAAACTACAGATTTTGTATTTATTTGCCTTCGTTTAGCGATTGCACTGTTATAGATTAAAAATAATGTAAACAAAGCTTTTTCTTAATTCAGAATTTAACTATGTTCGATATTACTGATTTAATTACAATCATAATACCTTCGATCCTCTAGTCTATCGAAGCTCCTTCCACACTTGTAGTAATGCAGCTGGTTTAAAGAAATATCAAGTAATCTATTAAAAAGAAATGTATGCTTTAGTTCTACTGTACAACCCTTTTAGCACACCAAATCAATGGCTTTTGTAAAATATAATGAATAAATTCCTATGCAAAGGTATACCCCCACGGCATTTGACAAACTCAGCACTGGTTCCCCATAAAACGATTTCTTGGACCTGGGTGCCGCTTTACAAAAATGTGATCCACTATTCGCTGAAAATGGATTTTCCCCGATCTCCTGCTACATGGAAATTTTCTATAAAATCCTAAACTTCACCAATTTAGGTAGCACTCCTATTATTTTACTATCTCAGACATTAACTGCACTTGCATAATATCTTTAGCATTACTATTTTGTAAAATTTAAAATAAAAAAAAGAACGAGATCACAACAAACACATCTTCTATTTTTCAAAAGTAATAATTTTCTCTCAATCAACAAACTTTCTGTTGCTTAGTTTCCCATCATCGTATTTTCTTGGCCAACTAATTTCTAACAATTTTCATAATTCAATTTCACAGAAATTATCTCTAAGTAGATCACTGAATTGTTTTACATTTCAGGTACAAAATATGAAACTTTTATTGATTAAAATTTTACAATACAATAACATGGGCCCTAAATACTAAAATAATGTTACAAAATCGTTTTTTAAAATTACACTTACAACTTTCTTAATGCCTATTGTTACTCTATCCATACTCAATTATTTATGGGTCCTTCAACTACCAGAAAAGGTTTCTTTTTTTTGCTAGTACAGTAAATAAATACGCATATGCTTAATTCTGAATCAGACAGTTCCCTATATGAACTTTAAAATGTGTATCACTTTAACCTCCAGACATGTGTCTAATTTTATTCATATTTTTATATTACAGATTAACCTATAAGTGTTAAATTCACCACATTAGACCTTATATACAAATTTTCATCCCATAATTCACCATATAAAGCCCCACCTGATTTTTAATATTAATGTTACGAGCTACTATTAGGCAACCCGTCAAACACACAAGCGCCGTAAGCAATGTATATACTACAGAAGCCTAGAATTTTCTAGCATATACTGAAGTATGAATCATCCTTCTAATTTAGGGTATATATAAAACCGCTGATGAAGTACAGGGTTAGTCTATATCATAATGTCAAATATAAATTGTATCGTGTAAAGTTAAATAGTTAAGCTTTTGAAGTCCAAGAGTAAACATAAATGTTATATTATGTGAACGTGTATTATGTATCGACAGCTTGTAGAATACATAAATAGACAAAAGTGTAATAAATAAATAGTAGTGTTAGTGTTGTTAATAGACCTATGGTTAAGAATTTAGTTGAAGAAGATATTAGTGCTTGTAAATTTATTAGTGTGATAGTGCTTTATTGTTAATTGGACTGAAAACATCTATAAATAAGGCATATACTGTTAATTATACTTGTGAACAGCTTTGTAATATGATGATGTTACGAGCGTAGTCTTTACAGGTTAAATACTAGTATTGGACTATTTTCTTCCTGGATTTGGAATTAGTCAATTTGTTTGTGATAAAACAACTTTTTCTTTGTTTGAAGTGCATTTAATCTGCATTCTAAAGTCTCAGCATTCTGTAAATTTGTAGCTGACGACGTGTTATAAATTGGTCATTCATCTACGACAAGCGAAGTTGTTTGGTTAACAGGTTACAGTTGGTTTTGCTACTTTTTGATTTGTCTTTTGCCTTTGGTTTGTTAGATGGTATCAACAGCTCCCTACATTTGATTTTCAAATACTCCACCAGCTCCACCATAAGGTACTACATTGGCCAGGAAGTGGTCTTTTTTACCTGGAAATTTTAAATTGTGCCGAACCCTTGCTACTCCAAGCAAGCGGGGGATCTATAACGTGCGCGACATCACTCCCATACGGGACCTACATTTTATCTCTCATCAAAATGCTGGGATCAGCAATCATATGCAAACCTGTCGGATCCGCGAAGCTACTGGTTTCAATAGTCCCTACATTTGACTTTCCAATACTCCACTCGAAGGTATTACATTGTCCAGGAATCGAGTCTTTTTTATCTAGAAATTTTGAATTATGCCGAATCCTTCCTATTCCAAATCTTTAACGAGCATGACAACACTCATACACGTAACTTACGTTTTACCACTCATACGAACGAGGACGTATTTCTTTGAAAAATGCTCGACTAATATTTTTCAAGCGATAGCTTTCGGGATTCGAATCCGTGAGCTTGGGATGAGCAATCAAAACCAAACCTATCTAATTCACGGAGCCGCCTATTTCAATAGCTACAATTTATCCATCATCCCTAAACGACAAAACTTCCGCATCGTTAAACATAGCGCAGTCACTTCAAATACATTGATCTAAATGGAAATAGTTTGACACATTATGTAGGTCTTGCCATAAAGTTTATTTACATCATGTGGTCCGAGTGGTCTATCAGTTTGCCGCATCCAGTGTCGAATATATTCGCTGCAATAACTTTTCAAATGTGACATAGATGTCTTATCCAAAGGTTTGAGATTATGAGTTGTATGAGGAGGGAGACTTTTAAAAACATGGTTTTTCCGACGTAGGCCAATATATCCATTTTTCTGGTTTGGGGTATGGATGCCGATCAAGAATTATGAGAACAGGGGACTCAAACGGATATTTTGTTTTCTTGATAAAACTGATAAACCACTCTGTAAACAAGTTTCCTCGTATCTAACCCGAAGATATTTGTCGTTGGTTTTGACAGTCCCCCCACCCTCATTATGCTTTCAACCATATTTTTCATAGAAAAATAATCATTGGTCACACAAACGTTTTACCGACGCCTTTAAAACACATAATTGTGATCAAAACCCCTCTTTCTGCAGAACTAAACTATCGACGAGGCATTTCCTTTGGAGACCTACGACACGTCGTATTTTAATTTGCACAACAAAGGTACCTCTTTTGTATATATATGATATGTGATCTTGTGATACAAGTGTTTCTCTAATTTTACTTTCAGAATATAGAACAATTCATTCACAAACACTTTACGGGAAAAGGAAGTTGAAGTTGGTTTTAAGATGGACCGCGCATCGTTACGGCGGTTTATGAAATCATCTTACCATGCATGTCCTGACTGCCTTCTTGGACGGTAAGCTACAAGAATTATGCCCTTGAAAAGTTAATCCTGGGATATAAAATATTTTTACTACCGGTTTAGTCTCCAAGAAATTTTCTCTTGCTGCTTTTATAGGTTGTTCCGTATCTTGTTTATTCCAAAAATGGTTCTTTATTGAACATTTGCATCAAGAACGTACGTAATTTTGTGGTGGTCCTGTTTTGTCATAATACAGGTTATTGCAGTATTACATAATCCTCGTATGTATTACATGAATCACAGTCTAACAGACACAGAAGAGTTTTTCTGCGTGTTTGTAGTATATCGCCAAAATACAGTAAATGTTGGTTTAACTTTAATAGTGTTTTGAATTTTTCTCTCGCTATATATATATATATATATATATATATATATATATATTCTGAGGCTGGCCTTTATTGAGGATGTAATGGGGCCAAGCTGGTGTTGCGATAGAAAAATAGCATGCTTTCGGTCTAAACTCGGGGTCTATTCCTCCGGTGGCATGAGATGGTCGGGGTATTTTCTGAGGCTAAACCTGTCCTTGAATAAACTAGAGCGACACTGCGTCAATAAAGTTGACACAAAAATTCATCCTAAGGATAGACACAAATAAACCTTAAGGAAATAATATCTACCTGAATTTAGAAATGAAGTAACATAATTTTGTTACTTATTTTTGATCTCAATCAAAACGGAGAGGTTACTTATTTCATTTATTGAGCTGTTGGAATAAAACGATCGTGAGTTTTGGCTAGTATCTAATCAAATTTGTTTCTTTTCCATCTATATACAAAAAAATTTAAAAAGTTACAGTGTAAATACTATGGCACAAAAGTAAATGCTGACGAAAAATGTTAAGTAGGCAAAAATCACAGTTATTAACAGGTTAGATCTGTCATAAAATAATTATTCAAAATCTTACTACATTTTTTATATGCCGTAATCAGAGATCTTTAATATAGCTTTAAAAAAATTTTCTTTATTTTATACTTTAGTCTTTCTAAGCTTTTTACTGAATTATTTCTATATCATAAATTATCTCAATACAAAGGTTGCTTAATAACATAAGTGTCATCTGTTTCAAACAAACATGAAAAACTTGACTCTTATCACAACACATGCGGTTTTGAGGTGTTGTTCTTAACCAACATTTAACAAAAGTATATGACGATATAAAAAAATTTGCCAATTCATCTAAGCTACATCAAATAAAAATTCGATTAGTTTCAACAAGATATCCTTTAAACTTGTAAACCAAAAATCCTTAATTTCGTAATTCCAAACTAATTACTTTCGCTTTAGCTAACTCAGTTTCTCAAACAAAACGTTCATCACTTACGTGTTGATTCTTCTGGATCACAAAAAAAGAATTATACTCACCAATGCTTCTCGGTATTCAGTAATACAATAAAATACAGAACACCTGTTTAACAGAGCATTTAGAGTCCGCCATCTTTTCCTAGGATCCACGAAAGCTTGTTTAGCAAAACTAAGATTTACATCTTGGGTTACAATGGTTGGTATTGAAATGAGAATTTGTGTTATTTTTCTAATTCATAAATTATATATCTACAGTTGCTTGCTATAAATTAAAACTTCTGTTAGTAATAATTAAAACGCCATATTTTAAATAACAAACCGTTTTATAAATACTTGATCTTAGTTAGAACTATGTTCTAACAGAGCTCTGTGCTATGGCCCCAACGCCAAGCTAAGTGCAATTGCTACGAATGGAGCTTTCTTCTACTCTTGACGACCCCAAAAACTCACACACCACGTTTTTAAGAAACGCGACTAGTGACTACACGCCACCGACAAAAATGCTCTACGTTTTATTTCAACGCGCATGGTTGTCCAACTACGACTGTGCTAGAACTCAAACATATTAGCCGCGACATTCTCGCCTAAATTCCGGCAACCCACACAGTACTAAGTGCATCACATATTTGTCTAAAACTAAAGCGTTGCAATAGTTGCAAAGTTTTAAATTTTGGCGACATATACAATATAATTTTACCTTCTTTTAAGTTAGTTTCTGTGCGGTACCATTTCCTTTTCTCTATTAGTTAAAACTTTGATGACTATATTTTATGAAATAAATTTATGCTATTGAAGAAGTAATTTTGTTTGTGAAAAATTTTTGAAGACTATCCATTTTTCTTATTGGAGGGTTATGTGTTCACAAAAATTTAATCACATTGATAAACTAATCAAACTTTTTGTCTGTAGGATTTATTAAAAGAAGAGTGGTACATATGCTGAAGACCTCAAATAATTTACAATAACAAACTCAACCGACTTCCTTAAAATAGATGGAACTATTAGTTTATTCTTCAAACGTTCAAATATTTTAAAAATCCGCTTTATCGCAGCATAAAATAAAAGCTTTGTGTTAATCCTTTTATAGTTATTTCAAGTTTTCGTAAATTTTATATATAAGCGTAGGCAATTACAAGACACTGCATAACTCTCTTTTAGAATATTACACATCTCGTTTCATATAACAGTATACCATATACCGTAATCGTTTCATCCGTTGTAGATGTTTATGAAGAACATAAAAATATGTGGTGTTTTGTACTACCTTTAAAAGTAACATATCTTGTTTATATAAAAAATGACTGCTATGCTTGTAATCAGAAATGTATAGCTTTTATGTATGACTAGGCTTAAGTTTTTGTGTAGCTGTAACAAAATGTAGCTTTAAAACGCATTAAATGGGATAATAAAGTCAACATTATGAGATATTTGAACGCTTTACTGCACACCCTATTATATCTCCAATGTCTATATATACAAGGTTAGTTAAAAGTATAGAGACGACGATTTATTGTCGTTAATATTCATTTTAAGAAATTATGTTTAATACAAAAGTTGTTTATGAAATTTTTATCTACATTTGAGAATACTTGAATTTTTTTCTTCAATTGTTTTTGAATTACGCCTGTATGCGTAATTTTTTTAAATGGGAACCTGCTAGTTTTACCCTACTATTCGATAGAGCATTTTTTCTCTTTACAACAGTATTTTTGTTTTTTTAAATCTATTTTAATAAGATTTTTACAAGAAACACCGGTTCGAGTATTTACGGATAGTAGGTACATCTAAAATAGACAAAAGCGATGCGATAAACAAACTCGAGCGAGGTAACTTTATCAGTGGTTATTGTTTACGTCAAATACATTTGTGCAATTTATTGCTGTTAATATAGGCAATGGCGAGTTTAAGTGAACCTGAAAGAATTGAAATACTTATGATGCTGGGTTATGAAGATAGACGCAGAAGTTTATAAGACGTTTGTAATTTATTTAATAATACGCATCCAAATAGAGATCCAATTTCTAAATCTGTTGTTGGTAAAACTTAAAAACGCTTTGAACAAACGGGTAGCGTTAAAGATTTGCCAAACAGTGATAGACCTAGAACAGTGAAAACCGATGATAAGAAACTATGTGTTATTGGCTGTATCTGAAGATCCCCATTTATAAACCAAATAATTAGCGGCCAATCTCAATATTTCAGAGTCGTCGGTCGTTTCTATGTTAAAAAGTGAAAAGTATAAACCTTATAAGGCACAGCTTGTACACGATTTGACGAAAGAAGGTTTTGATAGGAAATTACAATTTTGTGAAAAAACCTCAAATATTTGCAATAATAACGAAAATTTTGTCAACAATATTCTTTTCTCTGACGAGGCTACTTTTTACCTTACCTTACGTAAAAAACAAAGTTTTCAAAGATAGGTCCGATGACATCGAAGATTTAAAAATCCGAATTACCAATACGATACAAGAAATTCCCCGTGAATTTTTAGAGAATTCTCTTTTGTCAAATTACAAATGGAGGATAATTTGAAGACAATTTAATTTTCCTAGTTATTAAGTTGTCTTTAATAATAAAATTGTAACCGATAACTTTATTGCAAATAATTTTGTTTATCTTAGATGTACCTACTATTCGTAAAGACGTGAACCGGCGTTTTCTTGTAAAAATCTTATTAAAATAGATTAAAATAAACAAAAACACTGTTGTAAAGAGAAAAAAGTGCTCTATCGAATAGTAGAGTAAAATTGACAAGTTTCCATTTAAAAAAATTACGCGGACAGGCGTAACTCAAAAACAATTAAAGAAAAAAAATCAAGTATTCTCTAATGTAGATAAAAGTTTTATAAAAACTTTTGTATTGAACATAATTTCCTAAAATAAATATTAACAACAATAAATCATCGCCTCCATACTTTTAACTAACCCTGTATGTATATATATATATATATATATATATATATATATATATATATATATTGTAGTGGTTTTAAAGGGCTAAATCTACGTATAAACAAAGTAGTTTCAAAGCACCCTGTATAAAGGAAATAACCAGAATTTACGTGCGAAATTTATTCCAGTTAGTTCATTTTTAAGTAACAGGTATTAACAAAATTTTACAAATAATGAATAAAATTTAGTTAGATTCGTAAAGAAAAAAATGTTAGAAGCCAATGCAATTAATTTATTAATTTAATTGAGTTTAATTGAACGGTTATTTACGTATAATATGCATAAAAGCGTGTAAAAATCAATAATACCAAGGTGAAACGCGTTGCTAACAAACAAATATATCGGTGGGGTTGAAATACGCTGAAAATCCAATTCGTAGAAATGTTATTTAAAACGCTCGTTAAAATTAAACACCTGCAGATTTCTAAATGTCAAGTTCCATGTATTTTTGTAGAAAACCAACTAGGTTCAAAAGAATATAGGGTAAACGGTCGGATGTTTTCCTATTAAACGCTAATGAGCGGTTATTTAAAGCACGTAATTTGGGGTTCACATGGAGTTGTAGAACGCGGTCAGGAATATCGATTCTACCACTCAAGCAAGGTGAGAAAGAGACGTAAAATATGCATAAGCAAGGGACAGCGTTAGTATAAGCGGGATTTGTGAAACGTCAATGCATAGTCTATTGGTCGATATCGTTAGTCGCACATCAGACAAAACACGGGAATATTGAATATTAATTTTCAGAAAAGATCGTAACGACGCGCTGAATTCGAAGATTTACAAATCGGTTAAACCAAATTTTAAGAACGTGTTATTGTAAATGAACGACTTCGCGTGAAATGCGGCCAGAGGTGGCATCGGAAATTGTATAAATACCTTTTTAAAATATAATAAAAGCCCTTAGTATTTTGATCGCTTGAGACTACGTACGAAAGTTATCACGAACTTGTAAGTATAGAGAATTATTTTAAATTATATAGCATGGTGTTAGCCTCATAATTTGTACGCGGTGTGTGCCGAGTTTACATGTTTTTATTGAGGTATCACATACATTTTTTTAACAAGCTCGTGTAGTGACGTTAAGTAACGTGGATCAAATTAAATAATTATGAAAGAAGTATAATTAATTTGGATTTGGAAATTGGATACACCGTGGAGGCAGCGCTAGCAGCTCAACTTAAATGGGGTTCTTCTACTAATAGCTAGAAGCAGCATGCAGAGCAGAAAGAAGCAAATATGCGGCATCGTCAACGGAGCAGAGAATTTCTAGAAATTCCAGGTAACGCTTTGAAATTGTGTTGTTATAAACTATGAAACTATGAATATTGGGTGACGTATGAGAGTGAATTTTAAAGGTATTGTGCATTACTTGTATATTGAATATAATACGTATAACTAACTTTATTATGGTCTTTAAATAGAAATTTGAAGTTGTCTTTAAAACTTATTAACGTTCCATCAGGAAGTTAAATTTTGTAGAGAGTACATGGGTTTGTTTTTTTGCTTATTGTAAGAGTATGCGAAGTATAAGGGCATACATTATTTATAATTAACTGGGTTATCATGAGCTTACCATACTCCAGAGTTTACGTAGATTTAAAATAAATTATAAAGAAGGAATGAGAAATAAGATATTATTCAGGGCCCATTTACTTCGGGTACATTCTATGTGTTGGATAATTTAAATTAAAATACAGGACATTACAAAATAAGATTTATTGAGGTGTAACTTGACCGTTCATTTACATTTCCAATGCTCCACTCGAAGGTACTACATTGGCCAGGAGGCGAGTTTGTTGCCTGGAATTTAGAATTTTGCCGAACCCTTGCCGTTCCAGGCAAGGTAGGGATCTTTAACGTGCGTGACAACACTCACACACGGGACCTCCATTTAACCTCTCATCCGAACGAGGGCGTAATATTTGTGAAAAATGCTCACCTGCCATTTTTCAAGCAGTCGGCCGTGTCGGGATTTGAACCCGGGACCTTGGGATCCGTAGTCTTACGCTTACTACATTGATCCACGGCGACGCCAAAGGTGTAACTTGACCACTGAAATGTGGATAATATTGAATTTTATTTGTAAATAGTGATAAATAAAAGATTGTATGATTGGTGTATTTTGTGGTTTTATTGAGAGTGTGCGTGAACGATGCAAAGCATAATAGTGAATCTAGGTATCCAAGAGGAGGTCCAACTAAGCTAGCCGGAAGCAGGAGTTAGGAAAACCCTAAGTGACAAAATAGATAAGACGAATAAAGAGGTTTCTGAATTTAAAAATAGCTTGACCATGAAAATGAGGGAAGTTGAGAATAGGGTTGATAAAAATGAGCGTGATATTCGAGGTTTAAATCTGGAAATGGGACAATTAAGGACTGATATAAGGATTTTCTGTGAGGACGAGATTAATGCGAAAATGACTGAAGTAACGGACTCGTGTAAGGATCAGTTAGGTCGGGTTGAGAGAGAAGTGACCGGGATTAAACACAATGTAGCGACTTTAATGGGGGATGGTCCAAGGTTTGTAACAAGTAATGTGTCTTTAGAGCAGCAGATGAAATTTTATGGGGATAGTAGAGTTAACCCGCAAATATTTATTAATAACGTTAGAGGTTTAATAAATAACTTATACGATGAACAGGCAAAGTTAAATGTTGTAAAAGCTTTACTAAAAGACCATGCTGAAGCTTGGTATAATTTAATAGGACAGGACATTGACACGTACACGGACTTTGAGGACAGATTTTTGAAACACTATTGGAGTGACCACAGACAAGACCAGGTACGAGACGACTTAATCACGGGGAAATTTAAGGGAGAATTTTTAGGAAGTAGGGAGCAGTATGCTATAGGAAAGTATAGCATAGCGAAGCAACTGAACCCACCACTGACGGACCGACAGATTATAAAATACTTGTCGCGACATTTCGAGGTTGAGGTAAGACAGCACGTAGCACTACAAAACATTGTGGACAGAGAAATGTTTCTGGAGTACCTGCAGAGGTACGATGACGTAAGCAGTGGACGACCTCGGGAACATAGGAAAAGACAGATAAACACGGTTAGGTTCGACAACAGACGGGACAACTACGCTAGACGGGGGAATAATTATGCATACCAGCGACAGAATTGGGAACCGCGAAGGACCTTTTATAGAAGCAACAGTTTAGGTAGGGCACCTGCACCGAGACCAGGACCTACAAGACAGAACAGTTCACCGGACATGAAGGGGACTGCAAATACAAACACGGAACGAGTGGAAACACCTAGGACATACGCTGAAGTGACAGCTAGACCAGGACCGAGTAGGGAAAACAGACCTGGACAGGATTTTTAAAGAAGGACAAACCACTAGACATCACTGTGTACAAATATGAACATCCTAGGGAATTTTTGAAAATTGAAGAAGAAATTGAGCCAGAAATAATAGAAGAATTTTGTTTGCCCATAATAGAAATTAAAATTTTTGAGAAAAGTTTAGGAGCATTATTAGATTCAGGAGCTGAGGCGAGTTTGGAATTCGTCAATGAGGTTAAAGATAAAGTGTGTGACAGGATAATGCCAATAAAAAGAAGTCACCTGGTTGCGCCGAATAAAAAACGATTTGCTGTTGTGAATAGCGTGGTTATTTTGAAAGTAGAGTTAGGTTCAGTAAGCTGTGAACAAGAATTTATAATTGTACCTGGGTTAAAGTTTAAAGGGTTATTAGGGGTCGATTGCATGATGAAGTTAGGGGTTATAATAGATATGGAGAGGAAAATAGTTAGGATTGGGGATAGGATATTGCCCTGGAAGGCAAGTTATGATGTCAAAGAAGATGACATGGGGTTATGTATAAATAGTATAGAGGGAGATGATGAAGAAAGGAGAGAGATCGACTCAGGTGAATATAGTAGAGAAAAGTTCGATGAGGTACAAGTAATAGTGAAAGGAGAAGCTGAACAAGTAGAGGTAGAGTCAGGCGCAGAGTTAATAGTGGATAACGAATCAGAATTAAAAAGGTTAGAAGTAAAGACAGCATTATGTGACACACAAGAGGTAAATATAGGCATAAGTGAGTTAAGGGGCAAAGATAATTTTGGCAATTCGAATTTTAAGTTAAAAGATTTTTGTGAAATGAATATTGTACATCAAGGGTCTAGAAGAGATGAAAAGTTTTGTATAGAGGGGAGAGATAAAGATGTAGAGGTAGTATCGTTTGGTTTGTCCGCAGAAAAGGAAAATAATAATAAATCAGAAACAGAAAAGTGTAGGTATTGAAGAAGAAGAAATATTTAAGAGACAGGATAATAGGGATAAGTTTATTTTATGTGAAGTAACAAGGACGATGAGTATAGAAATAGAAGGAGGATGAAATAGGGATGAAGAGTATTAGGATCGTTAGAAGAAAGACTTGGAGGATCAAGAAAAGAGTCAGATTTAAATAAGAAATAAAGATTTAATGACAAAAGGGATAGAGATAGGTGAATTTTAGATGTAGAAGATAGAGATAGCTATAGGTGTATATAGAAAAGTAGAAGTAGAAATAGGATAAATATGGATAGGTGTATATAGAAAAGTAGAGATAGGTGTATAATAGAGTAAAATTTAAATAGATAGGAATAGAAATAGAAGTATATAGAAAATTAGAAGTAAGTAGTTATAGAAAATAAAACTAGATATAGGATAAATATGGGAGATAGTTAGATATAGGTATAGAATTAGGTATGTATAGGTAGGATAAGGTAGATAGTGATAATAGGTAGGGTTAAAAGATATGATAAGGGAAGATAAAGAGAAAAGTACAAAAATATGTACGTATAGAGTCAATAAAGGACTAAAGGGTGAAATAAAAGAAGAAAATACAATGAAATAAGAGCGTGAAAAGTTAATAATAGATAAAAATAGTTAGGTAAAAGATAGTGATAGGTGTGAATAAGCAATTAGACGTAAAGATAGGTGTAAATAGATAGAAATAAGTAGAGATAGGGGTAGTAATACATAGAAATAGGTAGACAAGTAGTGATAGGTTGGATAAATAGGTATAGGTAGTGTTAGGTGAGCAGATAGGTGTATAGAAATAGCAAGTAAAATTAAATTAGAGTGTAGGTATTTAAATTCAGAAAAACCGGGAATAGCTTTTCTTAGAATTGAAATAGGGGGATTATGTAGTGGTTTTAAAGGGCTAAATCTACGTATAAACAAAGTAATTTCAAAGCACCCTGTATAAAGGAAACAACCAGAATTTACATGCGAAATTTATTCCAGTTAGTTCATTTTTAAGTAACAGGTATCAACAAAATTTTACAAATAATGAATAAAATTTAGTTAGGTTCGTAAAGAAAAAAATGTTAGAAGCCAATGCAATTAATTTATTAATTTAATTGAGTTTAATTGAACGGTTATTTGCGTATAATATGCATAAAAGCGTGTAAAAATCAATAATACCAAGGTGAAACGCGTTGCTAACAAACAAATATATCGGTGGGGTTAAAATACGCTGAAAATCCAACTCGTAGAAATGTTATTTAAAACGCTCGTTAAAATTAAACACCTGCAGATTTCTAAATGTCAAGTTCCATGTATTTTTGTAGATAACAAACTAGGTTCAAAAGAATATAGGGTAAACGGTCGGATGTTTTCCTATTAAACGCTAATGAGCGGTTATTTAAAGCACGTAATTTGGGGTCCACATGGAGTTGTAGAACGCGGTCAGGAATATCGATTCTACCACTCAAGCAAGGTGAGAAAGAGACGTAAAATATCCATAAGCAAGGGACAGCGTTAGTATAAGCGGGATTTGTGAAACGTCAATGCATAGTTTATTGGTCGATATCGTTAATCACACATCAGACAATACACGGGAATATTGAATATTAATTTTCAGAAAAGATCGTAACGACGCGCTGAATTCGAGGATTTACAAATTGGTTAAACCAAAATTTTAGGAACGTGTTATTGTAAATGAAGGACTTCGCGTGAAATACGGCCAGAGGTGGCATTGGAAATTGTATAAATAGCTTTTCAAAATATAATAAAATCCCTTAGTATTTTGATCGCTTGAGACTACGTACGATATTTATCACGAGCTTGTAAGTATAGAGAATTATATAGCATGGTGTTAGCCTCATAATTTGTACGCGGTGTGTGCCGAGTTTACATGTTTTTATTGAGGTATCACATACACTTTTTTAACAAGCTCGTGTAGTGACGTTAAGTAACGTGGATCAAATTAAATAATTATGAAAGAAGTATAATTAATTTGGATTTGGAAATTGGATACACCGTGAAGGCAGCGCTAACAGCTCAACTTAAATGGGGTTCTTCTACTAATAGCTAGAAGCAGCATGCAGAGCAGAAAGAAGCAAATATACGGCATCGTCAACGGAGCAGAGATCTTCTAGAAATTCCAGGTAACGCTTTGAAATTGTGTTGTTATAAACTATGAAACTATGAATATTGGGTGACGTATGAGAGTGAATTTTAAAGGTATTGTGCATTACTTGCATATTGAATATAATACGTATAACTAGCTTTATTATGGTCTTTAAATAGAAATTTGAAGGTGTCTTTAAAGCTTATTAACGTTCCATCAGGAAGTTAAATTTTGTAGAGAGTACATGGGTTTGTTTTTTTGCTTATTGTAAGAGTATGCGAAGTATAAGGGCATACATTATTTATAATTAACTGGGTTATCATGAGCTCACCATACTCCAGAGTTTACGTAGATTTAAAATAAATTATAAAGAAGGAATGAGAAATAAGGTATTATTCAGGGCCCATTTACTCCGGGTACATTCTATGTGTTGGATAATTTAAATTAAAATACAGGACATTACAAAATAAGATTTATTGAGGTGTAACTTGACCATTGAAATGTGGATAATATTGAATTTTACTTGTAAATAGTGATAAATAAAAGATTGTATGATTGGTGTATTTTGTGGTTTTATTGAGTGTGCGTGAACGATGCAAAGCATAATAGTGAATCTAGGTATCAAAAAAGAGGTCCAACTAAGCTAGCCGGAAGCAGTTGAAGAAAGCAATTCAACCGAGGAAGAGAGGAATCTGGGTAAGAAATTAATTTTTGAAAAATTTTCTATTATGTGCAATTTTCGAGTTTTGAAAGTTTAATAAAGTTTTCGAATATATTTTTGTTGGTGAGGCTTTTACCCAAGAACCACGGCAATATATATATATATATATATATATATATACATATATATAGATATATATTGCTATGATAATAGGGTTATTTAAGGATATATAAGGTCACAAGGAAAGTATACTTCATGTTAACCACACAGAAATCAAGAAAACTAAACATTTAAACAAAAAAAAGTGCGCAATTTGTTCAGTATGCAAAAAGCAAATACCAGACACCTTACATAAAACCAACAACTAACTACAGTCAATAAAAGGAAGCTCATTCTTTAATAATTTAACCACATTTAGTAAGATAGATAACTCTGGACGTTACCCAATTCATTTTAGAAACATTAATACATTAATAAACTTTAAACAAGTGCAAATTAGGCGTATTCAAAGTAAAGCAAACGCGAAACAAATCTTTTTCAAACTCGGTGCATTAGCGCAAGAAAATAATCAATGCGTGCTTATAATAAACAGGCCTTTCAAAACAGGCATATTACACAACGCAAGAAGTCGATAAACGCATCTAATTCACGTCATCTGTTAAAGAATCCCATTATAAAATTTAACCTACGTGATGTTTTAGATGTAGAAATCGCCATATATCAACAAAACCCACATATTAGGTAAACAAAGTATAGAACAATAAGTTTTGCATACGTGCAAAATTAAAAGGAAAATTTGATAAATTTCTGTACAAAATTACAATTACGTGATGTTAAAGATCCAAAGTACCATTGGCAAACGAAATCCATTATACAAAGCTTTAAGCAATACATATCATAAGTAACTCCGAGTAAATCCCAACCGGCTGCATGATAGCTCAGGGCAACGAATCGACATGGTCGAATTATAAGATAGCAAGCGGTCAACCAATGACAGCGCGTGGAAGGGCTAGTTTATATATAATTTACCTAAAACTGATAACATCTATTGATTCCTTAACAGAAGCACAAACTGTACTAATCGAAATAAAAGTATTACGCAAAGTTCAATTGTGAAGTTAAATAGAAATTTATAAGTGAAAGTCACAATAATTAAGATTTCAAGTAAAGAATACGGTCAAGTGCGCATTCAAACATAAGAGTATAGGAAATCCGCCGTTGGCATAAAACGTAAGTCTAAATTTAATTTAGTAATGAACAAATCTTTACAATTTATTAATTAGGGCACTAAACAATTCAATAAGAAATCTAACTAAACAAGTCGATAAGAAATCTAACTAAGTATGGACGTAAAACTACTATACTCTGATAAATGGGAAAATTCTAAATCAAGACGTTAAGAGTATAACTAAAGCCTAAAGCAACACGAAGTCATTGGGTAGCAACACGCAGTGTAGAGGCAGTTCGAGGTATTGGAGTGCATGCAGAGCTACGGGGTCACAACTTGGAATCCACGAATCTAACCAGGAAATCAATTGGTAAAATACCAGGTTAGCATTTATGTTTCAACTAATAGCATAAACCTTAGTTTTGAATATTTGAAACTTGCATGTACTTAAATATTTTGTGTAAAAACTCATCAAAAAAATTTTTTAACACGTAGAAAATACGTTAAAAAGGAAAGGTTCATTTACCGTTCCACGAAGCATTCAATATAATATTTAATTATTTTTGCTGGTTTCAATTAATTAAAAAGGGATTATAATCTTGTAAAGAGTAAATTGTGTGTGTGTGTGTGCGCGCGCGCGCACGTACGTGTTCCTGTGTTATGCTATTGGTCTAATTAAGTTTGTTCTAGGTTTGAAATTAAGTAGATACGTGTATATACAGCTTAGTTGATCTATATCTGTCCTTTTATTCATGGTATCCGTGTTTTTAAATATGTGACACATTTCCAAAAATTCCCTTTTTGATCGCTTACCTTCCATTTGTAGTATTTTAGGGTTATCCCAGTCTATTTTATGTTTGCTGTTATTTGCGTGTGTGGTCAATGCACAGGCATTGGGTTTAATCCGCATGTCGCTTTTGTGTTGTGTGATGCGTTGCTTTAAATATTGAGAGCTTTGACCAATGTATTTTAAATTGCAGTCTAAACAAGTAATTTTATAAATGACATTTCTTTGTTGTAATGGTGGTGTTTTATCTTTTAATTTTGAAAAAAGGGCATTTAAAATCCAAACGTTCTTCTTTGCAATTTTTATGATGTATTTTTATTACATTTTCTAATTTTGGGGTTAAATTTTCAATATATGGAATTGTTCCGTATTTCTGGATATCTACAGCGTGATCAGCATAGTTGTTTGGGGTACATTAAAGAGATAATTGTTTAAAGGAGCTTCGTGGTTATATAAAAGATTCTTTATTAATTTTGGCGGGTAGTTGTTGTTTTTTTAAGATAATAAATAATTTTTCTAAATTCTTTTGAAATAATGTTGGATGACATATTCTTTTTATTCTGCTTTTTAAGCCCAAAATAAAATTTACTTTTATCTTGTAAGGATGGTATGAAAGGTAATTCAGGTATCTACCCGAGCTAGTAGGCTTCTGATACCAGTCTAAGGTTACAGTGTTGTCATTGTTTCGAATCAATAAAGTGTCTAGAAATGGTACCGATCTATCCTTTTCCACTTCTACCGTAAATTTAATATTATCGTCATAGCTATTAAAAATTCGAACAGTTTCGTCAATTTCGTTTATGGGTACTGAAGTTATGATGTCATCTGCAAATTCTTTTATAAATGGCATTTTAAAGTTTAGTTTAGGAATGACTTCGTCTAATAAACCATCCATGACAATATCTGCCAGTATGGAACCTAAATTCGAGCCCATTGGACAGCCGAATGTCTGTAGAAAGAATTCATTATTGTAGCTGAAATAACTAGTATCAAAAATCAACTCTATCATTTCAATAAAAACGGATTTTGGAATATTACAAGTATTGGTAATTCTAGGCCATAATTTTTTGATATTTTTTATAACTAGAGATTTGGAAATGTTAGTGAAAAGGGAGACTGCATCAAGACTTATTATAACAAAATCATTAGGTAGGTGTACATCCTTTATAAAGCTAGCAAACTCAAAAGAATCGCGTGCATTATAATTATTAGTATTAATCGATTTTTTTAATATATCGGCTATAAATTTTGATAGATTTTCCATGGGACTATTATTTGTCGCAACTATTGGTCTTAAAGGGTAATTTGCTTTGTGAATTTTGGGTAAGCCATACAATTTCGGACATGTGGAGCTATAATTGACCAAAGTTTTGGCTTGCTGTGCGCTAATGTATTCTTTCTGTTTAAGTTTTTTTATTAGATTTATCGTTAGGTTTTGAAAACGCGATGTAGGATAGTAGAGTGTTTATGGGTCGACTGGCGCCACATTTGCTCCCAAAACCCACATTTGCTCCCACATTTACATGTAAATTCCCATAAGGAGCAAATGTGGAGATGAACCCGATAAGGAGCAAATGTGGAGATGAACCCCATAAGGAGCAAATGTGGAGATGCACTCATTTGCTCCCTCATTTACATATAAATTCTCATAAGGAGGGAAATGTGGAGAAGAACTCCACATTTCCACACACAATCCACATTTGCTCCCATATCTGGCGACAGTAATAAATAACATTACCATCTTAAATTTTGCACAATAGCTTTTTTCGAGTAGCCAGCGCATCTTTCGAGATAAACCTATCTTGTTTGGTATCAATTAATATTAGATTCTTCTCAGCTACCCGAATTTCTAGGAATTTCTTAGATTGCATCATCCCCCAGGAAGCTACCCCAATTTTAAGATTTTTTATCAAGATCAATTTTTAATCACTTCTCCTTTTTAACATCTAGAATCCTTTAACCAACCACTTAGAGGTATTAACACAAAAGAAATTAAGCACACAAAATTTTAATAATTTATTTTATCCGATTTACAGTTTAATAAACTAATAGAATACAATTTTTATAAAGTATAACATTATTTTGTTTGTGTAGCCGAATCCAAGCAGTTGAAAGTAACTTGTAACAAAAAAGAGATTAATGGGTTGTTTAAATAGCCCTATAACAAAAAAGAGATTAAAGTAAATGAGAGGAAACGTGTTTTCAGTCAATAAGACATATTGTTGTTAATCCAACAATATGTTTTACCGTCCAGCGAGACCACGTGGAAGTAAACACATATCGCCGGGAACGAAGGAATTATTAAGGATGGGGATGGTAGGTATGCTTATAACTAACTTACATACTACTAGATATACACACTAAAATAAATACAAATATGAGCAACTATCTAATATCCTTATGCCCCCAAGCATATGTGGAAGTACTACCAGGGATGACGTACCTTTTATCATCTTCTGCCGATAAACTAATTTTATTCATTAATTGGGTGTAAATACATACCATGCTATGCAAAAGGGCACCAGAATTATTATGTACAATGTCCTTAAAACTATCCACACTAATCCCCGCCACCACGCCACGCGATACCCCCTTGATTTTTTTAATTACATCCTTCTCACTAATGTTGCAATACGACTTGGCCCTAGTCCCAACAAATTGTAACACCAAATCGCCGTTGAATTCGTCCTTAAACTTGCCGGGAATCTTTTTGTTCACAAGTGGTATGTTATATTTATTATCTTCGGGGTAATCGCTCGTGTCAAAGTTGTTAATGTTTGCGCTAATGTCACTATACAAGTCTTCTGTTTCCACACTATACACTAAAGAGTCAGTGTCTGTGTAAAGTAGTGAGAGTTTGGATCCATACAAATGTTTCATGGTATTATAATGAAAATCATACATGAGGGTCTTTGAAATATCTAAAACTGAAAAACCTGCATATATAGACTTGTTGTAAGTGACTTTTACCCTATCCATCTGTATAATAACCAAATTCTCACCTAGCACTATACTACTGTTAAAGTTCGGGCGGGCGATAAGTCCACTCGCGCACAATTTTTTTCCATTGTGCCCCCACCGAGTAATTATCTTCACATCAACCCTCTTGTCGACATTCTCCATCGTATTTCCAAAGACTGCGTTATTCATTAATTTAAAAAAGTCTTTTTCAAACGCATTTCTAGCGGATGCCCTAAGGGTGGTGTTCAAATCGATGTAGGGTTTTAACCAAGGCGATTGGTCGAATTCCAATACTCGATGCTGGATGCCGGTGAGTTTAAGACCGTAACGTAGCGCCTGCTGCAGGTTTCTGTAGTGTATGATGTAATGGCTCTTGTCGAGCAACGTGGCAAGTAGCTTCGGAGTCTTGGAAGATGGTGTTGGGGGTACCATGGTCTGCGGACAAAACGGCAAATCGTTGTGCTGATCGTGTAGGTCTTCTGGATACTCCAGATCTACTTCCAGGATGTATCCCTTCTCCCCTGTTACAGATATGTTGTCGATGTGGGCTTTCAGGAGGTTAAGCTCTTTCTCTTTCAACCACCTGAATCCGCTTATCGGTAGCGGTTGGGACATGGCCCATCCATACAAATTATTGGCATCGTAGTAAGCCAAGTATTTGGAGGGTTTGCTGGGAACGTAATTCTCCATATACTTATTATTGGCTTCGGCATACCGAGCACTGCATTGGGTTAACTCACCGCGAATGCCTTTCTTGACGAAATGTTGCATTTCTGCATCTGTAAATAGATCCAGTTTAACTCCGGTATATTTCAGCATGGCGTCCCAGCTTAGACTAGGTGCCGTCATATATTGACAGGGATCCAAGTCGTACGTTTTCAAACACACACCCCGGAAATTTTCGAACACGTCAGCTAATAATAAAACATCGGTCTTCAAGTAGAGATCACTATATTCACCGAGCGTGCATATGTTGAAGGCGTTCCATACATTCTGAGCGTGATCGTACTCAGACAACGAAATCACAGTATTCGTGAGATCATTATAGAATTCCTCTCGGGGTGGTAGACTTGTCTTATTTAATACTGAGGCGTCTGTCACATACCTGTACGGGAACATACCCTTTCTGCATAGAAAAGAAAACTGTTTGTCGTCGGGGAAACACTACCTCATCTCAACAAACTGATCAGGTTCTAAATTTTTCACCAACTTGTCCAAGCTTGATGCCATGAAACGTAGGAAATCGATGAATCGCAGCTGTACTGTGGAATCGTTAGATTCATCATCGTCTTCTTCTACGTCTGGTTCTTCGCCATATAGTCTCACATGCTTTGTGAAAGAAATGAATCTTTCCTTGTTATTTGGGATCACTGTAACGCGCTCCCTATCGCATCCCAAATCCTTAATTATAAAATGGGAATCATATCCTGTAAGGTTGTGGAATACGACAGGAATTAAATTCGGCATCCGGTATTGGATGTTACACTGGCGATGTGCTGCGAAGCGGAATTTCCCTGTAAGATGGCAGTGATCCTTTACTCGATCATCCCCCAATGGTTTATTGCAGATACCGCAATCATCTACCATATAGTATAATAACTCGTCTAAAGGTTCCAACGCTGTCATCGGTACATTGGTTTTAAGGATTTTACCCAATCTGCGGGCTTCCTCCTTCAACTTCTGCATAAAGACTTTGGCGGCATCAACTCCTCTGTACAATTCAAACTTATCCAAATTTAATGTAATAGGCGAAGCTGTATGGTTCGTGTTGGTGGGTGCTGTTAGTAAAGGAGCGGGAGGGATCCTGTGCTGCTGTACACAACAAACGGCACCCTCATCTGTTTGTGCACGTTCGTAAACTCTAATACGCTGTTGAAGTGGTTGGGCATCTTTGTCGCAACGTGGTTGCAGTCTTGTTCGACGTGTTGACGTAATTTATCTTCGATGTGGAAAAAGACAAGACACCCATCGCAAACCCATTTATACTCATTATGCTTAGACAGCTGCTTGTATACCAATTGTCCCAAGTTCTTGATCCAGCAGTAGTGCGTGTTACCCCTATTCTGGATATAAAGGAGGTTGACATGCCGATCCCTCTTGCGTGCTGTAAAGTGAAGCGGTCCCACGATGGACTTGCTTTCTATACCAAACACGTTGACACTGACGTTATTTTGCTCCTCGAATTTCAAGATATCCTTTATGGGCATTGGAAACTGCACTTCTGTTACGTTGAGTACAGTCGAGTAGTGCGGATAACTAGACACACTTTGCAGATCGCGAGCACCGGGGTATAGGGCTGCTACCACGCTCCAGGCAAAGCATGCGTCATCTTTGTTCTGCACGTTAACAACGGCATGTTTCTCCCTTACCCATTTGGGAAGCTCGATGTAGGACCCCCCACAAAGAGGCCTATACCTGTTTATATTCACCTCCAAGTATAGTGCATTTTTCAGAGTCCATCCTAAAATTTAAAAAATAAGAAAAAAAAATAATAATTTTTCAAAACTTACCAGAATCTCGTTCTTGAAATTCGTCAGACTTAGCCGACATCCTTTCCACAAAGGAATTGTAGACATCCCCTAGGTTGCTGGATGAGGTGATAACTGTGTTTCGGGTGTTGAAGGATTTCATATCCTCTAAACCCTCTTTCACAGCCATCTTGGTGTAGCAGCCAAACACCTCCAAGTTCACCTTTAGGGATGTATGGATAACCCGCTGTTCCCCGACTAAGGCGATGAACTTCTCCCTCTGGTTGCGGAGAAAATCCAATATACCTAAAAATACAAACTAATCAAACACAAAATACTTATAAAAGAAAAAATATGTACTTGTAGAGTCGGCATTATTAATTCGGTATGTTGCAATTCGACTTTTGAATGCGGTGATCACTACTTCCACATCCCCATCCAGGACACGGTTAGCAGCAGTCTTGTGCGCGTTGGAGCGCTGGTGGGATGCTAAGTTGGCAACATCCACACCGCATTCCACACATCTCCGTAATCTCTTGGGAGCAGGTCCCCCAACTATCGGCGCAGCCGGTCGTTTGACACCGGATGGGCCTGCAACTGGTTCCACCACACCATGCTCGGTGTCCTTGTGCCGTTTTAGGCTTTCCTTCTGCGAGAAGGATGCCGGGCACACATCGCAGGCGAATAAGCCAGTCTTTTGATCTGGCACCGATCCATGTTGTTGGAGCTGGTGTCGTTTTAAATTGTTACTCCTCGAGAAAGCTGCACCACAGACATCACACACGAATGAAGACATTTTTTCTATAAAGAAAATAAAAACTTGTCAAAGACTTTTTAGCTGTTGTAACTAGTCAAAGACTAAACAGAAACTGAATTATATTGTATCGCACGGTGTTTTTATACCCCGCTGGTATAATTAGATTGTTTACTTTCAAAGTAAGAGAAACCCAACGTTGTTTTGACCTCGAGTTACATTTCAAACCAGTCTATTCACGTCGGTGAAAGCAAAAAAGCTTCTTGCTTACGCACTACAACTATAATTATCGGATGTATCACTTTAGCCCTCACTTTCATGACTTCCCAGCATTATACAGCGAATTAGTAGGCTTTGTTGCTAATTCTAATTTAAATGATGGCGATTGGTTTACTACTCTGACTGAAGGGGAGAAACGAATTAAAATCTAGGTTGAAGGCGAAGCTCGAATTGGCAATATTTTATTCTACAACGAATTGAATCAGAGTGCGCTAAATGCTTTGGAGCTGGTTATACGTTTTCCGGATATATTTGTGCGAGACGTGATACGTACAAGAACATTAGTGGAAATGTTTAGACGTTTAAATTTGCCGGATTCTGAAGATTCTGGGTATGGTGATAACTAGAAAGAGTATTTTATAAAAGACAGCTCAAGAGACGTGGATGTAAATATATTGTAAATATATTGTTTAAGTAGAAGCGTTGCCCACATTCTGCTTTTTTACTCGTAGAGCATTGTGAAATCTTTGAATAACCTCCCCAAAGTCTTTATACATATTTGCTATATCATCTTTTTAAACTATACAATCAACAAATAATAACTTCTACGCGAACCGTCCTATTATATCAGCTACTCCTATTCGGATATGTGCCGATTGTATCCGATTTGTGTGCACGCATTAAACAACCGGTAGGGAATGTATTCTATGAACTTGCACACGCGCAGGGGTGCGCATGGGCAGGGGTGTGCACGCGCGGGGGTGCGCATGGGCAGGAGCGCACACGCGCAGGGGTGCGCATGGGCATGGGCAAGCACGCGCAGGGGTGCGCATGGGCAAAGAATGCGCGCGCGCAGGAGTGCGCACGGATACATTACGAGTTAGAGGTCTTAGTATAAAATTTCCAGTTTTATGTTAAAATTTTTCTAAGTCCGAACTACTAAAAATTTTACCAAGCCCTAAAATATTCAAAATCTAAAGTAGTTACAAAATCCCGAATGTATTCGCTCTGTTGGTCCAGACACCTCAACTTCATTCACTAATAATGTGCATAACCTTACCCCTTATAGCTTCGCATACTACATTAAATGCAGTTACGATGACAGAACATATGTCGGACACCGCCATATCGCTTACATTCTTTTGATTATTGTAATATAAATTATATAATTATATAATATAATATATAATTATAAAAAAAAAAAATCTGAATTTTAATTGTGTTAAACAACATGTATAAGTGGTCTAACATATTTATTCCTAATCACAACCCATGTAAATTTTCGCTTATAACTAAAAAGATTTCATTATATCCACCCGACATACCAACATTTCCTAATACACCAGAAGTTAATTTAGCACATCGGGAACTATCAATTATATCAACTATATCATCCTCAGTTGACAACACATCTCCATCATATATTAATACTCGAGCGGGCCCTAAAGAAACACTAAAATAAAAATAAATATATAAAACATTAAATAATCTATCGATGCATACATACCTATAATTAAATCTACCTCCTACACTAAGCATTCGTATTATAACATACACATCAAATTCGCTCTGCTCATTGATAGCTGTTTTAAAATTGTTACTATAAGATATCTATTGAAACACAGCATCAGAATTGTCCACAACCGATATCCAGTACGGCAAAACCTTACAATTATATCAGCCATATTTATATAACTAATAGCTAATCGAGTATGGCGAGACTCGAAATGATTGTATATATCCTCCAAACTACCCTATTCATTTATCATAATTAGTAAACACCATATATAATATTACACCTATACAATACCTCTAACTGACACGTCTCATCCAATAGAGAACATTTATAACGCTTTAACGCACAAACGTGTTCATGCTCCCTTTTATGTTGAAGCTCACCATCAAACCGACAACCAAATTCAGTATTCTCACAATTAAATAATAAATATTTTTCTAACTCCTCAACTGCTAAATTCCGAGCATTTCCTAAAAAATACATATATTATAAAAATCATTTTTCGCTCTTTTCACCTTACCCAACGGTACTCTACATACAGCACATGAAACTATTTGTTTTATACAGTTATTACAATGAATATGCTCATTCCTACACTGCATAATGGGTGGCAATGCTATATCATAACATATTGGACATTTAAATAGCGCAATAAGTTGATTATTTAACTCAGTATTCATAGCTACTACTCACAATGTATATTTTATACGGATATAAGGTAAACCTTCGCCGCAGACAGCAGAAAATAAACTGAGAATGAAAAATCATAAGCCTACTCGTATGAATTATTACTAACCCAAAATATTCCTAGTAAATTACAGCGTAAATTAGTTATTTTACATTATACACTAAACTAAGCTTTCCCGTATTAGGTAAATGGTTGATATTAAGAAGTAATGCACTTTCACTCCACGATAACTGTTTAAACGTTTTTTTATAATATTCGACGATGTACCTTTATTAGATGATAATACAGAAACAATTAATTGTATTCTGGTATATCATGCGCTATTTTGGCATGCCAATGCAATTGTTACCTCTCTCCCAAATATATAAATGATGAGTGTTTTGTATAGGTTCTGCTATCTTGATTTGTTTGCAAGTTAGCATAAAAAGACTATTTTTAGGGTGTGATGTTCTCAAAACAGTTAATAATAATAATACAATTATCTTGAAAAGTAGCTGGAATTTGTGAAATAACGTTGAAAATGTTGCAATATTTGGCGTCCCAAACTTTTTTAAAATTGGTTGTTGCGTATAACTTTTGTGATATTGCAATAATATTAAACTATTTCTTTATTTGCATAATCGGATTTAGGTCTGGTTGTGGGGTGCATTAATGGTAAAGTTCCTTGAATTTATCTCCATCAGAATAGGGTGAAATTGTCCCATAGGGTGAAATTGCCCCATAGGGTGAAATTGCCCCATAGAGTGAAATTACCCTGTATAGTGAAAATGTCTCCCTCCGACCTAGTTCGGATTTAATCTGACCTAAATCGGATTTTAATCCGACCTAGGGCGGATAGCAAAACTGTTCATAATCAAAAGAATGTAAGCGATATGGCGGTGTCCGACATATGTTCTGTCATCGTAACTGCATTTAATGTAGTATGCGAAGCTATAAGGGGTATGGTTATGCACATTATTAGTGAATGAAGTTGAGGTGTCTGGACCAACAGAGCGAATACATTCGGGATTTTGTAACTACTTTAGATTTTGAATATTTTAGGGCTTGGTAAAATTTTTAGTAGTTCGGACTTAGAAAAATTTTAACATAAAACTGGAAATTTTATACTAAGACCTCTAACTCGTAATGTATCCGTGCGCACTCCTGCGCGCGCGCATTCTTTGCCCATGCGCACCCCTGCGCGTGCTTACCCATGCCCAAGCGCACCCCTGCGGGTGTGCACTCTTACCCATGCGCACCCCCGCGCGTGCACACCCCTGCCCATGCGCACCCCTGCGCGTGTGCAAGTTCATAGAATACATTCCCTACCGGTTGTTTAATGCGTGCACACAAATCGGATACAATCGGCACATATCCGAATAGGAGTAGCTGATATAATAGGACTGTTCGCGTAGAAGTTATTATTTGTTGATTGTATAGTTTAAAAAGATGATATAGCAAATATGTATAAAGACTTTGGGGAGGTTATTCAAAGATTTCACAATGCTCTACGAGTAAAAAAGCAGAATGTGGGCAACGCTTCTACTTAAACAATATATTTACAATATATTTACATCCACGTCTATTGAGCTGTCTTTTATAAAATACTCTTTCTAGTTATCACCATACCCAGAATCTTCAGAATCCGGCAAATTTAAACGTTTAAACATTTCCACTAATGTTCTTGTACGTATCGCGTCTCGCACAAATATATCCGGAAAACGTATAACCAGCTCCAAAGCATTTAACGCACTCTGATTCAATTCGTTGTAGAATAAAATATTGCCAATTCGAGCTTCGCCTTCGACCAAGATTTTAATTCGTTTCTCCCCTTCAGTCAGAGTAGTAAACCAATCGCCATCATTTAAATTAGAATTAGCAACAAAGCCTACTAATTCGCTGTATAATGCTGGGAAGTCATGAAAGTGAGAGTTAAAGTGATACATCCGATAATTATAGTTGTAGTTGCGTAAGCAAGAAGCTAATTGGTTTTTACCGACGTGAATAGACTGGTTTGAAATGTAACTCAAGGTCAAAACAACGTTGGGTTTCTCCTACTTTAAAAGTAAACAATCTAATTATACCAGCGGGGTATAAAAACACCGTGCGATACAATATAATTCAGTTTCTGTTAGGTCTTTGACTAGTTACAACAGCTAAAAACTCAGTTTTCACCTCATCCAGCAACCTAGGGATGTCTACAATTCCTTTATGGAAAGGATGTCGGCTAGGTCTGACGAATTTCAAGAACGAGATTCTGGTAAGTTTTGAAAAATTATTATTTTTTTTCTTATTTTTTAAATTTTAGGATGGACTCTAAAAAATGCACTATACTTGGAGGTGAATATAAACAAGTATAGGCCTCTTTGTGGGGGGTCCTACATCGAGCTTCCCAAATGGGTAAGGGAGAAACATGCCGTTGTTAACGTGCAGAACAAAGATGACGCATGCTTTGCCTGGAGCGTGGTAGCAGCCCTATACCCCGGTGCTCGCGATCTGCAAAGTGTGTCTAGTTATCCGCACTACTCGACTGTACTCAACGTAACAGAAGTGCAGTTTCCAATGCCCATAAAGGATATCTCGAAATTCGAGGAGCAAAATAACGTCAGTGTCAACGTGTTTGGTATAGAAGGCAAGTCCATCGTGGGACCGCTTTACTTTACAGCACGCAAGAGGGATCGGCATGTCAACCTCCTTTATATCCAGAATAGGGGTAACACGCACTACTGCTGGATCAAGAACTTGGGATAATTGGTATACAAGCAGCTGTCTAAGCATAAGGAGTATAAATGGGTTTGCGATGGGTGTCTTGTCTTTTTCCACATCGAAGATAAATTACGTCAACACGTCGAACAAGACTGCAACCACGTTGCGACAAAGATGCCCAACCACTTCAACAGCGTATTAGAGTTTACGAACGTGCACAAACAGATGAGGGTGCCGTTTGTTGTGTACGCGGACTTCGAAAGCTTGTTGAAACCCATTTCTTCGGCAGCACAGGATCCCTCGCGCTCCTTTACTAACAGCAACCACCAACACGAACCATACAGCTTCGCCTATTACATTAAATGCTCCTACGACGAGAATTTAGATAAGTTTGAATTGTACAGAGGAGTTGATGCCGCCAAAGTCTTTATGCAGAAGTTGAAGGAGGAAGCCCGCAGATTGGGTAAAATCCTTAAAACCAATGTACCGATGACAGCGTTAGAACCTTTAGACGAGTTATTATACTATATGGTAGATGATTGCGGTATCTGCAATAAATCATTGGGGGATGATCGAGTAAGGGATCACTGCCATCTTACAGGGAAATTCCGCTTCGCAGCACATCGCCAGTGTAACATCCAATACCGGATGCCAAATTTTAATTCCTGTCGTATTCTGCAACCTTACAGGATATGATTCCCATTTTATAATTAAGGAATTGTGATGCGATAGGGAGCGCGTTACAGTGATCCCAAATAACAAGGAAAGATTCATTTCTTTCACAAAGCATGTGAGACTATATGGCGAAGAACCAGACGTAGAAGAAGACGATGATGAATCTAACGATTCCACAGTACAGCTGGGATTCATCGATTCCCTGCGTTTCATGGCATCAAGCTTGGACAAGTTGGTGAAAAATTTAGAACCTGATCAGTTTGTTGAGATGAGGAAGTGTTTCCCCGACGACAAACAGTTTTCTTTTCTACGCAGAAAGGGTGTGATCCCGTACAGGTATGTGACAGACGCCTCAGTAATAAATAAGACAAGTCTACCACCCCGAGAGGAATTCTATAATGATCTCACGAATTCTGTGATTTTGTTGTCTGAGTACGATCACGCTCAGAATGTATGGAAAGCCTTCAACATATGCACGCTCGGTGAATATAGTGATATCTACTTGAAGACCGATGTTTTATTATTAGCTGACGTGTTCGAAAATTTCCGGGGTGTGTGTTTGAAAACGTACGACTTGGATCCCTGCCAATATATGACGGCACCTAGTCTAAGCTGGGACGCCATGCTGAAATATACCGGAGTTAAACTGGATCTATTTACAGATGTAGAAATGCATCATTTCGTCAAGAAAGGCATTCGCGGTGGGTTAACCCAATGCAGTGCTCGGTATGCCAAAGCCAATAATAAGTATATGGAGAATTACGTTCCCAGCAAACCCTCCAAATACTTGGCTTACTACGATGCCAATAATTTGTATGGATGGGCCATGTCCCAACCGCTACCGATAAGCGGATTCAGGTGGTTGAAAGAGAAAGAGCTTAACCTCCTGAAAGCCCACATCGACAACATATCTGTAACAGGGGAGAAGGGATACATCCTGAAAGTAGATCTGGAGTATCCAGAAGACCTACACGATCAGCACAACGATTTGCCGTTTTGTCCGCAGACCATGGTACCCCCAACACCATCCTCCAAGACTCCGAAGCTACTTGCCACGTTGCTCGACAAGAGTCATTACATCATACACTACAGAAACCTGCAGCAGGCGCTACGTTACGGTCTTAAACTCACCGGCATCCATCGAGTATTGGAATTCGACCAATCGCCTTGGTTAAAACCCTACATCGATTTTAACACCACCCTTAGGACATCCGCTAGAAATGCATTTGAAAAAACTTTTTTAAATTAATGAATAACGCAGTCTTTGGAAAAACGATGGAGAATGTCCACAAGAGGGTTGATGTAAAGATAATTACTCGGTGGGGGCACGATGGGAAAAATTGTGCGCGAGTGGACTTATCGCCCGCCCGAACTTTAACAGTAGTATAGTGCTAGGTGAGAATTTGGTTATTATACAGATGGATAGGGTAAAAGTCACTTACCACAAGCCTATATATGCAGGTTTTTCAGTTTTAGATATTTCAAAGACCCTCATGTATGATTTTCATTATAATACAATGAAACATTTGTATGGATCCAAACTCTCACTACTTTACACAGACACTGACTCTTTAGTGTATAGTGTGGAAACAGAAGACTTGTATAGTGACATTAGCGCAAACATTAACAATTTTGACACGAGCGATTACCCCGAAGATAATAAATATAACATACCGCTTGTGAACAAAAAGATTCCTGGCAAGTTTAAGGACGAATTCAACGGCGACTTGGTATTACAATTTGTTGGGACTAGGGCCAAGTCGTATTGCAACATTAGTGAGAAGGATGTAATTAAAAAAATCAAGGGGTTATCGCGTGGTGTGGTGGCGGGGATTAGTGTGGATAGTTTTAAGGACATTGTACATAATAATTCTGGTGCCCTTTTGCATAGCATGGTATGTATTTACACCCAATTAATGAATAAAATTAGTTTATCGGCAGAAGATGATAAAAGGTACGTCATCCCTGGTAGTACTTCCACATATGCTTGGGGGCATAAGGATATTAGATAGTTTCTCATATTTGTATTTATTTTAGTGTGTATATCTAGTAGTATGTAAGTTAGTTATAAGCATACCTACCATCCCCATCCTTAATAATTCCTTCGTTCCCGGCGATATGTGTTTACTTCCACGTGGTCTCGCTGGACGGTAAAACATATTGTTGGATTAACAACAATATGTCTTATTGACTGAAAACACGTTTCCTCTCTTTTACTTTAATCTCTTTTTTGTTATAGGGCTATTTAAACAACCCATTAATCTCTTTTTTGTTACAAGTTACTTTCAACTGCTTGGATTCGGCTACACAAACAAAATAATGTTATACTTTATAAAAATTGTATTCTATTAGTTTATTAAACTGTAAATCGGATAAAATAAATTATTAAAATTTTGTGTGCTTAATTTCTTTTGTGTTAATACCTCTAAGTGGTTGGTTAAAGGATTCTAGATGTTAAAAAGGAGAGGTGATTAGAAATTGATCTTGATAAAAAATCTTAAAATTGGGGTAGCTCCCTGGGGGATGATGCAATCTAAGAAATTCCTAGAAATTCGGGTAGCTGAGAAAAATCTAATATTAATTGATACCAAACAAGATAGGTTTATCTCGAAAGATGCGTTGGCTACTCGAAGAAAGCTATTGTGCAGAATTTAAGATGGTAATGTTATTTATTACTGTCGCCAGATATGGGAGCAAATGTGGATTGTGTGTGGAAATGTGGAGTTCTTCTCCACATTTCCCTCCTTATGAGAATTTATATGTAAATGAGGGAGCAAATGAGTGCATCTCCACATTTGCTTCTTATCGGGTTTATCTCCACATTTGCTCCTTATGGGAATTTACATGTAAATGTGGGAGCAAATGTGGGTTTTGGGAGCAAATGTGGCGCCAGTCGACCCATAAACACTCTACTATCCTACATCGCGTTTTCAAAACCTAACGATAAATCTAATAAAAAAACTTAAACAGAAAGAATACATTAGCGCACAGCAAGCCAAAACTTTGAGCAATTATAGCTCCACATGTCCGAAATTGTATGGCTTACCCAAAATTCACAAAGCAAATTACCCTTTAAGACCAATAGTTGCGACAAATAATAGTCCCACGGAAAATCTATCAAAATTTATAGCCGATATATTAAAAAAATCGATTATACTAATAATTATAATGCACGCGATTCTTTTGAGTTTGCTAGCTTTATAAAGGATGTACACCTACCTAATGATTTTGTTATAATAAGTCTTGATGCAGTCTCCCTTTTCACTAACATTTCCAAATCTCTAGTTATAAAAAATATCAAAAATTATGGCCTAGAATTACCAATACTTGTAATATTCCAAAATCCGTTTTTATTCAAATGATAGAGTTGATTTTTGATACTAGTTATTTCAGCTACAATAATGAATTCTTTCTACAGACATTCGGCTGTCCAATGGGCTCGAATTTAAGTTCCATACTGGCAGATATTGTCATGGATGGTTTATTAGACGAAGTCATTCCTAAACTAAACTTTAAAATGCCATTTATAAAAAAATTTGCAGATGACATCATAACTTCAGTACCCATAAACGAAGTTGACGAAACTGTTCGAATTTTTAATAGCTATGACGATAATATTAAATTTACGGTAGAAGTGGAAAAGGATAGATCGGTACCATTTCTAGACACTTTATTGATTCGAAACAATGACAACACTGTAACCTTAGACTGGTATCAGAAGCCTACTAGCTCGGGTAGATACCTGAATTACCTTTCATACCATCCTTACAAGATAAAAGTAAATTTTATTTTGGGCTTAAAAAGCAGAATAAAAAGAATATGTCATCCAACATTATTTCAAAAGAATTTAGAAAAATTATTTATTATCTTAAAAAAACAACAACTACCCGCCAAAATTAATAAAGAATCTTTTATATAACCACGAAGCTCCTTTAAACAATTATCTCTTTAATGTACCCCAAACAACTATGCTGATCACGCTGTAGATATCCAGAAATGCGGAACAATTCCATATATTGAAAATTTAACCCCAAAATTAGAAAATGTAATAAAAAATACAACATAAAAATTGCAAAGAAGAACGTTTGGATTTTAAATGCCCTTTTTTTAAAATTAAAAGATAAAACACCACCATTACAACAAAGAAATGTCATTTATAAAATTACTTGTTTAGACTGCAATTTAAAATACATTGGTCAAAGCTCTCAATATTTAAAGCAACGCATCACACAACACAAAAGCGACATGCGGATTAAACCCAATGCCTGTGCATTGACCACACACGCAAATAACAGCAAACATAAAATAGACTGGGATAACCCTAAAATACTACAAATGGAAGGTAAGCCATCAAAAAGGGAATTTTTGGAAATGTGTCACATATTTAAAAACACGGATACCATGAATAAAAGGACAGATATAGATCATTTAAGCTGTATATACACGTATCTACTTAATTTCAAAATTAGAACAAACTTAATTAGACCAATAGCATAACACAAGAACACGTACGTGCGCGCCCGCGCACACACACACACACACATACACACACACACACACATTCACACATACCCACACACATCCATGCGCATTCAACACACCCACACTCTATCAAGACAGGTTTAAATACAATTGTCAAAATTATAAAGGAATTATCGTTGAAGGTTATTTACAGTATACATGTTCACAAGGCAAATAGTTTATAGTTTACAGTTTTAAATGTTTTATTGTTCAATTTTAAAATTCGATGTATACTTTAAGTTTTATATAGTTCAATGATATTGATGTGCATTCAACCTCAATTTAGTAAGTACTTTTTGTATATTGCTTGATGCCCATAATGACGTTTTTGTAGTTTCTTTGATAAAGGTTTGAAATAAACCGAAAGCTAAGAATATAATAAAGAGTACGCTTAAATAACCAGCTGACCTACAACCTGCTAATATCATTCAATATATATATATATATATATATATATATAATATATATATATATATATATATATATATATATATATATATATATATATATATATATATATATATTCTTATGCTCGCCCCCCGCCTTTTTTTATTATTTAATTTTAATTTATATGATATGAAATATTTATTTTATGTTACGTGCTTTACGTTTGGTTGGTTTATAAAACAAAACTGTGTTAATATGCCTCGACTATTTGAAAACTCGTCTTCCCAGGGTATCCACCTACTTACCGTGGGTTCAGTGGTAAGTAGATGTGCAATGCACCAACCAAACAGCACTACCTTTATTTTTGTACCTATAATCTTTTACTTGTATATGCCAAATTTTTATATACAGATCCACGTAGCCTTGTGCCAAATTAATTAATATTACCAATTTATGACTTTGACGTTTAAAACACACAGTACTCACCTATTTTACACTTCGCCGTCGGCCTCTATGAAAACTGGCTCAAAAATTTCACTCGCTGTATGCGTCTTTACAATGCGCGGCACTATCACTATGAAAGATCTGCTGTCCAGACTCCAGGTTTCTTTTAATGAATTTTGATATCCCCAAATCTAAAATAAATATGACCAAATTTAGAATTTTGACTATCTTTTAATGTTACTTCCCCTGCGCTAATTTTCCTGATGTTGAACCTTCGTTACTCGTACTAATCCTCCTGTTACTCCAATGCTTTCCTTTTTCAAATCTGCTCGTTCCAATTCACTGCTTTCTTCTTAAGTCCACTCTTTCCAATTCACTGCTATCCTTTAATTACCATTCAATACCATTCTATCCATAATACCATATCCAAATCTATTCCATTAATATCGCCTTCAGTTTCATAAATCCCATTCAATGCCTTTCTGCCTTTATCAATCTCGTTCTAATATCCAACTATTTATTCCGCCTTTTTCAATCTCACTAATCCACTCTTATCACTTTATTACTTCGTCGTTACTATTATTTAATTATTTCTCTCGCTTATCAGTACTCTTCTGTATATCAATTAAACTCGTAAACTTTTCAAAAACATTTATTAACTCTTTATATTCAAAATATAGCGCAGTTTACAAAAATACGTCTTACTACCCAAATATTTATAAATCGACCTCTTGTTTATCTTTTCCTAGGTGATTATTACAATTAAAATATGCCTACTCTTTAATACATTTTATACATTTTCCATCCAATAAAATCGTCCCAACAAGTTCGTGTCACTAATACCTTATAATCGTTCTTTTGCACTTTCCTATTTCATAACTAAATGTTCAATCATTGGTCCCTAATACTGTATCACCCTTCAATCATATTTGACCATGTTTTTCACTTATAATTTTGATACTACATGTTTGTCCAAAGGTTGATTCTAATAAAATAAATGCCGAAATGTTTCACATATAAACCTGGATTTGTGTGGTGAATAGTGGAATTTCTACAGACGCATCCGGTTTTTCGACTAGCAAATGTACCTTCTATGGCTCATTAATATACAACTCAGTGTAAATCCTTGAATACTGTGCTTTATCACGTCATCAAGTCATTGTTTTTACGTCTTGGCACTTATACTTTGACTATTATACTCCAAATACTTTAACATTTGTAAAGTACGGCAAACATAAAATTTTCAGTTACGGGATCTGATATTTGGCTTTCTTTGGCATACACTACTTTCAACAAACTAACCTTTATACCCTTTTCTTTACTGACACTTCAATATATATACATAATATATATATATATATATATATATTGTAATAGTTTTAGTTTTATATAAAAAACGGGGGTAATTAAAACTTTTGTAACTTTATTACCCTTTATCCTCGTGACTATCAGCTATATACTAAAACTCTCTATTTTTAATCTGATGTCACTAGGTCGAGATTTTCTTCTTTAGACTCCAAGCCCAGGGTAGTGTCAGATGGAAAACGGCTTTAGACAAAGAAAACTCTTAGGGGTTAAACGGCTAGTAGAGTGTTAGCTCTGGGTAGATCATGAGCATGGGTCATGGGTGGATAATCGACCAAAAATATTTTTAATAGGCGCCACCGTATTTTTTAATACAAGTGCCAACAAAATTTAACTGTGTTTGTATAAGGGAAATGCGGAAACCTTATCTTAACACCACTATCATAGCCATAAAATTTGAATTTCACTCTTTATCACACACTTACCAAAACCTCAACCACCAGATGTCAAACAGTTGTCTCAGCTTTACCTGTGAACAAACAAAAACACCACATGGACACTATTTGTGTCTTCAAAAGCATATGCCAAAAATAGAATAAATGAATTTAAACATCTGTGAAATACTAAAGGGATTTATTTTCATTATTCTGTCTTTTACTTAATGAGGGTTTGCTCTAGTTTTCTTTTCTTAATTTAAATGTAGAATAATAAAACTTCATTCAAATGAAACAAAATGAATTCTATTCATATGTAGAAATCGGATATATATATACATGTGACTGCAATATATATGCTTACTATCTTGTCATTAATTTTTTATAAAAGAATTTTAGTGAAGTTTAACCTTCTAAATAAATATTTATAAATTAATCATTTCTATAAAATTTTAGTTTAAGCAAACATATCATAATTTATTTGTTCATATCACAAGATTTTATTTTTACTATAATCATTGAAGCGCTTCCTTGACCATTTACAAC
This sequence comes from Platerodrilus igneus, assembly GCA_036346225.1. Lineage (NCBI taxonomy): Eukaryota > Metazoa > Arthropoda > Insecta > Coleoptera > Lycidae > Platerodrilus > Platerodrilus igneus. The sequence goes on along the minus strand of JARFIW010001513.1, from coordinate 6,168,606 downwards.
AAAGATTGATCATCAGAAAAATAACGATCATAAAATGCAACTATTCAAATTTAACTGTTGTCTACACAAAAAATATACACGAATATCAGCACCAATAAAAAGCTTTTACATGACCTTAATTGTTTTAAGCAAAATGTGAAAATTAAATCAAAACTGCATCTGGCGTCTAGATTAGGAAACAGAATCTATACTATTTTTTATCTGACACAAGTTGTCATTCTAAATATCTTGACACACATTGAATGCGTGTACAAATAACTGACAAACTAAATATTTATTCGGTGTGTTATTAACTTTAAAAACTACTTTAAATTTGTGTTATTCTAATAATCAACGTAGGAGATCTTATAATAATTTATAATACTTTCAAAGTTACGGAAAGTTTCAAACACTCACGTGTATCCAAATAAATTGCAGGTGCAAAATCATGACGTCAGCTGTTGTATTTTTCCAGCGTATTAATCATCTGTAAGTTTGAAGTACCAAGATTCTTTGTTGAATAAACCATTTCTATGCGGCGTATTAAATAGATAGAACGAAACCATAACTGCCTGCTTTAAATTACTGCGACGAAAATTTATTATAATTTAACATTGAAAATTGTTGTTGTAGATATGTCCATTAGATATTGCATGTCTTAAATGATGTATATTATTGTTCCATGTTCTCAACTCAAGTTCTTCTTTCTGACTCTATTAGACGCCTCGTGTTTTAGTCGAGCCATCTTGACTTTTATCTCTAGTCTACAAAAGCGACTTGATTCTTCGACGTTGGAAACAAAAGTGCTCATAATTAACTGGACTACGCTTGGCAACAAGCCACAGAATATAAATCTCCTAGATTCTATGTGTTATTGGGAATATTATACTTTACTTTTATTGGCTGAATATTTACGAATTAAATGCTTTAAAATTTATCTGTTTTATTATTAATTTATTAGGCTTGGTGCAACAAGAAAAAAATACGTTACACAGCCTCTTCCCAAGAGAAAAATTCGAGGTATGGAAGAATTTTTCTAAAAAATTTTGACTGAAACTTCAAAATTACTCTCATTAACTGTATAAACCTCTAACAACTCACAACAAAACAGCACAAACTTTAACTATAACTAACGATGAGTTTAACAAAAAATCAGAATCATTCACTAATTGATATGGGGAATATTAATGCATGGGATTGAGTGATTAGTAACTGCGCGTACTACACGCCTATAAAGGGACAAATTCGGGAAGTCATAATCAGTATATACGTCAATCAGTTAAGAATATTTAGGGAATCTAACACTCAGTGGATGCATTTCATCTATAGTTACAAACGCCACAACCATATCAAAGTAAAAAATTTACCTGAAGCGAAAAATATTTTCTATAAATTAGAACTGTAATAAACAAAATCAAATGTATAACAAAATTACTATTAAACAAAATCTGTACAACGAATACTCTTCTCTAATTTACTATATCTGCCTTAAGGATTTATGTACATAACTTTCCAAGTGCTAATTACATTTAAACTAATCGATGAATTTAATAAGTACCAAAAGCTGTTATTTACTAAGTCCATCCACGAAACAAATCTCCAACACTCGAGAAACAGACAAAGTATTAACAATACTTATTCATCAACAAGATACCTTTGATCTTTGAGTGAGCACCTCACAACATTATCTGTACGACTACTATGCTACAGACTCAACTATATCTCTCAAAATTCTACAACATCAGTGATTCATCACCAAAGAACTCCAAAACCACTAATAAATCATACGTTGAGCCTACTGGGAGACATCCACCAGCAACTCACAAAAAAAACTCTTCATGAACTCTCTTAGCTCATGTACACTCTCAATAAAAATAAGCACATCAGGCCTAGTCTCAAACTACTAAACCAAAACTCAAGCATTCCTTTAATGCTTAATACTCTATCACACTCTAACTATATAACTATACTCAACACTTTACTAAACACTCTCTGTAATCTCCATCATGTACCTCATAACTGAATACGCACCTCTTCACCGAATACATATTCATCTCTATATACTCGCAACATTTCTCAGCATATGCTGCACTCTCAAACACCTCAAAAAAATATATCATCATTCAAAATCCATAAACATATCCTTGTCGTCATCAAAATTATCATTTAACACATCTTTGTCGTCATCAAAATTATCATTTAACACATCTTTGTCGTCATTTAACACATCTTTGTCGTCATCAAAATTATCATTTAACACATGCAATATCTAAATCAACAAACATATTAAGCTCTATTACTACTAAAACAAAAATTACTTTAAACAAATCAAAAAAATTTCACTAACTTTAATCTTGTCCTACTTAAGAATTTAAAACATGGACCAAAAGAATTACTACTGACATCAACTATAATTAGAAATACTTAAGGATCAGAAACATTCTTAACATCTTCATTTTCACATTCATCTGTCGCTGAATTATCGATACTAAACATTTTCTTAGACTTAAATTTGAAGATACGGATAAATGAAAAAGGGGGAATTTGAATACGAAATTATTTTCTACTTTACTTCATGATAACTATTAATAAATGTTCTGGTACACGCTTACTCTACCCATAATCAAACTGTCGATATAAACTAAAATGCTTCACAACGCATAAATTTGCTAGTATGACAAGCTCCTCTATGAGCCTCACCTAGACTTATAAACAAAATTGCTAGAATGACAAACTCTTCTCTGAGTCTCATCTAGACTGACAAACTAAATAAGCAAAACGAATCACATCATAACCGACTTCAAATAATCTCAAGTGACGATGCCAAAACTGCTAAAGCGACAAACTTACCACGACCCTCGCATAGACTGACATAACGCTGAGCGACCAACCCTTCCGGAGTTTCGTCTAGACTAACATAACGCTACACGATGAACCACAACAAGTCTCGCATAGATCTAACTTAACTCAACATACTACGTTGTAACGCGACCATAAAATTGCTACTCAAAACCAATCAAACTAAACCAAAACGTGCTCATGCACAAGAGCAATCTTCAAAACTATATTTCAACAGTAAAAACTAGTGTACCATTAATCGACCAACAAACATAACTAATAAGACTAAAAGATGAACCTACTATCGATGTAATACATCCAAAATCAAATAAACTCGTAACATCCATATCAAATAACTTTATCATTTTATCTAGAAACAGGAATTTCGCTACTCAACTTCTGTTCCTCCACTCGTTGAGTTGGACACGACGGACAAGTGATACTAGTCACTCCTTTACGACCACAACCATAACAAAATAATCTCTTGAAAGATCTACAGACACTGAAAGTATGTCCATAACGTGAACAATTCCAACATACCAATTTATGCTTAATAAATGAGTTACCTACTCCACTCTTTTCTGTCATTGGGGTAGCAGAATTAAGAACTTGTACTAGGGAATGTGAAGATGTAGGGGTATAAACACGACTTGAAGCATTCTGAAATGAACTAGGGGTTTTGTTTCTAAAACGTGGATTAAAATAATTAATAGGCTGCTTGTGACTATATGGTGCAACTGAAACAGACTTATGTTTACTTAAAGAAGCTTCTTCTAACTTCTTACACAATTTAACTAACGTACTAATATCCTCTATCTCTGTAAGAGCAAGATGCTGAATGAAATATGGCAATAAATTTTTCTTGACTATTCTAACTTTAGTGTGTTCTGCAGGAATAATAGGTAATCGGTTAAACAAATTTTCCATATTAGCAATGAACAATACAACTGATTCACCATTCCTCTGTAATCTATTTTGATTTTTCCCAAATATCGTCTTCAGGATGTGCTGGCAAGAAATCTTCCTTTAGTCTACTAACCAACGAACTCCAATCTGTTAATGAACTACGAACGCAACGATACCATACTAAGGCATCACCAGTAAACAATTCAACTGCAGAATTAAACAATTCCATTTCAGATACCTTTCGGGACTGTGCAATGTCACTAATGTTTTCTAAAAATTGATATAAGAGAGATGGGTTTCCTGAATATTTTATCGACCAAGATCCAATAGGGACTGACTGTGTGACATATGTAACCGTTGGAATGGGCACATTAGATGCAGCAATAGGATTTATATTAATATCTTTATGATTTGAACTCGTACCCTTATTTAATTTCTCATGCAGATCTGCTTCCACAACAAGAATAGTAGCCAAACTTTCATTTTAAATAACACAATTTCCTCAAAATTTTCTTTAGGGAGCTTTAACCGTTGAATTCTACCTGTAAGATGTACTAATCTTGACCTTATCCTTTTAAAAATTGACTCAGCGGGATCATCCATAAATTCTAACAAAACGTTTTTAACTGACTCTATACTAGACTCAATCTCTTCTTTCTCTACTTTGAAATCTACTTTATAGTAAGAAGGATCTATCAAACAACCGGGTTTATCTGTTTCTTTGGCCAACAACCTTGCTAAAATTTTCCTTTTATCTGAAACTGGTCTTGAATTTTCAATGCCTCTAATGTTCAATTCATATTCTAACTCATTTTTAAGTAAATGTACGATGCTATAAGTTTCTGCCATAATTAAATATCTGAATACCTCTAACGTAACTCAATTATAAAATTTTTGAAGATGAAATCTCAAACAAACGAATGTCCTAACTATATAAAGAAGAACTCACTATAAACTGTAACAAACTTTAACAAAAATGAAACTAAAAGAAGACGTTACTAATATCAAAGCAAACCTCAGTCGGTGAATATAAGTGTGATGAAAATAACTACTAAATGTTCCAGCCTCTAAATGAATTTCCAGCCTCTAAATGAATTTCCAGCTTCTAAATGAATTTCCAGCCTCTAAATGAATTTCCAGCCCCACGTTTCGAGCGCAAGTGTAATAGTAATAGTTTTATATAAAAAACGGGGGTAATTAAAACTTTTGTAACTTTATTACCCTTTATCCTCGTGACTATCAGCTATATACTAAAACTCTCTATTTTTAATCTGATGTCACTAGGTCGAGATTTTCTTCTTTAGACTCCAAGCCCAGGGTAGTGTCAGATGGAAAACGGCTTTAGACAAAGAAAACTCTTAGGGGTTAAACGGCTAGTAGAGTGTTAGCTCTGGGTAGATCATGAGCATGGGTCATGGGTGGATAATCGACCAAAAATATTTTTAATAGGCGCCACCGTATTTTTTAATACAAGTGCCAACAAAATTTAACTGTGTTTGTATAAGGAAATGCGGAAACCTTATCTTAACACCACTATCATAGCCATAAAATTTGAATTTCACTCTTTATCACACACTTACCAAAACCTCAACCACCAGATGTCAAACAGTTGTCTCAGCTTTACCTGTGAACAAACAAAAACACCACATGGACACTATTTGTGTCTTCAAAAGCATATGCCAAAAATAGAATAAATGAATTTAAACATCTGTGAAATACTAAAGGGATTTATTTTCATTATTCTGTCTTTTACTTAATGAGGGTTTGCTCTAGTTTTCTTTTTCTTAATTTAAATGTAGAATAATAAAACTTCATTCAAATGAAACAAAATGAATTCTATTCATATGTAGAAATCGGATATATATATACATGTGACTGCAATATATATGCTTACTATCTTGTCATTAATTTTTTATAAAAGAATTTTAGTGAAGTTTAACCTTCTAAATAAATATTTATAAATTAATCATTTCTATAAAATTTTAGTTTAAGCAAACATATCATAATTTATTTGTTCATATCACAAGATTTTATTTTACTATAATCATTGAAGCGCTTCCTTGACCATTTACAACAAAGATTGATCATCAGAAAATAACGATCATAAAATGCAACTATTCAAATTTAACTGTTGTCTACACAAAAAATATACACGAATATCAGCACCAATAAAAAGCTTTTACATGACCTTAATTGTTTTAAGCAAAATGTGAAAATTAAATCAAAACTGCATCTGGCGTCTAGATTAGGAAACAGAATCTATACTATTTTTTATCTGACACAAGTTGTCATTCTAAATATCTTGACACACATTGAATGCGTGTACAAATAACTGACAAACTAAATATTTATTCGGTGTGTTATTAACTTTAAAAACTACTTTAAATTTGTGTTATTCTAATAATCAACGTAGGAGATCTTATAATAATTTATAATACTTTCAAAGTTACGGAAAGTTTCAAACACTCACGTGTATCCAAATAAATTGCAGGTGCAAAATCATGACGTCAGCTGTTGTATTTTTCCAGCGTATTAATCATCTGTAAGTTTGAAGTACCAAGATTCTTTGTTGAATAAACCATTTCTATGCGGCGTATTAAATAGATAGAACGAAACCATAACTGCCTGCTTTAAATTACTGCGACGAAAATTTATTATAATTTAACATTGAAAATTGTTGTTGTAGATATGTCCATTAGATATTGCATGTCTTAAATGATGTATATTATTGTTCCATGTTCTCAACTCAAGTTCTTCTTTCTGACTCTATTAGACGCCTCGTGTTTTAGTCGAGCCATCTTGACTTTTATCTCTAGTCTACAAAAGCGACTTGATTCTTCGACGTTGGAAACAAAAGTGCTCATAATTAACTGGACTACGCTTGGCAACAAGCCACAGAATATAAATCTCCTAGATTCTATGTGTTATTGGGAATATTATACTTTACTTTTTATTGGCTGAATATTTACGAATTAAATGCTTTAAAATTTATCTGTTTTATTATTAATTTATTAGGCTTGGTGCAACAAGAAAAAAAATACGTTACACAGCCTCTTCCCAAGAGAAAAAATTCGAGGTATGGAAGAATTTTTTCTAAAAAAAATTTTTGACTGAAACTTCAAAATTACTCTCATTAACTGTATAAACCTCTAACAACTCACAACAAAACAGCACAAACTTTAACTATAACTAACGATGAGTTTAACAAAAAAAATCAGAATCATTCACTAATTGATATGGGGGAATATTAATGCATGGGATTGAGTGATTAGTAACTGCGCGTACTACACGCCTATAAAGGGACAAATTCGGGAAGTCATAATCAGTATATACGTCAATCAGTTAAGAATATTTAGGGGAATCTAACACTCAGTGGATGCATTTCATCTATAGTTACAAACGCCACAACCATATCAAAGTAAAAAAAATTTACCTGAAGCGAAAAATATTTTTCTATAAATTAGAACTGTAATAAACAAAATCGAATGTATAACAAAATTACTATTAAACAAAAATCTGTACAACGAATACTCTTCTCTAATTTACTATATCTGCCTTAAGGATTTATGTACATAACTTTCCAAGTGCTAATTACATTTAAACTAATCGATGAATTTAATAAGTACCAAAAGCTGTTATTTACTAAGTCCATCCACGAAACAAATCTCCAACACTCGAGAAACAGACAAAGTATTAACAATACTTATTCATCAACAAGATACCTTTGATCTTTGAGTGAGCACCTCACAACATTATCTGTACGACTACTATGCTACAGACTCAACTATATCTCTCAAAATTCTACAACATCAGTGATTCATCACCAAAGAACTCCAAAACCACTAATAAATCATACGTTGAGCCTACTGGGAGACATCCACCAGCAACTCACAAAAAAAACTCTTCATGAACTCTCTTAGCTCATGTACACTCTCAATAAAAATAAGCACATCAGGCCTAGTCTCAAACTACTAAACCAAAACTCAAGCATTCCTTTAATGCTTAATACTCTATCACACTCTAACTATATAACTATACTCAACACTTTACTAAACACTCTCTGTAATCTCCATCATGTACCTCATAACTGAATACGCACCTCTTCACCGAATACATATTCATCTCTATATACTCGCAACATTTCTCAACATATGCTGCACTCTCAAACACCTCAAAAAAAAACATATCATCATTCAAAATCCATAAACATATCCTTGTCGTCATCAAAAATTATCATTTAACACATCTTTGTCGTCATCAAAAATTATCATTTAACACATCTTTGTCGTCATTTAACACATCTTTGTCGTCATCAAAAATTATCATTTAACACATGCAATATCTAAATCAACAAACATATTAAGCTCTATTACTACTAAAACAAAAATTACTTTAAACAAATCAAAAAAAAATTTCACTAACTTTAATCTTGTCCTACTTAAGAATTTAAAACATGGACCAAAAAGAATTACTACTGACATCAACTATAATTAGAAATACTTAAGGATCAGAAACATTCTTAACATCTTCATTTTCACATTCATCTGTCGCTGAATTATCGATACTAAACATTTTCTTAGACTTAAATTTGAAGATACGGATAAATGAAAAAGGGGGAATTTGAATACGAAATTATTTTCTACTTTACTTCATGATAACTATTAATAAATGTTCTGGTACACGCTTACTCTACCCATAATCAAACTGTCGATATAAACTAAAATGCTTCACAACGCATAAATTTGCTAGTATGACAAGCTCCTCTATGAGCCTCACCTAGACTTATAAACAAAATTGCTAGAATGACAAACTCTTCTCTGAGTCTCATCTAGACTGACAAACTAAATAAGCAAAACGAATCACATCATAACCGACTTCAAATAATCTCAAGTGACGATGCCAAAACTGCTAAAGCGACAAACTTACCACGACCCTCGCATAGACTGACATAACGCTGAGCGACCAACCCTTCCGGAGTTTCGTCTAGACTAACATAACGCTACACGATGAACCACAACAAGTCTCGCATAGATCTAACTTAACTCAACATACTACGTTGTAACGCGACCATAAAATTGCTACTCAAAACCAATCAAACTAAACCAAAACGTGCTCATGCACAAGAGCAATCTTCAAAACTATATTTCAACAGTAAAAACTAGTGTACCATTAATCGACCAACAAACATAACTAATAAGACTAAAAGATGAACCTACTATCGATGTAATACATCCAAAATCAAATAAACTCGTAACATCCATATCAAATAACTTTATCATTTTATCTAGAAACAGGAATTTCGCTACTCAACTTCTGTTCCTCCACTCGTTGAGTTGGACACGACGGACAAGTGATACTAGTCACTCCTTTACGACCACAACCATAACAAAATAATCTCTTGAAAGATCTACAGACACTGAAAGTATGTCCATAACGTGAACAATTCCAACATACCAATTTATGCTTAATAAATGAGTTACCTACTCCACTCTTTTCTGTCATTGGGGTAGCAGAATTAAGAACTTGTACTAGGAATGTGAAGATGTAGGGTATAAACACGACTTGAAGCATTCTGAAATGAACTAGGGTTTTGTTTCTAAAACGTGGATTAAAATAATTAATAGGCTGCTTGTGACTATATGGTGCAACTGAAACAGACTTATGTTTACTTAAAGAAGCTTCTTCTAACTTCTTACACAATTTAACTAACGTACTAATATCCTCTATCTCTGTAAGAGCAAGATGCTGAATGAAATATGGCAATAAATTTTTCTTGACTATTCTAACTTTAGTGTGTTCTGCAGGAATAATAGGTAATCGGTTAAACAAATTTTCCATATTAGCAATGAACAATACAACTGATTCACCATTCCTCTGTAATCTATTTTGATTTTTCCCAAATATCGTCTTCAGGATGTGCTGGCAAGAAATCTTCCTTTAGTCTACTAACCAACGAACTCCAATCTGTTAATGAACTACGAACGCAACGATACCATACTAAGGCATCACCAGTAAACAATTCAACTGCAGAATTAAACAATTCCATTTCAGATACCTTTCGGGACTGTGCAATGTCACTAATGTTTTCTAAAATTGATATAAGAGAGATGGGTTTCCTGAATATTTTATCGACCAAGATCCAATAGGGACTGACTGTGTGACATATGTAACCGTTGGAATGGGCACATTAGATGCAGCAATAGGATTTATATTAATATCTTTATGATTTGAACTCGTACCCTTATTTAATTTCTCATGCAGATCTGCTTCCACAACAAGAATAGTAGCCAAACTTTCATTTTAAATAACACAATTTCCTCAAAATTTTCTTTAGGGAGCTTTAACCGTTGAATTCTACCTGTAAGATGTACTAATCTTGACCTTATCCTTTTAAAAATTGACTCAGCAGGGATCATCCATAAATTCTAACAAAACGTTTTTAACTGACTCTATACTAGACTCAATCTCTTCTTTCTCTACTTTGAAATCTACTTTATAGTAAGAAGGATCTATCAAACAACCGGGTTTATCTGTTTCTTTGGCCAACAACCTTGCTAAAATTTTCCTTTTATCTGAAACTGGTCTTGAATTTTCAATGCCTCTAATGTTCAATTCATATTCTAACTCATTTTAAGTAAATGTACGATGCTATAAGTTTCTGCCATAATTAAATATCTGAATACCTCTAACGTAACTCAATTATAAAATTTTTGAAGATGAAATCTCAAACAAACGAATGTCCTAACTATATAAAGAAGAACTCACTATAAACTGTAACAAACTTTAACAAAATGAAACTAAAAGAAGACGTTACTAATATCAAAGCAAACCTCAGTCGGTGAATATAAGTGTGATGAAAATAACTACTAAATGTTCCAGCCTCTAAATGAATTTCCAGCCTCTAAATGAATTTCCAGCTTCTAAATGAATTTCCAGCCTCTAAATGAATTTCCAGCCCCACGTTTCGAGCGCAAGTGTAATAGTAATAGTTTTATATAAAAAACGGGGTAATTAAAACTTTGTAACTTTATTACCCTTTATCCTCGTGACTATCAGCTATATACTAAAACTCTCTATTTTAATCTGATGTCACTAGGTCGAGATTTTCTTCTTTAGACTCCAAGCCCAGGGTAGTGTCAGATGGAAAACGGCTTTAGACAAAGAAAACTCTTAGGGTTAAACGGCTAGTAGAGTGTTAGCTCTGGGTAGATCATGAGCATGGGTCATGGGTGGATAATCGACCAAAATATTTTTAATAGGCGCCACCGTATTTTTAATACAAGTGCCAACAAAATTTAACTGTGTTTGTATAAGGGAAATGCGGAAACCTTATCTTAACACCACTATCATAGCCATAAAATTTGAATTTCACTCTTTATCACACACTTACCAAAACCTCAACCACCAGATGTCAAACAGTTGTCTCAGCTTTACCTGTGAACAAACAAAACACCACATGGACACTATTTGTGTCTTCAAAAGCATATGCCAAAAATAGAATAAATGAATTTAAACATCTGTGAAATACTAAAGGATTTATTTTCATTATTCTGTCTTTTTACTTAATGAGGGTTTGCTCTAGTTTTCTTTTCTTAATTTAAATGTAGAATAATAAAACTTCATTCAAATCAAACAAAATGAATTCTATTCATATGTAGAAATCGGATATATATATACATGTGACTGCAATATATATGCTTACTATCTTGTCATTAATTTTTTATAAAAGAATTTTAGTGAAGTTTAACCTTCTAAATAAATATTTATAAATTAATCATTTCTATAAAATTTTAGTTTAAGCAAACATATCATAATTTATTTGTTCATATCACAAGATTTTATTTTTACTATAATCATTGAAGCGCTTCCTTGACCATTTACAACAAAGATTGATCATCAGAAAAATAACGATCATAAAATGCAACTATTCAAATTTAACTGTTGTCTACACAAAAAATATACACGAATATCAGCACCAATAAAAGCTTTTACATGACCTTAATTGTTTTAAGCAAAATGTGAAAATTAAATCAAAACTGCATCTGGCGTCTAGATTAGGAAACAGAATCTATACTATTTTTTATCTGACACAAGTTGTCATTCTAAATATCTTGACACACATTGAATGCGTGTACAAATAACTGACAAACTAAATATTTATTCGGTGTGTTATTAACTTTAAAAACTACTTTAAATTTGTGTTATTCTAATAATCAACGTAGGAGATCTTATAATAATTTATAATACTTTCAAAGTTACGGAAAGTTTCAAACACTCACGTGTATCCAAATAAATTGCAGGTGCAAAATCATGACGTCAGCTGTTGTATTTTTCCAGCGTATTAATCATCTGTAAGTTTGAAGTACCAAGATTCTTTGTTGAATAAACCATTTCTATGCGGCGTATTAAATAGATAGAACGAAACCATAACTGCCTGCTTTAAATTACTGCGACGAAAATTTATTATAATTTAACATTGAAAATTGTTGTTGTAGATATGTCCATTAGATATTGCATGTCTTAAATGATGTATATTATTGTTCCATGTTCTCAACTCAAGTTCTTCTTTCTGACTCTATTAGACGCCTCGTGTTTTAGTCGAGCCATCTTGACTTTTATCTCTAGTCTACAAAAAGCGACTTGATTCTTCGACGTTGGAAACAAAAGTGCTCATAATTAACTGGACTACGCTTGGCAACAAGCCACAGAATATAAATCTCCTAGATTCTATGTGTTATTGGGAATATTATACTTTACTTTTTATTGGCTGAATATTTACGAATTAAATGCTTTAAAATTTATCTGTTTTATTATTAATTTATTAGGCTTGGTGCAACAAGAAAAAAAATACGTTACAATATATATATATATATATATATATATATATATATATTGCTGTGTTAATATAGTCCAATGTAGTACCTTCGGGTGGAGCATTGGGGACGTGGCCGCAAACATAGCGGCCTTTAATTAAATTATAATGTGTTAATAGGGTCATTTAGGGGTAGTTAGGACCAAGAGTGTAACGCATTCCACATAAAATACATAAGGGCTCAGAAAACCACAGTTTTCTGAAGAAAACAAGAAATACGATGATTAGACTAGAAAGTACATGACCACGGCCTGTATATAAATCATAATAATTAATTCAATTAATGAAAAATATTTTTAAGGTTTATGTGAATAAAACAAATCCCCAAGTCGTTAAATAACATAAATGCAAGCTGAAACGCGACATGCATAGACAACGCATCATTATTACATCAAGAATCCTAATTAAAACAAGCAGCTTTAATAATGCGTAGGATAGTAAACGCATATAATTTAATGCATACATTGTATGCGTCTACGTGACTAGAGAATTAAAATCGACACCTGATTTATTAGAAACAAGCAAGGCATGGTAATTAAAAATCAAAGTTTACCAAATTTACTTGAACAAACAATGGTTTACTTATCTAAAAGTATGAAAATCCAAGCGAATCAATGCTATTAACTTGAAATCGTACGTGAGAAGAGGAACGCGTTGATGTTAAGATACAACAATAATACCATGGGATATCCGAAAACCTGGTATGAAAGTTTATACAAACAACGAAATTTGCGCTTGTCAATAGATAGACGGTGTATTTAAATATGACCAGATTTGTAAACAAATCAGTTCATCATGAAGTAAAGTATAGTTCACGTCTCTGAAAACGAAAATATCCACGTAAAGTGAGTAATTGTGAAATGTACAATAATACCGCTGAATATGGAAAATTGATGGGTTTAAATAAAATTAAATAAAAACCCTTAACCACAAAAAATATTTAAATTACTAGATACGTATTTCGACCACTATGTGGTCATCATCAGTAAAAAAAAAAAAAATTAGCTGTATAATTTACTATATTGTTGCTTTAAACACTATCGAGGATATTCTTCTCACCCGCAGGCTGGTGTTCTCAACAACAAACAAGTGAATCCTCGATAGTGTTTAAAGCAACAATATAGTAAATTATACAGCTAATTTTTTTTTTTTTTACTGATGATGACCACATAGTGGTCGAAATACGTATCTAGTAATTTAAATATTTTTTGTGGTTAAGGGTTTTTATTTAATTTTATTTAAATCGTGCCACAGTGTTCCTATAGGTTATTATAGATGGGTTTGTCGTTTTATCCTTAGATAGAAAAAAAAGCGTAAGTAACTAAAAGTTGTTTTAATTTAAATTCTAATATTAACCTTAATTAAAAGGACTCTAAAGAATCACTGGAGACAAGTCTAAATGATTACAGGAGACAGCTTTAAACAATTACGGGAGACAAATTTAAATAATTACTGGAGTCCAGGCTATATAAATACGGGAACAAGTTTAAATAAATGCTGAAGCGATTATTACTGGAACAAATGAGGAAATGCAACATGCATTTACTTCAATGATTAATGGTGAAGGAGTTTAATGGAGTACGCTAGTGTATTTAAGGCGATGCTATGAGGGATGCACACAACGGTTGGACCAGAGACTGATTTAAGCTGAAAAACAACAGGTTAGGCAATCTGAATGTTTATTATTTTATTATTTTATATGTGGATATTTCATTGTATTTTGCTAAACTCAATAATTTAAGATTTAACATTTAATTAAATATAACTAATTTAAATACTTTAAAAATTGCTTTCATGATTATTTATGTGAGGGGTCGGCAAGATTTAATTTTTGAGTGTACGTTGCAAATTACGTAAATAGTAAAAGATGTTAAATGAACGTTCATCAGGCTTCAGTCGATAATTAATATTGATCATCTTTGGGAATAATAAGTATTAAATTTATTGATTCAATTATTAGAAGAAAATTCCAGTTAAAGAATTTTAACCTTTTCATACGTTGTAAATATTATTGAGAACAGTATAATAATTTGTGTTTAATGGTGTTTTGGTTTGAAGATTAAAACAGTTAGGAGAGGTAGATGGTAGGTTTAAATGCTTTGTTTGTCGTATTGCTGCAAGCTCCGTGCGTAATTCAAAAACTGAGCTAGCCGACGCAATTAAAATTATATATTAAAAATCAAAAACTGAGAGATTAAAAATTTTACCCTTTAATTCATAAAAAGATCGAATAGGGGTATTGCTTCCAGTATCACAACGATATATATATATATATATATATATATATATATATATATATATAGTTGATATTGAATAATATCATGTCCTGCATATTTATTTTTATAAAAAGTGATTACGATTACGGTTACTGAGTCCTCAGTAACCGTAATCACTTTTTATAAAAATATATATATATATATATATATATATATAAGCTCGGTTAATTGTTATGAATTTACAGGCACAAAGTGAAAACAGCACTCACAAGAATACACATTGAAGACAAAAAGGTTGCATCTCTATCAAATTTACTGAAATTTTTTCCATTGTATATTTTATGGGTATAAACCAAGATATATTGCATATATATTTAGTTATTGTCACACTAGCTTGCCTATCTCACATCGCAGCACCGCCACATCTACGTCGTGTTTGACGTGTGTTTGCTATTAATGTTTTAAAATAATTGTTTAACCTTTTTAGATTGCATTAAAGTTGTAGAGATATAACTTTTATCAAGTTGTCTGACACTCCAATCAAGATAAGGATCCATCATAAATATCAATTTAACTCATGCCCAAACAGTAAATCACTATCAGGTGTAAAGATAACAAACAACCTCTTAGTTATATTTGTTTTATCGAGTTTCAGGCATAGATCACATCAAAAGTGTCCGGTGAACTGGATGTCAACAATTTTATAGCATGGAGGTGTTTGGAGAGATAATAAACTTTAATTTTTATAAACTGATTATATTAGTTAAGCAGACATTGAAAACATTTTTAACTAATATATTTTTGCTCATTTAATATTGCGCAATTAAAATAAGATATTAATGTTCTATGTGACATGAATGGATTTACTTTTCAGGGCTTCATTGATGATAGAGGTTAATTACAATTTATAAAACTTTTTATGTATTATACAAACCTTATACTGAAAATTAATCAAAAATTATAAAATGAGGTACTGGGTTTAAGAGAAAATGACTTGTGAGATTTGTCCGTGACAATAATGTATTGTAAGATGTTTATTCACAATACGAGAAAAGTACAATTTTGAGTTTTAAGTTTTGATTATGTATGTAACAATTTTTCTTGTAAAACAATTATTTTTTGGTGTTGTATATAACTTGTAAAATTTTGGTAGGTGTTTATTAACAGTATGAGAAAGCATAATTTATAACTTTGTATATCAAAGGTTTGAATTTGTAGATAGCAATTTTGGTTTTGTGAAGAAAAACTATTTTTGGCGTTGTGCATTAATTCTGAATATTGGAGTTGTTAATTTTATAGTTCATGATGTTTGTATATAAACGTAAAAGTAAATAAGACACCATATATGCTCACGCTTGCTGAAAATTTTTATTTTATCTTGAAGTTTAATGTTTTTGGTTTTGAGGAGAATGAGAGATAAATTTTTGTGTAAGATTTTTAGACAGTGCTACGTCATTATCGCCGCCATCACTGTTATAAGCTGCTAGTCGATCAATGAGCACCATCACTATTCTGTGCTTAGGCAACCTACACATCGGACACACCACATTCTTGATGCTTTTTATCATTTTCCACCCCCACCCCCGAATTTCTTTGTAATTTCAGTAAGAATTTACGCTTTCATCTGGGACTAAATAGTTGTACGCAGTGGGTCTTTTGAAAGCTAGACTCTTACGTGTTGGTGTTATTACTAGTCAATATCCGAACGCATACGATATAGATACCTTTCCTGGCGTATTCATGGATGTTATGCAATTTTCGGCGTAAATTTCGCTCACGATTGCTTGTTTCTCCGGGCTTAGAACTAAATGCAAGTTTAGATGGTAAACAAATTTCTCGTCCCAGCATGGCTTATATAGGAGTCTGTCCAGTACTCTCATAAACCGAAGAACGGAAATCGAATGAATACAAATAGATATATGTATTTCCTCCGGTCTCTCTAGTGTTGGGAAGCCACCTTGAAAGGGTACGTGTGCAAGCGGCGGTTTAGGCTTTTTATGATGCCATTCGATTGGAGCTGCAATAATACTGTTCTAATCTTTTCATCCCCAGAAACCGGTATACTTCTTGAAACAACAACGACTCAAAGATATACTTATTTCTGATGGCGGTCTCAAGGAATGGATCAAAAATTGCTACTGCCACTCTCTCCTTAGGTTTTCTGGTGCCCCAACGGCGCACATGGCCTAAAACAACGCTTCATCATTGAATCAAAAGATTGTAGAATGAAAAGAAATTGCAGATCACCTATACTGTTCCAAAGGAAGATGCTATCCAAGTTGGGAAATATGGGCCTCTATTCCCACATACGAGTTATATTCGCTGGACCGGCAAGTTGTGGGAAAACAAATGCTCTAATACCTTTAATTTCACACGAGAATGGATTCAGATTTAAAATTATCTATATGTTTTCTAAATACCTGTACTAACCTAAATATGAGCTGCTAAGGAATGTTTTTGAACCTCTAAAGAAAGAAGTTGGTTGCCACGAGTTTTGAAATTGTGATGATGATGTAATTGAACCAGAAGATGCCAAGGAAAGCAGTAATGGTGTTCGATGATATACTAGTTAACGAGCAACGCAAAATCATGCATATTTATTCATTTGGTGAACACAAAAGCATAGGTCCCACCTGTGTCAAACTTACGCTAACGTCTCAAAAAATCGATTTAGTTACAACGCCAACGGTATTGCATTATGGTGGCAAGACGTGTCGAATCTTCAACATACTTTTTGAAATCATGTAGGTGGTCATATTCATATCCAAGATTTGAAGAAGTGATCGAATGGAGATGACACAAATCGCAGCTTTATAACTATTGTGAAAAGTATTTATATTAATAATAGGCGATATAGGAAGAATTTCGACGAGTATATAAATATTGGAGAACGTAAGTAGTTGGTTGTGATCCAGAATGCCAGAATTTTATGGTTTGGAAAGCAGTAACCTTTAGAAGTCATAATGGCCAGATAGACAGCTTTTGTAAATTTAGTACACCGTACTGTCGCTGGAGACATGATTGAATACTAACTTGGATAAGAAGAACGTTGCGTTTGATATATTACAGAAAGAGTCTCGAAGATAACCTAAAGGTCATAGATGATTCGTTTGTGGTTGCAAAGCAACGTTTTATTCCTTTATGTCAGAATAAACGTATAATTTGTACCTGCACTGATTGTAATGAAATTTTATAAAAACAGCGTGTATTTTACTAATACAAATGTAGAAACAACTGCTAGGTAGAACTTTCTTTATGCCGTATACACCTACCATTAGCAGATGACAACATAGTTTATAAACAGGGTTAAATGTCATTTAATGCTGATACACTTCCACCTTGTGGTTCTTGTAATATAAAGAAAATAGTCAATCACGAGCTGAAAACCTTAATCTATTATACCAGTTACTTTATACTAAATCAAGACATTACTTTAAAGACTGTGTTGCTTACGTATTGTCATGGTATTAGCATACAATATAGGGCAGTACGTCATCGCTAACCTAGCGTACTTTCTGGGCTTTAGACGTCTCTACGGAACAATGCTGCGATCGCCTTGGACCCAGCGTACATCAGAGGTACTAGCAATGGACTACCGTGCGCACAAAAGCCAAAACAATACTAAATGTTTTTGATATTTTTATAGTTGAATAATAGCTATTAAGTTAATATTAATAAAACATACAGTTTGAAGTAGCTCTGTGAACATTTTTTTTTGTATGATAATAATTTATTCCCAATTTGTAGACCACCTACAGAGTATCTAACGTCAGGGGAACTTTGCCAATACAGTCTTGCTTAGCATCTTCTGGTTCAGTTACATTACAATAGCCAAATTCGTGGTAACCAGTTTCTTCTTGTAGGAGTTCAAAAACATTGGTTAGCAACTTATACTTAGGTCGGTGTAGGACTTCAGAAAACATGCGTATTTTGAAATCTAACCCCATAGTCGTGTAAAATTAGATATTAGAGCACTGGTGTTCACACATCTTGACGGCCCAGCGAATATAATTCGTATATCAGAGATTCATGTTTCCCAACTTGGAACAAGATAGAAGATCTGTAATTTTTTCTCGTTTTGCAATTTCTTGAAACAATCGTGTAGCGTTGTTTTAGATACATTATATTTTTTACTAGCGGCGTAGAAAACATGCAAAATTTCATTGATGGTTTTTTCCAAGGAAGCCTTGCTATAGCGTCTATTGTTTGCATATGACATCTTTTTGAGCGGGTTGTGGAACAACTCAGCTCAATGTGGAAGAACTACTCTTTTATATACATTACATGTGATTTTCCAATGCTCCACCCGAAGGTACTACATTGGCCAGGAAGCGAGTTTTTTTTTACCTGGAAAATTTTGAATTTTGCCGAATCCTTGCTGTTCCAAGCAAGGTAGGGATCTTTAACGTGCGTGACAACACTCACACACGGGACCTCCATTTTACCTCTCATCCGAACGAGGGTGTATTTTTGCGAAAAATGCTCGCCTAACATTTTTCAAGCGGACCGTGTCGGGATTCGAACCCGGGACCTTGGGCGTAGTAGTCACACATATACCACTACGCCACGGAGCCGCCTTCTTTTATATACAATAAGATTGGCGGGCTTTTTACAATCCATGGTTGTATGAGCATCCGACATGTCGACACTAACAGCGACATGTCGGATTTGGCGCGGACATGTAAACCGACATGTCACCCGACATATCTCCCGACATGTCGGTTCTGACGCTAATACGAGTTATGTGATCCCCCATTTGTTATACCTACGAAACTAATAAAGTTATTAGGAAATATTAGGAAAATGCAACAATGTAATTAAAAGACAATTTATTACAATTTATTTCAGTTCCCATGAACGGAAGCTTTACAAAGTAGCACAAGGATAAGTGACACTGCAGATGTCAGGTCACAGACGGTCGTAGGAAGTCACGTACCGAGATTACGCAGAAGTAAGCCTGCAACATTGTAATTATGAATAGCTTTTAAGATAGCAACTATGTATTAGGAATAGAATCAAGTGTAAGCAGACATTAGGTCTGCAAGTTCCCCCAGAACTGTGAGTGGGTAGGGAGATTATATAAGGCCCGGGAGCTCCACTCGCAGTCAGTTCATCAACGTTCAGCTTTCACATTGCAGTCCGTCGGTAACTCACTTGTACAATTATTAATTAATGTATTTCTACTTAGAATAATTTAATTCAAGATTGTAAAATTCCATTGTTCAATTCTGTATAACAATTAAATAAATGTGTTAAAGTTCAAAGAAGTCTTTTTAAAAAGGACCGCTCGAAGCCACGAACCTTAACTGGTGCAGTCGTAACGGATGTCAAAAGGGCACTAGCGAATCCAACTTCGAGGAACTGGTGGTCCGGGAATTTCAATTCCGAATTTGGCAGAACAAAACAAAAGTTGGAGGCGAAACACGCATCATTCAAGTCCAGCAGTTGAAGGAGAAACAAGAATAGTTCGAATTCAACAAAAGAAAAATTGGAGGCGATACAAGCATAGATCAAATCCAAGAAACCAAAAAGAAAAACAGAAACAAAGAAAGAAATCAATGAAATCAACAAAGCAACTAGTGTAAGTTCATTTTCCTAAACCAATTGAAATTTATTTTATTATTAACATAGACAATTGATATTTGCTAGTTTATGATTTATATATGTATATTGACTATTGTTACAACTATTTATGCATTTTTTTTTAAAATAATCGACTTAGCAATTGCTAGAGATTATCTTCAAGCTGCTATTGAAATTTTATCATTATTTTATAACTTGTGTATATAAGAAAGATTTATAAAAACTTGAGAAAACAAAAAATTCTGAGACAAAGAACTGAGAAAAACTATTCTGAGACGCAAAAACTAGAGACAATTAAAAAAGTCGCAGAGCGCACAAGAGACTAGATCACGTTTTAACTAACGTAAGAAAAATTTTTTTAGAAACAAAACCAAACCTCTAATTCAGCAATCTTAACTAACGCAAGAAATTTTAGAATTTCTAATTCTACAACTTTAACTAACACAAGAAACGAATTCTAATCCCACAATAAAAAAATTAACTGGCGCACAAAAATAATTTAAATACACCGAGGAAAAAAGCGAAAGCAAAACCACGAGCAATTAAAACCAAAATCCTTATAACAACGCAACTACTCAAACGCGAATACGATCCATAAATAGACAACCTGCAATCTATTATTAAAAGCCACATATTAATACGAAAAATAACGAAGCGCGATTTCAAATTGAACGCAAATATCTCATCTTCAAAAGTGAATGAAATCTAACCTTGGATAAATACGCATAAATCTAATTATAATAAAAGCTATTTAAATACATCGCGAAAACCTTTCATCATTGTGAAATTGAAATAGCATAAATTACGATCGGAGACTTTATTAAAGTATCAATTAAAGTACTCAGGAAAGAAATAAATAATTACGGTACTGAGAACGCATTCAAACGTGAAAAATTTAATTAAATATTTCAGTAAATCAAGGAAGCACAAATTGTATCATTTTCAAACCCCACATTGTATAGAAATCACAAGGATAACACCCACAGTATATTTAATAATAACCTGTAATAAAGACGCTAACCACAACTAAGTAACTAACAACATCCTGCAGCAGACTACAACATTGTAAGCATTGCAGACACCTTACAATCGCATAAACCAAAGAGATAATTATTACGCACCTAACTAAAATCGACATAAA
Organism: Platerodrilus igneus; assembly: GCA_036346225.1. Classification (NCBI taxonomy): domain Eukaryota; kingdom Metazoa; phylum Arthropoda; class Insecta; order Coleoptera; family Lycidae; genus Platerodrilus; species Platerodrilus igneus. The sequence goes on along the minus strand of JARFIW010001513.1, from coordinate 6,147,071 downwards.
TTAAAAATAGAGAAGTATTAACTGACGCAACTAACGCAAAACATTCAAACCCGATAAATTACCACAAAAAATCACACAGCCTATTGAAACTTCAGAAATTAAAACTAAAAATCGGCAAATCAAGAGTAAACTCAACCAAACCAATATTAAGCGTAAAACCCATTAAATAACACCAAAAACTACAAAATAAATCCAAATTTAAAAAAAAAATTTTTAATTTTTTAAAATTACCCAAATATTACCTCAGCCAAGATGACTAATGAAATAAAACTGTACCTAGAAATGATCTAGAGCTTTAACGGAGATCAATGTATGTTAAGTACCTATATTTCAGCCAGCGAAATATTCCAACAAACCTTTTATAAGCCCGGAGATAACGAAAGCAACACTTTGCTTATCCGCCTTATTATCAGTAAACTGACCGGAAGGGCACTAACATTAATTGCAAGTCGCGAGGACGCGGACCAATGGGAAGAGTACAAACGCATATTGACTGCATATTTCGGCGATCAAAGGAACCTAAAATGTTTAGTAAGGGATTTAACAAACCTTAGGATGGAACACAATCAGTCACCCTATCAATTTGAAATGAAATGCCAAGATGTAAGAAGCTTAATCTAGACAAAACTCAAAATCGAAGAAACCGACCCAAACGTAAGACTTTTAAAAACGAAAATGTATGACCAGATGGCATTAGATACCTATCTAAATGCACTACCCGAACGACTTTCAGATAAAATTAGATTTCAACATCCCCGAAACTTAGAAGAAGCAATGAACATGATAATCGAAGAAGAGAACGTAATGTACTATAGAAACCGACTATATAACCCCAACGCGAATAAATGCTACACACCAATAAAAACTATACAACCCGCAAGACAAATAAATCCACAACAAAGATTCAACCCGCTCAATGCACAAACATACCAAACGCGAACCAATACTCCACATTTTAATAATTCAAACTTTAACAATCAATACAAACAATTTACAAAACCAACGTTTCACCCAAATTTTTCAAAACCCACATATCAACCAACATTTAACTCGAACCTTTCAAAACCCGCATTTCAATCGAGATTCAATCAAAATATAAATCAACAAAGACCAACATTCAACGCGAATCCTAACAGAAACTCACCGATGATAAACACTGATAATCCCAATAACTATTACAAACCTACACCAATGGATACCTCATCTAGTAACACCAGACCCAACACGAAAATAACGTACATAAGACCAAACTCCAATCAAAAACGCACTTTCACTTCAGAAGAGCTATTTCATCAAGAAGTAGAAGAGTATGAAGATGACCAGAATAATAGCAATCGACCGTGTACGAATAACGAACAAAATCAATCAAACCACTATGAACGCGAAGAACCATATGAAAATTACGAAGAGAACACATGTTCAAATTTTCAAATGGACCATTTTATAAACGACCAAACGTAATAAATCTAAATAATATGAATCACCTTGTATTACCCTATATCGAAATACCCCACGCTGCATTTAAATTACTAATCGATACCGGATCTTCAAAGACATTAATAAGCCCGCGAACAGTAAAGAAACATTATTCAAACTATGTAGAAAGAGAACCCTTCAAAATTAAAACCGCCCATCAAACAACCCTGCACCAATTCGTAGCAAACATACCTTTACCAAAAACCTTTAACGTAAAGATGAAACACAAATCCTGCATATTTGAATTTAACGACAAATATGACGGACTATTAGGAATGGACCTTCTAAGAAAATTAGGAGCCAACATAGATATTAAAAACCGATTATTAGGAACCAAATATGGACGAATCCCCATCAAATTTCAAAACACCCAAATTGACGAAAAATATACATTAGAACCCCGAACAGAAAAAAAGATAAGAATCCCCGTAAATTTAAATAATAGCTTAGGAATAATAAACCACATAACGTTTCAACAAGGAGTAGAAACTCCAACCGCATTAGTAAAAATCAAAGATAATTACGCCACAACGACCATATTAAACTCAAATGTTTACCCCGTAGAAATATCTTTAACAAACCCGATTAACGTAGAAGAATTAAATTTTAATGAAATGGAAATAGACGAAAACTTAAACGAAAATTACAACCCCGTAGAAAACGACGAAATGTTAAGACAAAATTTAAATAATATCCGATTTAACCGCGACATAAATCACGAAGAGCAGAAAGCAATACAAAAATTATGTTACGAGTACCGCGACATATTCCATTGCGAAGGAATACCCCTAACCTTTACAAATACAGTTAAGCACAACATTGAGTTAACAGACAACAAACCGATATTCACCAAAGCATACAGATTACCCCAGGCAAGTCAGGAAGAAGTTGACAGACAAGTAGCCGATCTATTAGATCAAGATATAATACAACACTCCAATTCACCATGGAGCAGCCCCGTACTAATAGTACCGAAGAAACTAGACGCATCAGGAAAACGAAAATACCGAATGGTAATAGATTACCGTAAGTTAAACGAAAAAACGGTAGACGATAAATACCCGTTACCGAACATAACAGAAATTTTAGATAAGTTGGGCAAGTGCCAATACTTTTCGACGCTAGACTTAGCATCGGGATACCATCAAGTGGAAATGGAAGAAGGAGATACACAAAAGACAGCCTTTAGCACACCTAGAGGACATTATGAATATAAACGGATGCCATTTGTACTGAAGAACGCACCCGCAACTTTTCAACGAGTAATGGATAACATACTACGAGCGATACACAACGAAAAATGCCTTGTGTACCTAGATGATATAATAGTGTATTCAACATCATTAGTGGAGCACATTGAAAGATTACGAGAAGTGTTCGAAAGATTAAGAACCGCACAATTTAAAGTACAACTAGATAAGAGCGAATTTCTACAGAAAAAAGTAGCCTTTTTAGGACACGTAATAACACCCCAAGGAGTGATGCCGAACCCCGACAAAACAAACGCTGTATTAAATTACCCCATACCCAAAACGAATAAAGAGATAAAAGGATTTTTAGGTCTTAGCGGATATTACCGAAAATTCATTAAAGGTTATGCTCAAATAACAAAGCCCCTAACCAATTGTTTAAAAAAGGGAAACAAAATTGTACATACCCCAGAATTTATAAAAGCAATAGATAAAATCAAAAGCATTTTAACAAAGCACCCCCGTATTAGAATACCCCGACTTTTCGAAACCATTCATATTAACAACGGACGCATCAAATGTAGCCTTAGGCGCAGTACTAAGCCAAGGAACAGTAGGTAACGATAAACCCATCAGTTACGCATCAAGAACCCTCAACGAAACAAAGCAACGATACAGTACGATAGAGAAAGAATTGTTAGCCATAATTTGGGCAACAAAGTATTTTAGACCGTACCTATACGGACGGAAATTTTATATATACACCGATCATAGACCATTAGTATGGCTATGCAAACTCAAAGAACCTAACTCGAAATTACAAAGATGGAGAATCAGACTAGAAGAATATGACTATGAGATCATATACAAAAAGGGAATTTACAACAATAATGCAGACGCTTTAAGTAGAATCCAACTTAACGCACTAGAAACCGAATCAGTGATAGGAAACGTAGACGAAACCGAAATTAGAAAAGACCCAGAAGAAATGGAAACCATACATACGACACAAAATGACGAACCGGAAACCGCAATTAAAATTTTAAACGAAGCTATAGACATGAAGCCCAATCAATTTATAATCACAGAAGTTTTAAACAACCACAACCCTGTTAAATACACGAAAGTGGATAATAAGAAAATTTACCAAATTCAAATAATCAAAGACGACAATGAATCACAGATAATTAAAATTCTAAAGGAATACACCCCCGAGAAAAAACGATTTTACTTTTATTTTAACACGGAAAACTTGTACAAACGATTTTCAGAAATATATGTTAAACTATTCAACAATTCTGGCCCCGAACTTATAAGATGCACAAGAAAATTAATAACATTAGACGACCCTGACGAAATAAATGACGTGATAAAAAACCAACACGAAGAAAAGACCAACCATCGAGGAATAAACGATACCCTAAAACAAATCATGAGACGTTACTATTTCAAGGACATGAAAGAATTAACTACAGACTTTATCAATCAGTGCGAATTATGTGATAAAGCCAAATATGACAGAAAACCCCCAAAGATACCCTTAATGTTGACTAAAACACCAGACAAACCTTTTCAAAAATTACATGCAGATACTCTAGTAGTAGAAGCACAAAGTTACTTAACAATCGTGGACGCATTTACGAAAATAGGCCAAGCAATACCAATCACTTCTAAAAATAGTATAGATGTAACTCAAGGATTTCTACACTATTTTACATTTTACGGAACACCCGAAACAATAACGTTAGACAACGAAAGCGAATTCAAAAACGAAACAATTCAAAACACTTTGGAATTACACAAAATAAAAATTCATTTTATAACTGAAAACCACCCTGAATCCAACGGCTAATTGAGAGACTACATTCAACCCTATTAGAACAGATCAGATTATTAAGAATAAATTACAAGAAAGAACACATAACTAACTTAATGTCATACGCATTAATCGCGTATAATAACACAATTCATTCAACGACAAATGTTACACCCTTAGAACTAACCCTAGGACACTCAGATTCACGCAACCCGTACGATATACATTATAACAAAGAAATCTATCAGCAATACGCTCAAGATCACAAAGAGAAACTAAAAATAACTTATGACAAAGTAAAGGATAAATTAGATAACGATAAAGAACGCATTACCGCGACCCGTAATAAAAACTCAGACCTAAACAAATTTTCCATAGGACAAACCGTATTCGAGAAAAATTACCAAAGTAAATGACACAAAACGGCACCGAGAAATTTAGGCCCCTTTAAAATCAAACGAATATCCGACAAAAACGTAGCCGCAATAGACGGCGGCAAGATAACAAAATATGTTCACCTCAAAAATGTAGGACACCCTGTACTTTCAGATGGACAATCGTCACCCTTACCGTCAACCTCCACCCAGGTAGAACGGACACAGAAATTATAATTGAAGACATAAAGAACAACCCCGGTATACTACCAATAAAATTAGGCAGTATGCAAAACACTATAGATTATTGGACCTTTGCACAAAAATTCGATTTAACCGAGCTGAAACAAGAATTTCAAATAATCAAAAATAATTATTTTCGACTAAAACAATCAATGGACACAACAAAATTCGGAAAAGAATACGCAATAGAAATGATGAACTACGACAGTATAACAGAAAGTATTTTGAAAAACATAGAAGACAAATTTAACCGACTAATACCCGCAGAACAAGTGACAAGAAGAAAAAGAGGACTAATCAACGGATTAGGAAACATAATCAAAGCAATTACCGGAAATCTAGATAATCAAGACGCAGAACGCTATGACAACGCAATACAACAATTAATAGAAAACCAAAATGACATCAAAACCATAATTAGTAACCAAATATCGTTAACACAATCAACGATCATCAAATTTAATGAAACCCTAAGAAAATTAGTTAGAAATCAAGATAGTATAGCCAATCGAATAGAAACCATAGAAAATAACATGCGAACTACCATGTTAGGCATGCGAGATTTAATCAGATTCAACACGATATACAACCAAATAATATCAACCCTGACCTTAATTCAACAAATCCTAGCAACATTAGAAAACGCAGTAACCTTTGCAAAATTAAATACCCTACATTCAAGTATAATAGAACCAATTGATTTATTAAAAGAATTGTTGAAAATAAAATCTTTTATAGCTAACAGTAAATTACCTTTCGATGTAATAGAATCAAACATTTTAATATTTGAAAAAATAGTTAAAGGCTATGTAAAAAACAACGATATAACATTTTTAATAGAAATACCAATAGTAGAGATTAACAGTTACAATTATTATCACTTATTTGCTTTTCCAATGAAAATGACTAGCACATACCAAGTTATTATTCCATAAATCAAATTCCTATCCTTAAATGAACAAAGATATGGTTATACGAACGAAAAATGTAATGAAGTCACACCCAATCAATACCTATGCCAATCATTGACAATAACAACAATTCAAGAAGACAGCCTTTGCGAAGTACAACTACTAAAATTTACCAATCATTATGAAAATTGTGAAGCCAAACCTGTACAAATCACCAATATGAAAATTCAGAAAGTAACGGAAAATAAATGGATAGCCATTTTTCCACCGAAGTAATCGCAACAATGTATTGCAATCAAGATGAAAGTAATTTAGCATTAACCGGAAGTAAATTAATCACCCTTAAGGAAAATTGTCATATGAAATTAAAAAATGAAATAATTATAGTTTACCAAGACCCAGTACAAAGCAAGGAATTAGCAAATCTACCCGATTTACAAATCAAGATTACCCAAGACGAAGACGAAGAAATAATTCAAAAACCAATGCAATTGGAACACCTGGAATTAGACAACCACGCCATGAAACTCATGGAAGATTACAAGGAACACCTGAACGAGATCAAGACGCCCAAAGTGCACTATGATAACATTAGTATATGGACAATTATATCGATTATATTGACTATTTTATTGATTATTTATGCAACTTACAAAATATGTATTAGATATAAAAATAATAAAGGAAACAGTTTTAGATTTAAGAAACCCAAAGAAACAAATGTACCCCTAGAGAATATGAATTTTAAATGAGATTAAACGAATTAAATTTAATTAAAAATCAAGAAAAGGTAAAAACCCTTAATTTTTGATGTACGTCGGGAGGAGTTATGTGATCCCCCATTTGTTATACCTATGAAACTAATAAAGTTATTAGGAAATATTAGGAAATATTAGGAAAATGCAACAATGTAATTAAAAGACAATGTATTACAATTTATTTCAGTTCCCATGAACGGAAGCGCTACAAAGTAGCACAAGAATAAGTGACACTGCAGATGTCAGGTCACAGACGGTCGTAGGAAGTCACGTACCTAGATTACGCAGAAGTAAGCCTGCAACATTGTAATTATGAATAGCTTTTAAGATAGCAACTATGTATCATGAATAGAGTCAAGTGTAAGCAGACATTAGGTCTGCAAGTTCCCACAGAACTGTGAGGGGGTAGGGAGATTATATAAGGCCCGGGAGCTCCACTCGCAGTCAGTTTATCAACGTTCAGCTTTCACATTGCAGTTCGTCGGTAACTCACTTGTACAATTATTAATTAATGTATTTCGACTTAGAATAATTTAATTCAAGATTGTAAAATTCCATTGTTCAATTCTGTATAACAATTAAATAAATGTGTTAAAGTTCAAAGAAGTCTTTTTAAAAAGGATCGCTCGAAGCCACGAACCTTAACTCACGTCAGCGTCAAAACTAAAATACCAAGTAGTATTGTTCATCTAATAATAGACGTAGTATGGATAAATGCCAGTTTCTATTGAAAATACGTACTTTATACCACGGGGAGGGGAGAGAATGGAGAAGGAAGAATATGTGAAGTGGGACGCTCGTTATACAAATTCAGTATTATAAACTAAGACTTTAAACTTAGTTTCTTGTCTCTGCGTGTGCAAAATTTTTATAAGTTACTGTTTACCAGATCAAAGATTGAATCGTGTGTGCAGTATAGCTTTGAACGTGTTATTCCTTTCTTTTGTTGTTTAGCAGATAAGGTTAGTAGTTAAAGTAATAAGGACTACATAGGGGTAATTACTAGTATATAATACAATGGAGAAAATTCTTGGGTTTTAGTTTCGAAATATCATCTAGTTGGCCAAACGCTTGATTTAAAATAGTGTACCTATTATAAATTTAACTATCTTCTGGTATACATAACTAGTTTCAACATAGTGCAAGTGGAACTAGTAGCACTGTTTGCAATAGGTATGTGAAAAAAAAATTTGTGTGTAAATTTTCATTCACGCAGCCCGGCGAAATGGGAAAGTGCCACATTATTAACCGACATTTGTTACACATTGTTTAACTGTAAGACTGTCAAAAATTGAATTTTAATTTTGAACTTCTGTGTCGTCTTGATGCATGGAAACCCCAGAATATTGAGTTATCAGATAAGGTTGTCATAAGAAGGTCAAAAATTGAACGCTTTTACTTTGAGCTTAACTCCCTTTCAAGTGTTGTGATTTATACCTCTAGCGCCATTTACTAATAATTAGTGTTACCATTATGTGGATACTGACTTCAAATTAAATATTATGCTAATAATTGTGTTCTTTGTCGCTAGGTAGGGAAACCGAAATTTTTTGCTATCTATCATATAAAGAAAATCAAGAAAAAATCATGCAAGGTGACATTCCAATCAAGTTACTTAAACGTTAGCCCTAAAATTGTAAATATAACTGTCGTGCAATATATATAGATGGTTTAATGTAATCGTTTGGTGCCTAAGGGGTTCCCATGTAGGTAAAAACTTTAGTTATATAATGTATGAATGCACGCATATAGGACGCTACTTGTATCCATTTTGTTTTTAAAGATATCGTAACCGAAATTTACACACAGCTCAAGCTTCAAGGTTGTCCAACCAGAATTACAATTTATAAAAATGAACATTTTGCATTTGTCTTTTGTTAATTTTGACTGGATTTTAAGATATATCTTATGGCTGTGGCGATCGGTCTATAGCGAACTTGGACGCCCAAATATTTCTCCGGAACCTATTAGCATTGGGGAGCATAGTTCTAATATCGATCACCGTAAAATCCGTCTCCTTCAAGCATTATGAGTAGTGCTTTTCACTTCTGAGAGGCCGTAACGTTATAAATTATGCAACGGTTGATCTTCAACTTTTATCATAAAAGTCTAAATTTCTTATAGTTGAAGTTTGATTATGCAATAAAGAAAACAGTGTCTATTTTGTCGATGGGTCTAAACATGATGATTAGTTAATGCACAACGCAATCTTGTACCTAAATATCATAATAATATGTAAAAGAAACATGACTTTTAAAAATAATAGTCTAATTGGATGTAGTTACTATTAAATAAATTAATGTTTGTGTCGGTGACCAAATGAATTGGGATTTGAAATATTGATTTCTAACTTTATAAGGTAACTTGATCCTGTACTGAAGTGTGTGGGTAACCTTATTGTATGAAATGCTTTTTAAGCTCTCCTATTGGTCTTGATGAGAATAGGCAAGAACTAGTGTAGGTTTGCACTTTGAACTTGAAAAGTAAAATCAAAGTAATAGACTAGTTCTGGAACGAATAAACTAGAAAGGTACAAAAATGAGCAAAGGGTTTCCCATGATAAATTCCATAAGAAAACCTGATTTTTGAAGCCGAACTAACACAGTTTAGAGCTAATCATCGGCCTTACGATTACTTAGTCGAGCTCCGTGTTCTGTATCGATGTCGTATTCCTGCAGTCTTTTTATCCATCTGGCAACTTGTCCTTCGGGGTTTCTAAACTCTAACGGCCACTCCAGGACTGCCTTGTCTGTTCTCAGGTGAAACTTTGGAAATACTAGTTATAATAATTCTATAGTTGATGTCATCAAATGTCATTAATAATGAAATCGAAAATGAACTGTCACTGAATTACTAAAACTGAAACCCGATCTATCTACAGAATTACGGCATTCGATTCGGTAATAAAATATTATGCATCTTATTTAGAAGTAAGAAATGTATTACATATTTTTCCGCTTTTTGCTGTAACCGGCATTCTGATCTGAATTGCAGAACCTTATTACAATCTCCGAATCAGTTGAAAAATTATTAACACGTTCTCTGCGATATACCATACACGTATGCCTGGTATAGCGCGCGCATTACTTTCCGGGGAGACAAGTAGCGCGATCTATTACTCAGCGGAAAACATAACAATTACAAAACTACTAATCCTAGTACAATGTTGTAAATAGCTTTATGACAGTAAAGTTGCGCTAGATGTCCTCACGGTGCTGAATGCGTACCGGATCTTTGTAACTGGTAACGCAACTAACAGAAACATTATTACAACCATGCAATACCAGGCATATTTGACTAGTGGGTGTATTATGCAAAAGTGCGAATGGCTTGTAATATTTCTCCTAAAATGTTGTGTCGTGCTAAGAAATTATGTGAGTTAGCACGTTTAGAGTATAATGAGAATTTAAGTTTGACTGATTCTAATATAAAGTCGGTTGAAGCCTGCAAAACTCAGGTAAATATAGTTTATTTTTTAAAAATATTATAGGTTGTTTGCATTCACATCCCTTAGGTAACGGATATCTTGGAACCTGATATACAAGATCATGAGATTTTATCAGAAATTCGTTTACTAATGAAACATTGCTCCAAACATTTGAAAACAATATTAATATCTCAGATAACGAAAGTGATGCAATAGGAATTGAGTCAGAGGATCCCTTTGCCATTAATCATCCAGATACAGATCCTGATTATGAGCCTAGCGCATCTTCATTAAGTTCCGCTTATAATTCAGACGAATCAAATGGTAATATAGGGTTTCATTCCAGAAACTTCAACCTTAGAAAATATCCATGAAGCGGAATATGTAAGTGATGTAGACTTACGAGCTAGCGAAGATTCAGGTAAATTTTGTTTTATTGTAAAAATCGTTGAGTTTGCACATATCTTTGTTTTAGAAGATCTTCAGAAAAACTTTTGGAAACCAATGGATAACAGAAATGTTCCTAATATTGTTGAATATTCGCAGAGGCAGAAAATTTACGCTGACCATTAAACGTGTAAGACTCTATTGGATGTTTTAAAACGTTTTATAGATCAATAAGTAATTGATTTGATAATTGAAGAAACTAACAGATACGCTTTACAAAAAATAAACGCTGGAAAAGTTAAGGATAAATCTCGTCTGAAAGGTTGGTCAGACACCAATTCCGATAAAATATACAGATTTTTTGGGATTATTATTTGCATGGGCTTAGCTAGAGTTCCAGTTATCAATCTTTACTAGTCTAAAAACTATTTGTACCGCAATAAATATATTTGCTCAAAAATGACTAGAGATAGATTTTTACTATTATTACTGCACATTCACTTTAATGATAACGAAAATCTAAATACATCCCATGATCGTTTATTTCGCATAAGACCCGTTTTGGATATACTTAATGCTAGATCTCAATCAATTTGAGTCCCTAGGAAAGAGGTTGTTATAGATGAAAGCATGATATCGTGTAGAGGACGATTAGGCTTGCGTCGATATATAAAGCACAAAAGGCACAAGTATGGCGTGAAGCTGTACAAGGTTTGCACAACAGAAGGTTACACTGTACACGTAAAGATTTATTGCGGAAAATAGACCACCCAAAATGACAACCCCACAGATTCCCACACAGTCAAGGTAGTTATGGCTCTAATGCAAAATTTGCTGGATAATGGGTGCACTTTATATGCAGATAATTTTTATTCTAGTGTTCCACTAGTTAAGAAATTGCAACAAAGAAAAACTTTCTATTGTGGAACTTTACGTTCTAACCGTAAAGGTATTCCCAAGGAATTTGTAAGCTGAAAGATAAATAAACATGAAGTTATTGGAATTCATAATGACAATGGAGTAAAAATAATCAAATGACTTGACAAACGACAAATTCTTATGATATCCAATAAACAAGAGCATGATTTGAGCATGCATGATACTGGAAAAAGCGGTATTCTCAGATAGTTTTAAAGCCAAAATGTGTAATACACTACAATAAAGCCAAAAAAGGTGTAGATATTAGCGACCAAATGTCTTCATATTATACCATTTTAAGAAAAGGATTAAAGTGGTATAGAAAAGCAGCATTTGAACTTCTCTTTGGTTCGGCAATTGTGAACGCTTATGTAGTTTACAATGAATTTAACAAAAATGGCCGTACCCTTACGATGCTTCAATTTAGAGAAAAATTAGTATTTACTTTGATTGAAGAAAATCAAAATGTTCAAAATGCAACAACTACTCATACTCCTAAAAGGGTGCATACATTTGAAATCGAAACTGGCCCAGGAAAAAAACGTCGTAAAACGGACCTGCACTTTGACGACGTTCTAAAATACTAAAACAGGTAGAATGGCTTGCGCGTTTCAATGAGCTAAAGAACCGAACTATAAGTTTAACCAAATTAGTGGGGTCTTTAGTGAGGAACCCGACTAAGACAGGTCCCTGAAAGAGAGCAGCAGCTTTTTCGCTACTTAGAGTGGCAGATACCATAGGGGTCGGTATGATACCCTAAAACACACTATTGCGATGTGGAAGGCAACGGGAAACCACCACATTACCTCCCAAGAACACTGCGTACAGAAATTGTTAGTAAACATGATGGCATCCTCTGGGGTAAAAAAATACAGAGGTAACATAGTCCCACATTTGGTTGTCCGGGAAGGGACTACTTCGGGGGATGATCCGAAAGTATAGAAAAAGATCCGTGAACATTCTGGAATGTCAGAAGTATGAAACAAGTAGGTAAGCTAGAAAACTTGAAACTCAAAATAGATAAGTTAGCACTAGACATAGTAGGAATCAGCGAAGTCCGCTGGCCAGAGGCGGGGAATTTTTGGAGTGGAGACTTTAGGGTAATTCACACAGGATCAGAGGAAAGAAATTCGGGTGTGGAGATAGTTATGCGAAAAAAGATAGGACAACGTGAGAAAGTTACTTACAAAAGAACGAAAGAGTACTCATGGTTAGATTTGAATCTAAACCCGTAAATACAGTAATAATACAAGTATATATGCCCACCACTAGCTACAGTGAGAAAGAGGTAGAGGCGATCTACAAATATATTGAAGACATACTAAGATACGTAAAAGGACATGAAAATTTGATAACTACGGGGGATTTTAATACAGTGGTAGGTGAGGGTAGGGAAGTAGCGATAGTAGGTTTATTTGGTTTAGGCACGAGAAATGGCAGGGGAAATAGGCTGGTAGAATTTTGCGACAAGAACAACTTAACCATCACAAATACATTATTTCAACATCATGCTAGAAGGCGATACACGTGCATGATGCCAGGAGATATAGGAAGATTTTAAATAGATTACATAATTGTTAGACAACGGTTTAGAAATCAAGTAAAATACTGTGGAAGCTACACGGAAGCAGATATAGACACTGACTACAACATTGTAACTATGAAGGCCGCACTTAAATTTAAAAATCCGAAAAAAAGGAACGGAAAAAGGCACTTTGACTTTGAGAAGCTAATAAGGATATCCACGAAAAATTTGAAAAAAGTCAAATGAATTGCTGAAAGATATCGGGAAAATTGCTGATACTAAGGAAGTAGAAACAAAATGGAATGACATTAAATCCAGCTTAGACATGGCGCCCAAAAATGTTCTGGGGTATACATAAAAAGAAAATAAGAAACCATGGATAACAAAAGATATCCTGAATTTAATAGAAAAAACACGAAACTACAAAAATAGATCAGACGAAACAGGAAAACTGGGATACAAAGCCATAAAATGCAAAATTACTCGCAAATGCGGGAAAACTAAAGAACAATGGATTGATGAAAAGTGCAAAAAGGTACAAACTAGGATGAAAATAGGAAAGACAGACGACACATACAAATTAATCAAAATAAACTTTAGGGTTATAAAACCATATAGCAAAAATATAAGGGACGCGGGAGGAAACGTCATTATAGAGAATATAGAGAAAGTAGCTAGATGTCAGGAATATATAGGGAATTTACATTCAGGAGAGGAACTAACAGCATTAGAACAGGAATCAGACATTGAAAATAATGACCTGGGATATCCTATACTTAGAGATGAGTTTGAGTTAGCACTGAAGGGTTTGAAAAATGGTAAGGCGCCTGGTACAAATAAGGTGCAAGCAGAAGCTCTAAAAGCCGCTGGACAAGCAGCAATGGAACGTCTCTTCCAACTTGTAAGTTATATGCATGAGACAGGCGAGATACCCAAAGATTTCAAACGTAACATCATAGTAACTATACCAAAACAGAGGCGCGGATAGATGTGAAAATTTTCGAACAATAAGTTTGACAGCACACGTTTCAAAAATATTAACTAGAACTGTACAAAGGCGAATGGAAAAACGAGCTGAAGAAATACTAAGAGAAGAGCAATTTGGGTTTAGGCTCAACGGAGGAACACGGGAGGCTATTTTAGCTCTGAGGGTGATAATGGAGAAAAGAATAGAGAAAGGGGAAAGCGTATATATATATATATATATATATATATATATATAAGGTTTGTAGATCTAGAAAAAGCATTCGAGAATGTAAAATGGAAAAAAATGTTTGAAATAATCAAAAAGATTGGAATGAGATTAAGGACATACGGATAGTACATAGCTTATACAAAGAGCAAACGGCGGTAATAAGATTAGAGCAAGAAAGTGGAGAAGTAGACATTAGGAAAGGGGTGAAACAGTGATGTGCCTTATCCCCATTAATTTTTAACTTGTACATAGAAGAGGCAATGAATACTGTCAAATACAGGAAAACATTTGGAATTAATATGCAGGGACAAAAGATTGATATGCTTAGATTTGCAGATGATATAGCGGTATTAGCATCTAGCAAAGAAAAGTTAGAAGCTGCTCTTAATGAAATGGAAACAGTTCTAACGGAAAGATATGGTATGAAAATTAACAAAAATAAAACTAAAGTATGTAAAAGAGGGGAAAATATATCAAACATAAGAATACAAATAGGTAACGAGAACTTACAAGAGGTTAAGGATTTCTGCTACCTAGGTAGTCAAATAACGCAAGATGGGAAAAGCACAAATGATATAGAACAGAGATTAGCACAAGGTTGTGCTACATTTAACAAGGAAAAACAACTACTGTGTTAAAAGACTACAAACATAGAAACAAGGAAAGATTACTAATAACATATGCGTGGGGCACAGCACTGTATGGCTGTGAAGCCTGGACAGTAGTAGAAGCAGATAAGAAAAAGGTAGAAGCATTTGAAATGTGGTGCTACAGACGTATGAGGAAGATGTCATGAACACACAAAGTTAAGAACAAAGAGGTACTAGAAAGGGTAGAGGAAAAAATAAATATGTGGAAAATAGTAAAAAATAGGAGAGATAGGACGATAGGCCACATACTAAACATGAGGGAATAGTGCGGAATATATTAGAAGCAGAGATAGGAAAAAAGAGAAGTAGAGGTAGACCTGTGTTAGATTACTGCACACATATAGTGAAAGATGTAGGCTGGAAGAATTTCAAAGGAATGCGTGGGCTAGCTCAGAATAGAAATCAATGGAGGTACGCTTCCAACCAGTCGCAAGATGGAAAAGCTAATGACAAAAATAATAACTGTACATAAAGATGGTGATTACTATACACAACTACAGATATTGCTTTTGCAAAACTCTCAACTAATGTTAATTGTGCGAATGGATGAATTGGAAAAACTATTAATTCCACAACGGTTTAAGTGCTGAGGTAACTTGGCAGCCAAAGGCTGCTTACCCATTTTCACATACCACCGAGTACTGGGAATATAGGGTATATAACTGTAAAACAATAGAAGGAACAGCAGCTATGTTCAAAGACAACGAACATAGATACGAGAAGAAAACTGTTCAAAGCATAGTGTGGAGCACAGCACAGTACATCTATGAAATAGGTGCAGTAGGAAAAGCAGACAGAAAGAGATAGAAGCCTTCTGGAATATTGTGCTTCAGATGTATGAGGATGGTAGCATGGACAAACAAAGTTAGTAACAAATTGGTTGTAGAAATACTAAAGGAATAAAGATATCTGTGGAAAACGAAAAAAAATAGCAGAAATAGAAGGACAGGTTACGTTGTAAAGCATTTCTGGGAAATAGTACGGGATATATTACAAGCAGAAATAGGAAAAGCTAGGTAGGGGTAGACCGAGAACAGACTTTCGCGCACAGATAGGGATAGATGCAGACTGAGCAAATTTCAGTGAAATGTGTAGGTTGGTTCAGACTAGGAAACAATGAGAGTACGCGTCCAACCAGTTCTAGAACTGAAGACCTAATGATGATGATGATATACTTTATTGTGTAGTTCGCAATTATAAATTTCGAACAGGTTACCAACCCTAGTAACCAGGTTAATCCTGACAAAACAATTCCTGTACTTTGGGTTGCCTGTCTGCCTGTCATAAACACGCTTATATTGTTTTAGAATTGAAATAATTTTCAGTACACGTCGGCTTATGGTTTTTACGCTATGTCTTTTTGACCTCTGTTCAATGTATATCCCCCCCATAAATATATACCATTAGCGTACACCCACATACGTTTGACGTGTTGCCTGTATATAGAGATTTTGTTTTTAGGAAACCTATATTCTATATTTCTAAATCACGAATAACACATCTGATGTCACTTCTAGTCTAATGTACATTCATATAATACCAAAACGACAATCAGTTTCAAACATGTATTTGTCATGTCACGAGAATGTATAATACAACTAAAAATGGTATAAAATTTAACAGTTTCACAGCAAACGAGTGAAATTTAGAAACGTTTATAAGGTGAATATATAGTAAAGAATATTAATATTATGAAAATAGAAAAAAGTAACCACCACTAAGCCTACAAGATATTGTAGTGAATAAAATTAAATAAAAACCCTTAACCACAAAAAAATATTTAAATTACTAGATACGTATTTCGACCACTATGTGGTCATCATCAGTAGGAATTTTAACTAATAATAAGTTGTTGTTCCGGAACACTTCAAAGGATATTCTCCTCATCACTTAGGCTGAAGTGAACCTTCCCAACATACAATTTACTAGAATGTTGCTTTAAACACTATCGAGGATATTTTCCTCACCCGCAGGCTGGTGTTCTCCACAACAAACAAGTGAATTGTGATGTTATAACTAAAATCTACTTAATTTATACTAATTCTAAATCTGCTGAAGCGGAACCAAATTATTCTTGCTTTCTCATTGGTTGTTGACCAATAGGGAAAGCAAAGCAGATGACTTTATTGGCCCTTTATCGGTGTTTAAGAGGGGTCCTTTATGTTTAACAATTTTAATCGATTTATAAACATTTAAGGAGGAAAACGTTGGTACCGCTTTTAACAATTTAACATTTTCAAGTTTAACGGGGTGGCTGGTTTCAAAAATATGTTTGGCGACCTGAGACCTTTCGTATTTACCATATTTGAAGTGAGCAATGTGCTCTTTAAATCTTTTTGTTATATTCCTCTTGGTCTGACCAATATATTTTTGAAAACACCTTGGCCCTGAACAACTAATTTCGTAAATCCCAGACTTTTGCAATTTTTCCACCTTGTCTTTTGGGTTACCTAACAAATCTTTAATTTTATTAGTATTACTGAAAGCAATTTAAAAATTAATCTGTTTAAATATTTTATCAAGACCCTTTGTAGTTTTGTGAAACGAAAGTTGAACATATTTAACATTATCGTTAGAGGTGGTTGATTGCAAAGTCGTTGATTTACGGATGTTAATTCTACTTTTACACTTTCTAAAAATATTATCTATAATATCAGAAGAGAAACCATTGTAATTCGCTATTTGCTTAATAAGAGCAAATTCCTTATTAAATCTGTTTTTATTTAAAGAGAAATTCAATAATCTATTAATTAAAAAGTTAAATGAAGCCAATTTATGTTGTATGCTATGATTGGAGGAAGACAAAATAAAGCGATTTACGTTGGTTTCTTTTCTATAAATGTCAAATTTCAGTTTATTACCATTTCTAATTACTAATGTATCTAAAAAGGGTAATTGTCCATTATTTTCTAGTTCATACGTAAATTTTATGCTTTGAAATTTTGAATTCAATTCTTTAAGAAAATCATCAACATTTGATTTAGAAGTGTCAAAAACTGCAAAAATATCATCCACGTACCTTAACCATATTCTTGGGAAGTATTTGGAATTTTTTTAAATTCGGTCTCAAAGCGAGACATAAATAAATTTGCTATGAAAGGTGATAGGCTATTTCCCATTGCAGTTCCTTCATGTTGTTCGTACAACTTGTTGTTGAATTGAAAGGACCTGCATGTGGACTTTCTAGTTACCCTTGAAGCGAGCGGACGTGTTTTTCAGTGCTCCCGCTTCTGCAGTAAACAAGTAAGTTTTTGATATTTATTATTGTTTTATTTTATTTTTTATTATTGTGTGCCGTTAATTTTAATATACAGGGCATTAAATAAAACCAAAATAATAATTTAATCCGTTAAATACTAAATAAACCGCGTTTTAACTTAAATTTAAACTAAAATTCGCGTTTTAAAATAAACTAAATCAAATTTCGGGCTAATAAATCAAAACCAATAACCAAACACTCCAAATAATTTTAAAATAATTTAAAAAGGCGTTTTAATAAATTTATTGGGAAATCTAGTAAATCGGGTTAAAAAACCGCGTAAAACAAGCAAATAAATTCGGGAAAATTATATAACGTGCGTGTAATAAAATAACAATTTAAAAACCAAAATCTAGCCCCTTTTGAATCAAACGAATAACTAAAAACCGTAAAATTTTAAAATAATTTGAATATAAATTTTTCATTTTTTAAGTACATGTGTACTTTAAGCTTCCTAAAAGTCGATCATTGGGTATAATTAGTGGTGTAACATTTTAAGGTCAAGTAAACAAGCGGTTAGTGCTTCCGGCACAGCATTCCAATAATGCGTGTTTTAATTAGTTTATTTCTAAATTTAAAGTCCAGTATTTTATAAATTTGTTTTTGAGGTAATTAGTTAGTTTGAATTTTAAATAAATAAATACAGTTTTGTTATAGTAGATTTTTAATTGCGTATATTTATTGGGCTTGCTATCTTATTTCGTCTTTCTTGTTATTTTGACGTTAGTGTTTATTTTATTTATCATAAATTTGAAATTTCATTTGGCGGTTTATAAAATTTGAATAAATAAATAAAAACAGATAAGTTTAAGGGTCATTTAAAATCTAGGTCTTTTATTGGAGCAGCGTTTTTGTTCTGTACTTGTTGTTGTTTTGCACATCTTAGCTTCGAGTTTATTAAGTGTCGTCAGGGCATTTTGATCTGGTTTTTGTTTGTCCTTGTTGTTTTTGTCATCAGATTTTTTAGCATGGTTGTACATCGAGATGAGGAGCCGTTGCCGAAGAAGAAGAGGGGTGGTAGGTCGGAGTCAGTCAGGGCTGAGCAGTCGGAGGCTGGGGCGGTCGATAAGGTCGGAGAGAAGGAGGTCGTGGTTAGGGAAGAGAAGTCGGAGTTGCAGCTCGACGGGAGGTAGTCGTGTCGCAGAGTGAGCCTGCGTCTGTGGTGGTGGAGTCGGAGGGGCCGGCGCCCCTTGTGTGTGGAGCCGGGCCTGAGTCGTCCGCAACTTCGAGAGGCCAGCGTCGCGGGTCGACTAGCAGCAACGGAAGCGTTGTGGCTAACGATCTAGACGAACTGGATCTCTTGATGTTCCGGGCGAGGAAGGCGCACGAACTTATACACAAGCGGGTTCTTGCCACTTCGGCAACCATCACCGTGGACGACAGGAAGGTGATTCGCAACGCCACGGACAAGTTCCGAGACGTTGCGAATTAGCTTTTGGGGATGGTTAGAGGTCTTAGGATGGTGCGAGGCGAAAGAGGCTGTGGCGGAGGTAGCAGTCGCAGCGGCGAGGACGGAGCAGGTCGTAGTGGGGCAGGAGGGATTAAGAGGTTTTTTAGTCTCAGGTATAGCTTCGTATGCAGGTGCAGTGGCGAAGAAGGCAGCGTCGACGGTCGCGGTTCGTTTTGACGCCAATCCAGGAGTCAAAGAAGACGTCATGGCGACGTTGAAGAAAAAGGTTGATCCGGCCAAGGATGGGTTTGTTGTTGTCGGAGCACGTCGGACGCGTAGGGGTGGCGTTGTTGTCGAGTGTGCTGGTCGGGAGGACGCCAAGCGGTTCCATTGAGAAGAGGAGGCCGCGTATCGTGCTCCCTGGGATAGAGAGGGAAATGAAGCAAGAAGAGCTCGTGAAGAGGTTGATTGTTCAGAACCCCCGCTTCAGGGGGCTTAGGTTCGAGGAGGAGGTCAAGGAGAAGTTTCGGTTCGGCGGCAAGGGACCCAGAGATCCGTTGGCCAGCGTTGTTTTCGAGGTGTCGCCGGAGGCTAGGAGGTCAGTCTGGGTTGGCGTAAGGTCTGGGCTCGTGATCACTTCTCGATGGTGCTGTGTTATCGCTGTTACGAGTTCGGTCATAGGTCAGCGGAGTGTAAGGAGCGGATGCAGTTTTGCGGTAACTTCGCCGAAGTGGGGCATAAGTTCAAGAACTGTTGGCGGGCAGTTTCTTGTTGTGTTGTTTGTGCTAGGTCGAACGACAGGGTTGGTAGCGTCAGGGTCGACACTCGTCACGACGCCAAGTCCAGCCAGTGCCCAACGATGCAGCGTTTGAAGGCAGTCATCACCAGGAACATCGACTATGGATCCTAGGCCATTAGACGATATTCCGAAAAGCTCGAAAATTAAATGTGCGCAAATTAATTTAGGCAAGGGCAAAGGGGCCACAAATAAGTTCGTTTAATTAATGAACGAAAACAAAATCGACATCGGGCTCATACAGGAACCGCATCTGTATAGCCATAAACTAACAGGTTTTGGGAGGGGGTTTACCGTCTTAAACGCGAACAGCGAACGACCGCGCAGCGGAATAATAATAAATAATGGGGCGTGTGCAGGAATTATATTAAATAATTTATCAAACGAATTTCTAACGACGGCTGAAATCAAAACCGGATTAAATACGTTTTACGTGATTATCGCGTATCTTCCACCGGTCGACTCCCGGCGGGAAAATCCTCAAACAGAGGACTTAATAAATCAAGTTGAAGGAATTCTTCGTAAAATCGGTAGGAATAAAAATCTAATTATCGGGGGAGATTTTAATGCCAAGTCGCCACTATGGGGTAGCCCTATAGAAGACGATAGGGGTTTACAGGTTGCTGATCTTTTAACGGAATGGGATCTTAGTGTGATAAACACTAATGATTCACCTACGTTTAAGGGGCATAGAGGCAGCAGTTTTATTGATATTACTGCAGCCTCGCACGAGATGATAGAAATCATTTGTGATTGGAAATTGAGGTCGGGCGAGGAAACGCTCTCTGACCATAAATTAATAACATGGGACGTTGAGACCAAAACAAACGCAAACGAGCAGCTAACTATATTTCCGCGGTTCTGTAATAAAAAAGCAAATTGGGAGCGGTTTAAACAAAAATTTGGCGAAAATATCCCTGCGCTCGAAAATATGCTATTTAACTGCCGAGAGGCAGACGAAATAGAAACACTCGCGGAAAATTTAAACGACGCGGTGGTAGACGCGTCGTCGTACTCCATGCCGCGATAGAAAACATTTAAAAAGAGCGGGTGGACCCGGGAACTAACCACCAAGCGGGCAGAAACGCGTAACCTAAGGCGCCGCTATCAACGCGCCTCGGGAGAAATAAGAGAACAACGGAGAATAGAATATAATCAAAGTTACCGCGAATATAAAATATTAATAGAAGAAACGCGAACGAATAAATTTAAAGAATTCTGCACGCAAAACTCACAGAAAGAACCTTGGGGAACCGCATACCTCGTAATAAGGAGTAAACAACAGAAAATCGCGCTCGGTAACATAAGAAAGACAAATGGCGAATATACGGAAGGTTTTAAAACCACGGCGAAATATTTATTAGAGAAATTCTTCCCTTCGGATAATCCCGAGGAGAATGAGGGGTCGCACGATTTAGTACGTCGGGAAGCTACAAAGGCGCAAGGAACAGGTGCCGATAAGGCAATCCTAGTTCACAAAGTCGTCAGGGCTGTTAGGAGGATGAATCCTAAGAAGGCACCGGGGCATGACGGAATCACTTCAGACGCAGCTCTGAAGGCGTGCCGGTTAGCCCTGTATGTCTTTGTCGGGTTGTTTAATCTTTGTCTAGAAAGGGGCGTCCTTACGCGTTGCTGGAAAGTCCAGAACGTGAAATTTATACCTAAACCCAAAAAAGCGGATGCGACAGACCCGGGCAGCTACCGTCCAATTAGCTTGCTACCGGTGCTGGGGAAAGCTTTGGATCGCGTTATGACTACTCGAGTTGAGCACTTAGTGCGCGACAGCGGCGGTTTTAATAACCGACAGTTCGGTTTTATGGAGGGAAAGTCGACTATCGACGCATTAGAGTTCGTTGTCGGGGAAATTAAGCAGGCGAGAGATGCAAAAGAGTATTGTGTCGTTGTTGCTTTGGACATTTCAGGAGCATTTGATGCTGCCTGGTGGCCATTGATTGTTTGCGAGTTGGAAAATAGGGGTTGTGCACGAAACTTGATGTCTTTGATCAAAAGTTATTTTTCGGTGCGATTGGCACAGGTTGAAATTCCGGGGGAAGTTTTGTCGCGCGAGGTGGAAAGAGGATGCCCGCAGGGGTCATGCTCTGGTCCCACATTTTGGAAGTTATTGTATGAGAGCATCTTTAGGGTCAAGTTGCCCACAGGATGCTCAATCGTTGGGTTTGCGGATAATAAGCTTTTAATTGTCAGATCGCGATTGTTAATGGATATGCGCACAAAACCGAACGAGGCGCTTAATAAACTACACGAATGGTCGCAGGCGGTAAAATTAAAATTTAACCCCGCGAAGTCAGAGGCGCTTTATTTCGGGAAGAAACCGGGACGGCGACCCCCTAAACTAGAGCAGAGAGGGGAGAAAATACCGTTTAAGGAAGCAATTACATATCTCGGGGTAAAGATTGACAATAAGTTAAATTGGAAAGCTCACGTGCAATACATTAAAAGCAAAGGCAGCGAAATATCATACAAAATGATGGCGGTGGCGAAAATCAACTGGGGTTTCAGGGGCGAATCGCTGAGGACGATTTATGCCGGAGCAATTGAGCCGGCTATGCTGTACGCAGCTTCTGTATGGGCGGAAGGTTGTAAAGTCCGGGAGATGCGTCAATTGACTAGCGTACAACGCATAACCGCTGTGAAAGCGGCCAGGGCATACATGACCACCTTCACGGAGGCGGTCCTGGTGATCAGTAGGACTGTTCCTATCGAATATGTCGTTAGGGAGATTAGAGATAGGAGATTGATAAATATAGGGAAAGGGCGCGAAATTATCGAAGATATTCATCTTGGTAATAGGAAGGTAGAACGAAAGATCGTTGTATCGGAGTTGGGACACCCGGCCGATATTAGAGGAATCGAGTTTGTAGAAGGCGATGGGGACGCGACGGGTATCAGAATTTATACGGACGGCTCACGTATGGATGACGGGCAAGCAGGCGCGGCGCGGCGTTTGTCGTGTATAAGCAGGAAAGGGAGGTGTTTCGGTTTCAAACCAAACTCGCAAACTGGAGCACTATTTTCCAGTGCGAATTGGTAGCCATACGAGAGGCAATCGATTACGTGATAAACCACGTGGGCAGAGATGAATATTATATAATCAGCGACTGTAAATCAGCGCTGACAGCTTTAACAAACATGAACACCTCGACAGACCTCCAGGCGGACGTCTGGAGGATAGCGCATACGTCGCTCGAGTTTCGACGTTTAAAGTTCTGTTGGGTTAGGTCGCACGATGGTAACGTAGGGAATGAGAGGGCTGACCCATTAGCTAAAGAGGCCGCGACGGGCGACTTTCGGATATCACATTCGTCGATACCGAGGTCCCATATTAAAAGGAAACTGCGCGAAAAGTCAATTCAACAATGGGAAGAGAGGTGGAACAACGCTGCCACGGGCAGGTTGACCCATAAATTCATACCGAGCATAGAAGCTAGAGGTAGGATCGAGGTTAAGCTCGATCACAAAATGGTGCAGTTGATAACAGGGCACGGCCCCCTGAAGGCGTATTTACAGAGATTCGGTATAACCAACAGCGACCGCTGCGAATGCGACGAGGGCGCGGAAAGCGCAGAGCACGTGCTCTTCGACTGCCCGCTTGAGGCGGGAAATCGAGGGTTGGCTGATAGCAAACCAGCTATCCTAGGTCTGGCATGGCCAAAGAGCCTAGAGGAAGTCGGGGAAGTGGTCAACCAGAAGGCGTTCTGGACAGCCTTGAAAGAATTTGCGGGAAGGGTCGCGAGATTAGACAATGACAACCGCGTGTAAAGTTCGGTGGGGTTGGTGGGAGAATTGGAAAATTTTAGATTGACTTGGCGTGAGTAAGGATACAAGCATAGATATAACCAAAACCTGATATTTAAAAAAAAACAAAAAAAACATGATAATTATACCCAAATGTCCAATATGCACGATAAACCCCCACACCATTAATACAATCACTGCCTATCTTCATAATTATGTGCGGAAAATCGGGAATAAATAAAAACAAATAAACGATAACAAATAAATCAGAAACCCTCCTTAAATTAAATCAATAAAATAAACAAAGATAATAAAATAGAGTGAAATCGCGCATCCTCTTCAGGACTTGAAAGTGAAGTAATATTGATTGTGATCCCCCAAGACATTTAGTGCTTACCCACCAGGACTTTAGCGGTGCACCCCATCTTCCCCTTAGAAGTAAGTTACAGTTAGATGTAGGTAGACCACCAGATCTTCGGATGCTGGAGAATTTTATTATCGAGGCAAGACTTAAATTGTGGCGGCTGTACTCGCACAAGCATTGATTTACATTAATTAGTTGTTTTGAAATAATTTAACAAGCACGTTTTGTGCATAATGGCGCTAGCCGACATAATGCTTGTGCGAGTGCACCTGATAAATAGGGCGACGCTTTTGCTATTTGGTGCTCTGCTATATATGATTAACGCTTATTAGACATTTATTTATGTATTTATATAATTATATTTATTTATATTTTATATTTACACTTTATATTTATAAGCATGTATTGTAGTATTTTGTGGCATATTTGTTTTGTTTGACGTTCTGTCGCCATTTTGGTTGCAGTATATATTTGGGAAGGAAGAGTAGAATTGTGAAGATTGTAATCATAATATAAATCAGTTAGGGAATGATAGGGAAAGCTGGGGATGGATTTAAATTAGTTAGCTAGATTTGGATAGTTTTAAGACGACCCTTCAGGTCGCACTGGTAAGCAGAGCCGGCGTCTGCTATTCGGTATTACGGATCCCTCCCCCTCTCATTTTTGCTTGTGTTTTGTTGATCGGGTACACTCCAAGGCGAGCGCTAAGGATACCATTATTTAAACCCTGTTTTTAGTTTTTGTTTTTAGTTTTTGTTTCAGTTTGTCAGATTTTTAGGTTTCTTAGATTTTAGGTTTGTTAGATTTTTATTTAGGGTGCATTAATTATGAAGTTAGGATTAATAAGAAGCACGGTTATTTTCGCGTTTAAACCCAATGTAGTACCTCCGGGTGGAGCATTGGGGACGTGGCCGCAAATATAGCGGCCCTTATTCAAATTATAATGTTGAATTGAAAACAGTTCTGGGACATGCAATGCGAAACAAGCTTGATATAATCCTCTACTTTATCATCATCAATATCACTATCTATAAGAACATCCTTTAAATATGTTAAAGTACGTGGTATTGGAACAATAGGAAATAATGAACTGACATCAAATGAAATTAAGATTTCGTTCTCTTCTAATGTGATATTTTTTATTTTATTAATGAACTCTAAAGAGTTTTGTACAGACAAACTGTTAAACTTTAAATTCTTAAATTCATTTGACAGCCATCGTGATAAATAGTAAGTCGGTGAGTTGATACCTGAAACTATTGGTCTCATCGATTTATTATTTTTGTGAATCTTTGGTAAACAGTAAAGTTTTGGCATTTCAGGATTTGAAATTGTCAATTTTAATTTTAGTGTGGGCGAAATTAGGTTTGGACATTCTTTCAAAACAGACTCTGTTGATTTAGTCATTTTATTTAAAGGAACCTCATTTTTACGTTTTTTGACTATTGGTCTGTAAGGACCCTCAGACAGCAAAGTCTCTACTCTATCAACATAGGCTTGTTTATTCAGAATAACCAACTTATTCCCCTTGTCAGCCTTTAAATAATAACAATTCTTTTGTCGTAATCCTTTAATAATCAGATGATCTTTCCTTGTTTGTTCTGAGGCATTCCTTGCACAAGTGCGTAAGTTGTTCGAAAGTTGAATTTTGCACGCGTTTCTAATAAAGTTTTTTGAATTGTCATCTAATTTTGAAATGGATTTTTCAATGCCAGCAATAATGTCTTCCAAAGGAGTTTTCAAATGATCTACTCCAAATTTTAGGCCTCGATCAAGGAAAGTCAACTCTTCATTATTAAAGATTTTCGACGATTCGTTAACAACTATTGACTCTAATTGAGGTGAAGTAATTTCCAGTTTTTTAGGAGGTACATTGACATTGTGTTTCTTTAAAAGAAACTTCAACTTAGTGTTTTGACTATTAATTTTGTCTAACAATTTATGATTGTTGACTTCAAAAACAAATCTCTGGAAATTACTCCATTCCTGAAAACCGGACTCGGATAAATTGCACGTTAGTGCTAGGTGCGATTTATACGTTTCCAGTTCCAATCTACTAAGATTACTACACAGATATTTGATTTCCAAATTAAGCCATTTATCTTTTGCAAAATTGATTATTGCGTTACTACGTTTACAATTACTGCTGATTTTTACGTTAATGAAATTTGGAAAAACTTTGTGGGCTTTACAACTTTTTAGAAATCGAATATCTGCTTTTACAAAACTAATTTTAAGAGCTAAGCTCCGATACCTGTTAAGTTCCGAAGACCGGAAAGTCATAGTTAATAATCTATAGGAACACTGTGGCACGATTTAAATAAAATTAAATAAAAACCCTTAACCACAAAAATATTTAAATTACTAGATACGTATTTCGACCACTATGTGATCATCATCAGTAGGAATTTTAACTAATAATTAGTTGTTGTTCCGGAACACTTCAAAGGATATTCTCCACACCACTTAGGCTGAAGTGAACCTTCCCAACATACAATTTACTAGAATGTTGCTTTAAACACTATGAAATATCTTGAACCGCAAACTCCTAGAAATGTTATTTTAAAGCATTTGTTAATTGAACACCGGCATGTTTTGGAAAGGTCATGTTCCCCTTATTTGTGTAGATAAAAGACAAGTTTCGAAGTATATTGTGCAAACGGTCAGACGGTACGCATAAATGCTAACCAAAAGTTTGCTTAAAGCGCAGAAGGGATGGACAATTAATGATATGCTTCGGAATGAGACAGTCATAATAGCATTTCACTTCGAAACGCACGTATTCAGTCCACGTGGGTTAGATAGAACGCAGACAGTAATATCGATTTTCTACCACTCAAGCGAGGTTAGAAGGAAACATAATATGCATAAGAGAAGAATAAAGTTAATATAGGCGGGGTTTTTAAGACGACACTGAATATACCATTGGTCTAAATAATTAGTTGTACAACAGACGAACACGAAAAAAATTGAATGCGGGTTTTTCGCAAAATATCATAACGACGAGCTAAATTTCAAAGATTTGGAAAACGGTTATACCAAAATTTAAAGAACGAATTAGTTTAATGAAGTATTTCGCGTGAAGAGTGGCTGAGAGGTGGCATTTTGAATTGTATGAATACTCTAAGAAAATTAATAGGGCTTCCTTTGATTTTTCATCGCTTTAGACTACATACAGAAATCTACTAACGAGCTTGTAAGTATTTAAAATTTAAATTAAATAGTAAATTGTTGGCCTCATAGTTTGAAACGCGGATAGTGTCGTGTTTATTTTTAACTGGAGATGCCACAGATATTTTAAACAAGCTCGTAAAGTAAAGTAACGTAAATTAAATTCTGCAATAATGAAAAAGTGTAATATACTTGGATTTGGATTGGGATGAATCTTGAATGAATAGCATGCAGCACAACTTAGATGGTGTTCATCTATAAATAGCTGGAGGCGGCAAGCAGAGCAGAACCACGAAACCGATGATGCAGGAACTTGACTTCATCGTCAACGGAGTAGGGATCTTCAAGAAATTCCAGGTAACGCATTAGAATTTGCTGTTTTTTATAAACTAGCTAAATGATTGTGATGTGTGAGAGTGAACTGTGATGGTATTTTGCATTATTTTGCGTATTAAAAATAATACGTATAACTAACTTTGATTATGGTATTTGAATATAAATCTAAAGGTGTATATAAAGCTTATTAACATTGCTCATGAATTTAAAATTTTATTGTTAAGAGTACATGGGTTTTTGTGTTTGTAGTAAGAGTATGCCAAGTCAAAAACATACATTAATAAAATAAACTGGGTTATCATGAGCTCACCATACTCCAGAGTGTACTAATTAGAAATAATTATAAATAAAAAAGAAAAACAAGGTATTATTCAGGGCCCATTTACTCCTGCTACATTCAATGTGTTTGAGATTTCAATTTAAAATCCTGGACTTTACAAAGATAGAATTTATTGAGGTGTAACTTGAGCACCAAAATGTAAATAATCTTGAATTATTATTTGTAAATAGTGGTAAATAAAGATTGTATGATTGTTGTATTATTTTGTGGTTTTATTGAGAGTGTGCGTGAACGGTAAAGAGTATGATAGTAAAAATAGGTATCCAAGAGGAGGCCCAACTGAGCTAGCCAGGGAGCTGTTGGAGAAATTAATTCAAGTGATGAAGCAGTAATCTAGGTAAGAAATTATTTTTTTGAAGTTTTCTTTTTGTGAAATTTATGACAATTCTTTGAAATTTTCTATTGTGTGAAATTATCAATTTTTTTTAAAATTGATAATTTGAGAAAGTACTATTTACCAAAGGGGTTTCACCCCAATATATATATATATATAATATATATATATATATATATATATATATATATATATATATATTGCAAAAATGCCAAACGTTAGGTTTATGTATAGTTGTGTACACGATTTAGATTTGTAAATATTACAATTGTCGTCATCGGTCTCGGTGGCGTAATTGGTAAACGCATGGTTCCGGCAAAACCAATATACAGGTTCAAGTCCTGTCCAAGACCTTATATTTTCCATCTTTCAATTACAAGCTCGAATTGAAATGATCATTTGGGCTTTGCATAAACGTCTAAGTTATTATTTCATCTTATTCACTATAACACTATAGTATTTATCAACTCACCTTGTGTAATATATATATATATATATATACATATATATATATATATATATATATATATATACATATATATATACATATATATATATATATATATACATATATATTAATAACATAATAAGATATAACATAATAAAATATGGGAAATTGTGTTAGATGTAGTAAGTACAGGACATAAATACATGTATACTAATAAAAACGGAAAAAGAAAAATAAAGTAGAGAAAACAATAAAAGCAATTTCACGAGATACACATAGATAAATTGGTATAATATATATATATATATATTATATATATATATATATATATATATATATACTCCTTTTCCGTCGCCCCTTTTCTTATTAAATGAATGACTTTTATATAATGTGCTTTAACAACGTTTGGTTGGTTATCTAATCAAAATGTTTATTACTATGCCTCGACTATATGAACTCTTTTCTCAGGGTGTCCACCTACTTACCGTGGGTTCGGTGGTAAGTAGATGTGCAATGCCCAACCAAACTGCACTATCTTTTGTTTTACTACTTTTATTTGAACTTACTTTTGTATATGCCAAAATTTAATGATCAACGTAGTCTTGTGCCAAATTAATTAATACACACAATTTCTGACTTTGACGTTATAAGATATTTCACAGTACTCACCTGGATTATACTTCGTTGCTGGCCTTTTTTTACTGCTGGCTCAAGATCTTGGTCGCCGTATGCGCCTTTACATGGATTCACTATCGTTGGAAACTTTCGTATCGCCTCCAGGTATCTTAGTATAATTTTGTTGATCCCCAATCTGAAATAAATAACCCGAATTTTAGAATTTTGAATAACCGTTTTGTTTACTTCCCCTGCGCTAATTCTTCCGTATTACTTTCTTCGTAGCCTTTAACTCTTCCAATTGCTGCTCTCAAATCGCTCAATCCAAATCTACTCTCCGTTCAGCTCAATCCAAACCTATTCTCCTTTCAGCTCAATCCAAATCTATTCACGTTAATTATCTTAAAAACCACTCAATGACCCGCTATACATAAATCTCTATCCAAATCAATCCAATCAATGCCCCATTAACCATAAATCCGTAACCAAATCAATCCAAATCTTATTCACGCTTACAATTCTTCACCGATGCCTTCTGCCTTTATCAAATCCGTTCCTAAACAATCTTACTTTTCGCCGCTTCGCTATTTCACTAACACCAATCTTCTCTTTAATTCGTCGTCGCTATTCTTTACTAACCACTGATGCTTCTCGTTACTCCACTTTAATAAATTAAACTCTTCAAATTCAAACACATTTATTTCTTTTTCAAAATATTTAAACAATTTTAGCGCAGGTTTACAAAAATATGTCTTTACACAAATTTTAAATCAAAAAAGATCCCCGTTGTTTACTTTCCAAGGCGATTACTACAACAAATCCAGCTTACTTAATCACATTTTACATAAATAAAAACATCCAATAACATTTTATCCCTTATTTTGTGTCACAAATACCTTCACTGTTGTCCTTTTACACTTTCCTAGTTTGTACATAATTCTATCATTGGTCCTAAATAATTCACAATTCTCCAATCACATTTGACACTGCTATTACTTATAATTTTGAAATTACAAATTTGTCCAAAAGTTGATTCTATTTAAATAAAAAAAACCAAAATAATTCACACATGACCTGGATGCGTGGTTGATAGTAGACATCCGTAGACGCATCCGGTTTTCGGATGGCAAATGTACATTCAACGGCCTATTAAATTGCAACTCAGTATAAAACCTTGAGCACTGTGTATTTTATCAACGTCATTAAGTCATTATAATTTACCTCTTGGCACATACATTTCAAATTAACATTGTAAATACTTTAGCATATGTAAAGTACGGCAAAACATAATTTTTGAATTACGGGATCTGATATATGGATCATTTTATTTGGCATACACCCCCTTTAACACAAAACTACCCTTATAAACCTTGTAGCTCCCACCTGACACTACATTGGCCCCACTGATTTTGAATAAAAATGGAAATTTCGTCAGGTTTTACTCTTTTCTTGGTGTGCATAATTTCTAAATTTTATTTAAAATCATCCCCCCGCATTTATATATCTTAATTAGTCAACCCCTATTTTCCTTTCTCAACACGTTTGTCTAACTACGCTATATACTAACCTACACTATAAACTAAAACAAAACTAAACTTTCCGTCGCATGAACTATATAACAAACTATCCTACTAAACCCTCTTCTTGCACTATTTTGTATGGATTTCAACTTCCTCTCATCTAAACAAATTCTTATATCTCTTTTATTTGGTTTCGGTACAATAACTACCGGGTTCACATATGGAGTTTTCGCTGGTTCGATGATTCCTTCTTTTAACATTTTGCTTATCTCGGCTTTAACCCTATTTGTAATTGCAAATGGGATTGGATACACTTTGGTATTAAACCCCACTATCTTCCGTGACCTCTAACTTATGCGTATATCGCTTCGCAAATCTCGGCTCTTCATTAAACAATCCTATAAATCTATTAAATAACTCTTCTAGCTTCGCCTTAATCTCAATACTCACTTTCCCTATCTGTTCATCATTAATTATTTTCGCAAACATATTACATAATCTCACTTCAACCCGTCTATAATTATTCTCTCTAATCATTCCTAATCCTGAATTATCTATATCATTTCCATTCCTATATTCCGAACTAACCGTAGGCACCACCCATAACTTATCTTTATCAAATATCCTAATCGACCTATCTTTTCCATCTATATTCACTCCAAAATCCTCTATAAAATCCATTCCTAATATAAAATCAAGCTGCAACCCCTTTGTAATCAAAAACTCTGCATCTCCTGCCATTTTATTCCCTATAAATATTGGTACACGGATAACCCTATAAATCGTCGTTAGCTTTTTGTTCATTGCCGACCATAAATTAACCCCATCAATTGTTCCTATTTGTCCCTTTAAAAATTCTTCATGTTTTATCACCACATTTTCATCTACCAACGACAACTGCGAACCACTATCAACTAAAGCAACATATAAACAATCTCTTAAACTAATATTAATAAACAACAGGTTCTTTTTATTAAAGGTATAACTATTTAACAATAAATCTCTTAAACTATAACATACGTCTATATTTAACCCTAAACATTCGGTCTTCCAAAAATTTGCGTTTTTTTTGTCCCGACGGCGCCTCGTGTATCTGTACTACCTCAATCTTATCTGTGTCCTGTGTCCTCGCGCTGGTCGTCATGTGGTGGACGTTTGCGTCCCTGTC
Organism: Platerodrilus igneus; assembly: GCA_036346225.1. Taxonomy (NCBI): domain Eukaryota; kingdom Metazoa; phylum Arthropoda; class Insecta; order Coleoptera; family Lycidae; genus Platerodrilus; species Platerodrilus igneus. The sequence continues at coordinate 6,114,704 of JARFIW010001513.1, read as the reverse complement.
CGTCCGGCTGTATCCGTTCTGCGTTCCGCCTCCCGTCGTACGGCCGTCATCCTCGTCGTTGCCGGGCTGGTACCTGTTTTGTCCTTGGAAGTCGTTCACCCGGTGTTCCCTATTGTAATATGGTCGTCGGTTTCCGTCGTGTCCCCAACGATTTCGCTGTCCGTGGTTGAAATTGTCCTGTCGGTAGTTAGGTCTGTGCTCGTGGTACGCATGTCGTCGGCTGTCTTCCTTATAACCCCGGTTTTGCTCCCAATAATTTGTCCGCGTTTTTGACTCCAGTGCCGTCGCTAAATCGAAATTTCGCATCACTCCTAAAAATTCCCGCAGTGTCTTCACGTTCTGTACCACGACCATCTTTGTCACTTCCGGTTCCATGTGTCTTGTAAGTAGTAATACCATGTCGTCCTCGCCCAATTTTGGTGTCAACTGTTGTGTCTGTCCCTGCAATTGTATCCGTGTATTTTCAGTCTCGTCGTCTACGCGGTCTACGTTGTCTTGTAGCTCAGTCCTGCGTTTGTCCTCTGTCCGCGACTCTTCGATTTTGTCTGTTAGTTCCGTGTGTAGTTCCGCGTGTGATGTTTTAACATCTGTCCGCGACGGTTCGGTTTTGTCTGTTAAGTCCGTTTGTAGTTCCGTGTGTGATTCTGCCATCGTGTTAGTTACAACCGTTTTTAGTTCCGTGCATGTCTTCTTAATATCTGTCCGCCATTCTTTAATTGTGTTAATTAATTCAGTCCGCGACTCGTCAATTTTGTCAGATAAAACCGTCCTTATTTCGTCCTCTACATTTTGCATCGTCGTGAGTAGATAGTCCTGTGTATAGTTTAATTTTGCCGTCAGTTCCGCGTGCGCCGTCCTAAACTCGTTCCTCAGTTCGGTGTGTGAATCTGTAAACTTTTTAGTTAGTTCATTTTTTAATTCTGTCTGTGATGTCTTAAACTCCATTTTTAGTTCCGTCTTTAGTTCCGTGTGTGCTGCTTTTTGTTCCGTACGTGAAGTATTAATATCGTCTTTTAAACTCATCAGGATTCGCATTATGTCCGCGTCCGTCATCTCTGCTGCCTATTTTTGCACTCCTTTTCCTGAAAAATCTTTAAACTACGGGCCCCACCTAATCTCGGGATCCCGTATCCTACTACTATTTCTGTCTAGTTTTCAATCGATCTAGCCCTCTATCTAGCTAACCTTTTTTTTTCAGCTCCACGTTGGGTTTGCCACCTTCTTCTGGCTCCCCCCCCCTCTTTTTATTTATATTTATTTATTATTTAATATACTCCTTTTCCGTCGCCCCTTTTCTTATTAAATGAATGACTTTTATATAATGTGCTTTAACAACGTTTGTTTGGTTATCTAATCAAAATGTTTATTACTATGCCTCGACTATATGAACTCTTTTCTCAGGGTGTCCACCTACATACCGTGGGTTCGGTGGTAAGTAGATGTGCAATGCCCAACCAAACTGCACTATCTTTTGTTTTACTACTTTTATTTGAACTTACTTTTGTATATGCCAAAATTTAATGATCAACGTAGTCTTGTGCCAAATTAATTAATACACACAATTTCTGACTTTGACGTTATAAGATATTTCACAGTACTCACCTGGATTATACTTCGTTGCTGGCCTTTTTTTACTGCTGGCTCAAGATCTTGGTCGCCGTATGCGCCTTTACATGGATTCACTATCGTTGGAAACTTTCGTATCGCCTCCAGGTATCTTAGTATAATTTTGTTGATCCCCAATCTGAAATAAATAACCCGAATTTTAGAATTTTGAATAACCGTTTTGTTTACTTCCCCTGCGCTAATTCTTCCGTATTACTTTCTTCGTAGCCTTTAACTCTTCCAATTGCTGCTCTCAAATCGCTCAATCCAAATCTACTCTCCGTTCAGCTCAATCCAAACCTATTCTCCTTCCAGCTCAATCCAAATCTATTCACGTTCCTTATCTTAAAAACCACTCAATGACCCGCTATACATAAATCTCTATCCAAATCAATCCAATCAATGCCCCATTAACCATAAATCCGTAACCAAATCAATCCAAATCTTATTCACGCTTACAATTCTTCACCGATGCCTTCTGCCTTTATCAAATCCGTTCCTAAACAATCTTACTTTTCGCCACTTCGCTATTTCACTAACACCAATCTTCTCTTTAATTCGTCGTCGCTATTCTTTACTAACCACTGATGCTTCTCGTTACTCCACTTTAATAAATTAAACTCTTCAAATTCAAACACATTTATTTCTTTTTTAAAATATTTAAACAATTTTAGCGCAGGTTTACAAAAATACGTCTTTACACAAATTTTAAATCGAAAAAGATCCCCGTTGTTTACTTTCCAAGGCGATTACTACAACAAATCCAGCTTACTTAATCACATTTTACATAAATAAAAACATCCAATAACATTTTATCCCTTATTTTGTGTCACAAATACCTTCACTGTTGTCCTTTTACACTTTCTTAGTTTGTACATAATTCTATCATTGGTCCTAAATAATTCACAATTCTCCAATCACATTTGACACTGCTATTACTTATAATTTTGAAATTACAAATTTGTCCAAAAGTTGATTCTATTTAAATAAAAAAAAACCAAAATAATTCACACATGACCTGGATGCGTCGTTGATAGTAGACATCCGTAGACGCATCCGGTTTTCGGATGGCAAATGTACATTCAACGGCCTATTAAATTGCAACTCAGTATAAAACCTTGAGCACTGTGTATTTTATCAACGTCATTAAGTCATTATAATTTACCTCTTGGCACATACATTTCAAATTAACATTGTAAATACTTTAGCATATGTAAAGTACGGCAAAACATAATTTTTGAATTACGGGATCTGATATATGGATCATTTTATTTGGCATACACCCCCTTTAACACAAAACTACCCTTATAAACCTTGTAGCTCCCACCTGACACTACAATATATATATTTATTATACCAATTTATCTATGTGTGTATCTCGTGAAATTGCTTTTATTGTTTTCTCTACTTTATTTTTTCTTTTTTCCGTTTTTTATTAGTATACATGTATTTATGTCCTGTACTTACTACATCTAACACAATTTCCCATATTTTATTATGTTATATCTTATTATGTTATTAATATATATTATATATATATATATATATATATATATATATATATTACTCATATTTAGACCAGGGTAGAAAAATAAATAATCACATCAAATAATTTTAATCACCGTGTATAAGGAATTTTATTAGATAATACGCTTTATTAAAACACCGTGGAGAATAAAAATTCATTCGTTTCAGTAAAAATAAGATATTTAAAATCATGTACAAGACGCTTTATATCAAAAGAAACAGTATTAACAAGCTCTACGGGTAATGTAATTATTCCGAGGAAAGAAACAAATGGAAATTACGTGCAAAATTTATATTAATTAACCCTATTTTAAGTAACCGGTATTGAACAAAACGTACAGATAATAACTAATATTTAGTTAGGATTCACTAAAATTTAAAGGGTATAATTTTAATTGAAGTTAATTGAACCGTTAGTAACATATAATATCTATGAAAACTTGTAAAAACCCAATAAAATAAAGCTCTGAGAATTAATAGTATGTTTGAACACCTGGGTTTATTTAACAAGCTCATTCGGCGAAAATTTTGCAGATAATTAATGGTTCAGAGAATCTTGTAGAAACCGTCGCATAATAGTTACGAGAAATGCTAAAGGTGGGTTATTTCACACTCCACATGGACTAAAATAATCGATAATAAAGAATATCAATTTGCATCAATAAGAACAGGTTAGATAGAGACAGATAATATGCGCAAGACCGAGACACATATAGTAAAAGGCGTGAGTAGAGCAACGTCATGGGTTTGCAATTGGTTGAAAGTAAAAGGCAAACTTGAGAGGTAAAAATAACAGTTCGGTATAAAAGTCAATTAGTTATTTCCAGACTTTGCGTGCCGTGTTGAAATTTCGGAGATTTAACTGGGGCGAGTGAAAAATTCGTAAAAACCGACGCGCGAGCGACGGAATGGGAACATAGCATGAGAAATTCTTAAATATTGTCTGTTTTGAGGACAAAAGCGACGTGCCGGCTATCCGCTATATATACCGGAGGTAATATGAATTTCGCTCTCTTAGACTTTTGACTATTCGATGCGTTAAAAGCTCTCTTACATCCCCGACTTGATTCAAGATGTTAAACAGTGCATTTTAGTTAGATAAAATAATTTAAAGTTTGCTCGTATATTTTGGTGATTCAAAATAGTTTGTTCTTTACGTGCTAACATGAATATACTTTAGTGAACTTAGATACAAGGTAATAAAGTTTATAATCACTGTACCAATTGGTAAAAATTTACAACGACAAATATATACACAAAAGTAGGCAGTTTTGGCGTATATTGGTGAAAGAAGTATGAAGTTCTTTGTTATTTTTCGGGGGTATTAATACTTAAATGGTGCATAAACGTGTCTGGATCCACAAGACTAGGGTCAGATATACACAGATTAGTTCCGAAAAAGCCCTGAAACAACTTTAAATAAATGGTGATGGAGAAAATTTTTAAAGCGTTGAGAATCAGAAGCCGTAAATATAACCCAGTTGGAATGGTGTGATTAACAAAAGGGACGATGTACATTGAAGCTACGAGTGCAAGTAACCTTCAGGTAAATTATACTATTTTGTTTGAACTTTGATATTGTTGTGTGTGTTGAATAACTTTATAATTTGTTTATTTAAAATGGACAGTAGTGAAATTGTACTAACAATAATATTTTAATTTTAAGGTGAAATTTGCTTGTTTAAGTAGAAAGGGTATTTAGTATTGATGTTCTGGATTATGATGAAAATTTAGGGTATGTCTTTGAGCTCAATTAGACGAACCTGGTTAATTAACGTAAAGGAGTGGTAGATGCTCCCTTTGTACTCTGCATATATTGTTATAGTAATTAGTAGGCATCCTACAAGGACTTTAATTCTGGATGCACATTAAAATGATAATAAATTTAATTTTGAAATTTTCCGATATTAAAATTTATGCTGAATATTAATTTTGAAATTTTAATGTATTGTGAATATTGATGTAAATAGAGTTAACGTTGATGTTTGTGGTAGGAATGTGTTTATTTTTTTTATGTATGAGGATGAAAGCTATCTAGAGGAGCAGCCGAGGCGATTAACAGAAGAAAGTCAATGGACCAACACAGTTAAGGTAATGAATAGCTTTTTTTTAGGATTCACAGCATTCTTGACATCCAATTCGTAGGGGCTCGATTATAAAGCGTAGTTCATGGATTTTGTAGGTTACACAGCAATATATATATATATATATATATATATATATATTGAAACCCAGGTTCTGCAGATAAATTCCACTTTACATTTACATGTGATTTTTTCCAATGCTCCACCCGAAAGTACTACATTGACCAGGAAGCGGGTTTTTTTTTTACCCGAAAAATTTGGATTTCTGCCGCACCCTTGCTGTTCCAAGCAAGGTAGGGATCTTTAACGTGCGTGACAACACTCACACACGGGACCTCCATTTTACCTCTCATCCGAACGAGGGTGTATTTGTATGAAAAATGCTCACTTAATATTTTTCAAGCGGACCGTGACGGGAATCGAAACTCGGGACCTTGGGCATAGTAGTCACACACATACCAACTACGCTACGGAGTCGTCTAGATATATCCCACCAAGATATAAAGGAATCCAGAACAAATAAAAATTTCCGTAAATTTGTAGTTTCGCCCTGTATATTGTAAGCGTACTTGTATTCATTCAGGTACAAGCGGAAAATCAAATTCCCCTTGTATAAATAATCATCTTGTATGATATATACGTGTTTTAAATACATAGCAAATAACGTATGCTGTATATGTAAAAATAATTAATTTTAACATACTTTAAAAACGCATTAAATGAGAACGCAAATTGATCATTTTAAGATAAATACAAAAGCTATTTGTTTGTAATAAAAAAAAATGCGCGTCTTGGTTTTTTGCAAGTATAATTTTTTTTTTGAACATTGTAACTAATATTTGAGTATTCGTTATCTAGTTTAAGGTATAAGTCCTAATCATTTTAGTTTTGTAAGAATCTTTACCAGGAAAGTTTGTGATAGGCGTTCGAAACACTTTGACCCTTTAACAGATTATCTGTCGATGATATTTTTGGCCAAACAAGCCTTACAAGCGTGAGAATAGATGCCAGGTAAACTATCTGTAATAAAAGAGATTTAGTTTTGTAAATTTAAGATAAGGTAAGGAACATTTTTGTAGTTAAGTAGATAAGTATTTGTTAGAAATGATTTTGTGTTTGAAAGAAGCGATATTGGGAATGTTCTATATGCTTTTGTATAAAAGAAAATATTTCATACGGTCTAAACACTTTGTGATATTGCTGTTTGATTTCATTTTGAAAAGTCCAACATTTCCGTTGAGCTAGCCAGGCAAAGAAAAATTAGAAAGGAAGGTAAGTCGACGATTTTAAAGTTTGCAATTTGTTGTATCTGTATCACAGCACTTTTTTAGCGGCGCTTCAAGGCGGGGCATTGTCACAGCATTTCTTTAGTGACCCATTGACATGGCGTTTTCACAGCAATATATATATATATATATATATATATATATAGTGTGTATATATTTATATATATATATATATATATATATATATATATATATATATATATATATATATATATATATATTTCTGTGCAAAGAAGGCTATATATAGGTCAATAAACCATATTCTGTAAATAAAACCATCGCAAAGGTAAGAAAATTATATTTTCTACTACGTAATTTTCTACTCTCTGTATAATATTCGAGTAGTAAGATAGGATCAGTATAATATTTTCTAGTACATAAGTTAAATCCCTTGAAGAATCTGTAATTTTAATTTAGATACGTTCTAAATAAGTACGTAGCAAATGAAATGAAGTTCAAAAACGCGTTACACCTAATTCATTCAAAAACAAGTTCTAAATGCATAGTTGTGCAGTTTAAAACACCTGTAAAAGAAATTGTAAATATGTAAATATTTGTTCTGTAAAGCACATGAAATACCATTATGAAAATAACGCGTTGTATCAAAAGTACTAAATACGTTGCGTATAAGGAATATAAAAGTACTCCCAATTTTACAGTTTCATTCGTGCAAATATTTAACAAGAAGCTTGAATACTGCATTTAATTTTAATAAGTAACGTGAAACCCAATTTTGAACGAAACTACTTCAAGTTTTTAGGTTATTCCATTTTTTATTCATTCTGTAGCAATCCTATAGCAATATCAAATACTCTTTTTAAATGCTAAACTTAACTTTAGTCATAAAATAATTGCGAGTAACAAATTTGAAGTGTGAATAAAGCATTTTCTTTTCAAAGAAATTTTACTTTTCTAGATCCTTTCAGGTCAGCATGGTAGCTTAAAACTCAGATTGCAAATGATCCCATAAATCTTAAATGGCAGCTAATTATTTTTACAATACGAATGAACGGACCAATTAGTAGAATACGGTAAGAAAAGTAGACTACAAATCACATAAAACAAGCCGTTTTTAATGGCTATAAATTATAACAAAAACGATAACGAATGAGTATTTTAAATTCATCTTTGTAAACAACACCAATTAAGAAGAAAGTAAAATTTTTACGATCTCATAAATTACTATGGCAGCTATAAAATGAATGAAATTTCATAGAAGTTGCATCCTGTTATGAGTCATATCACATAGGAAAGGTGTGGAAGCCTTCTAGAGCCTGTGACGTATTGAAGAATTTATTATATAAAGTAGGGAAAAGAATGCAAACGGTGATTGATTCGAATACGGCAATTCATTCAAGATCGATAGTCTATCTATTTATTAATTTCTTGCCGACGATACTTCTTGTCGGTAACTATGAATTGTAAAAGTTGTAATTTTTAAATTGCATTCAAGGTCATGCTCGACGTCAAATATTGGTTGAAAAAAGTTTTTTAACTTAATGTTCAACCTACAAGAGTAAATCCTATTGAAATATAAAGAACTTAAATGGCATTATGGAGTTAATAAACTCATAAACAAAGAAGTTGAAACTTGGTTTCCCGATGCAGTTATTATAGCACAAAATGGGGACAGAAATTTGATCAAGGGTTTGGTTTGAAGAATAAAATTTGAATACGCAAGTATATCCTTGTTTAAGGATTTAAGTTTAAGTTTAGCTTATATGCAAGTAATTTTTTTGAACAATGTGTTTTAAAGAAAAATGTCTGTGGACGTAGCAACTTGTTATGGTAATCTGTGCGAACAAGAGAAAAGTGTAGTACAGAAAGCAAAGTAACAGTAGCCTGCACCGAGTACCGCAACAAAAACAAGGGGAATCAAAGGAATGTATGCCGTGCTGGCTAAAAACGTCATAGAGTGGGGTGGGTCACACAGAAAAAAAAAGGAAACCTCAGGAAAGAAAATTTATTTACAAAACCTCTAATTAAAAACGAACATGTACAGGAAAAGAAAATCCAACTCAAAGAAAACATTTATCTAAAACGTCCCGGAGGACTTACATAGTATGTACTACAAAATCTCCATACAGAAATAATTAACTCTCCTTAATTATCTTACACTACTCAATACCTTCAATCCTTTTATGTACGTACAAAAATTTAGCAAATATGTAATAGACGGTTTGCCGTTATTTGTTCTATACCAGTTGAGATTTTTGATGTCAATAATAGTCATAAAAATTTTATATCTATATCCATACTTACTTATTGTCCACAAGCAATAAAGAAACAAAGGAATTAATGTGTCAGTGAACGCAGCAATCACGGAAAGGCCTCTACCTACTGTAATACATTTCATAGTAACTGTAAAAGAATTATTAAAAAAAAGTACACATACATAATAGTAAGCAACAGTATACTTTAACTTTTATATCTGAAAGAATTCGTATTTGACAATCAACACCTAAACTAGAAGAGTTGTCCTCGTCAGCATATTCCAACGATTTGAACGAAGCAGTTAAATTTCAACAAGAGAACTCCTTCAGTTGTGCACCGGGTAACTCAAATCTCTTGTTAAGGTGAGTCATCAAACGATGCAGAAAAAACCGCATTTTTTATAAATTAGGATGACGCCCTGCATCTTAATTGCATGTATAAATAAAAATGTTCGCCCTCCGAGAAGAAATTTTCCCTATAACTTTTCTACACCAATTTATACAACAAAGAAAAATATTGCAATCGATTAAATACTTCGTGTATACAATGGTTGTGCTTGCACGCGAGTGTTTGACTCCATATCTTATCTCCCGAAAAGAATAGTAGTGATTATATCATGAATAAGATCATTCCGGAAGTTGAAAGAATCATATGCCGCGAAAACAGTACTCTAATAGCAGGAACAATCGGCATCCATAAGGAATAAATGACCATCACGCCAACGCACTAATAAGAAACGTGTTTAAATACATGTCCAGTTTTTAGTGCGAATCTTACTTATATAAGAACTATAACCCGAATGCCTGCATGCTGATCTTTTCATTCTAGCAACTCAAAAACTAAAATTGATAATGGAAAAACTCGCTAACCACTTGTTTGAAACACTCCAGAACACGTTTCTCAAGTACTAAGCCTGTCTGCAACCAGATTTCCAGATTCACCGTGTTAAGTATAACATTGGTGTCCTACTTCCTGTATAAGACCCTAAGAATTTTTGAAGTATGTTTGTAATCGACCTTGTAGAAAACACGTTACAACATTGTAACTTCTCGTGGAAAACAAATGGTGTGATAATCAAACCTATTGAAGAGACGCACATATTTAACCTTTTCGGAAACACTTTGCAATCTTTGAGAACTAACGTTAAAACACCAAATACCAGATTTTAAACGCTATTATATTTTCGAAGTAAAGGTTTTGGATAAGTAAATGCCAGCTTTCGCTATATCTAAAATAAAATAAATTTCTGTACTTTGTTCATCATCATTAGGTCTTCAGTCCTAGAACTGGTTAGACGCGTACCATCATTGTTTCCTATTCTGAACTAACCTACACATTTCCCTGAAATTTGCACAGTCTGCATCTATAACTATCTGATCAAGGTCTACATCTACCTCTTTTTTCCTATATCTGCTTGTAATATATCCCATACTATTCCCCAAAAATGCCTTAGAACGTATTCTGCCTTTCTATTTCTCCTATCTTTTCCCCCAGATATCCCTGTTCCCCTACTATTTCTATAACCTATTTGTTATTATATTTGTCTGTTCATGCTATCTGAAGCACAACATTTCAAAAGGCTGCTACCGTTTTGCTGTCTGCGTTTCAGACTGCCCGTATTTCATAGGCATACTGTGCTGTGCTCCACATATATGCTTTCAACAATTTTCTTCTTGTTCTATGTTTGTTGTCTTTCCTCATAGGCACTGTTCTTTCTTGTTAGATGCAGTTCGGTCACCTTCTATTGTTTTACAATTATATACCCTATTTCTCCGATCTTCAGTGGTTGTGAAGGGAGGTAAGCAGCCTGTGGCTGCCAAGTTCACCCAACACTTAACCGTTTACCGATTTAATATATTTTCCAATATATCTTTTCGCACAGTCATCATTAGTTGTAGATATTTCGCAACCAACAATTAGTTGTTTATACAAATCATCACATTTATCTGCGCTTATTTGTTCGTCATTAGGTTTTTCCATCTCAAAACTGGTTGTACACGTACCTGCACTTATTTATTTTCTGAGCTAGCCTACATAGTTCCCTGAAATTCTCACATAGCATGTGTATACAGCTCGTTCCCCTTCTATTGTTTTCTAATTTTATGCCCTATTTTACCGAGATTCAGTGAAGGGGGTTAAGCAACCTGTGGCTACCAAGATTCCCCAACACTTAGACATTTGCTGAAGTAATGGTTTTCCAGTAAATCCTTCCACACACCTAACATTATTCGAGAATATTGCCCAACCAATTCTTGTAGTTACTTATACTAATGATCATGTTTAAGTACAGTTATTTTTTCGTCATTAGTTTATCCATCTTGGGATTGGTTGGATGCGTACATCCATTGATATCTATTCTGGGCTAGCCTACACATCTCCCTGAAACTCCTACAGCCTACATCTTTTACTATCTGTGTGCAGTAGTCTAACCTAGGTCTGCCTTTTCTTCTCTTTTTCCTATCTCTGCTTCTAATATATTCCGCACTATTCCCTCATGCCGTAGTATGTGGCCTATCATCCTATCTCTCCTATTTTTTAAAGTTTTCCACATATTTCTTTCTTCCCCTACCATTTTTAGTACCTCTTCGTTCTTAACTTTGTCTGTCCATGATATCTTCATCATACGTCTGTAGCACCACATTTCAAAGGCTTCTACCTTTTTTTTGTCTGCCTCTCCTACTGTCCAGGCTTCACAGCCATACAGTGCTGTGCTCCACACATATGTTTTAAGCAATCTTTTCCTTGTTTCTATGTTTGTGGTCTTTGAGCACAGTAGTTGCTTTTTCTTGTTAAATGTAGCACGACCTTGTGCTAATCTTTGTTTTATATCTTTTGTGCTTTTCCCATCTTGCGTTATTTGGCTTCCTAGGTAGCAGAAATCCTTAACCTCTTGTAAGTTCGTGTTACATACTTGTATTCTTGTTTTTGATTTATTTTCGCCACCTTTGCATACTAGAACTTTAGTTTGAGTTTTGTTAATTTTCATACCGTATCTCTCTGTTAGAACCGTTTCCATTTCATTAAGAGCAGCTTCTAACTCTTTCTTGCTAGACGCTAATACCGCTATATCATCTGCAAATCTAAGCATATCAATTTTCTGTCCTTGCATAGTAATTCCAAATGTCTTCCTGCATTTGACAGTATTCATTGCATCTTCTATGTACAAGTTAAAAATCAATGGAGATAGGGCACATCCCTGTCTCACCCCTTTCCTAATAGTAGGGTAAAATCAAGAATACTGCCACCACATTTCCACCAGCATCCACATTTCCACACACATCTGGACCAAATTTACATATAAATTCCCATAAGGAGGAAATGAGGAGATTCATCTCCGCATTTCCACAAGCATCCACATTTCCACACACGAGATAAACCTATTTTTAAGATTTTTTTTACCGCTAACATTCTGGACCAAATAGTTTTCTTCGACTAACCATTTATCATCTTTCGAGATAAACCTATCTTGTTTGGTATCAATTAATATTAGAATTTTCTCAGCTACCCGAATCTTTAGGAATTTTTCAGATAGCACCATCCCCAAGGAAGCTACCCCAATTTTAAGATTTCTTACCTGTTGCGATTTCTGACTGACCGCATAAATTTTTTTATACATGCGATACATCTTGTTAGCTTAGAATTTTACGCACATCCCGAATTTGTAAACAGTTTTGAAATAGGACCACGCCCTGCAAAGTTACACTTTAAGCTCTCAAACCTCTAAATTTCGCTCTTTGCTTTATAAGCAAAACTAACAAATAGTTTTCTTCGTCTAGCCAATGCATCTTTCGAGATAAACATATCTTGTTTGGTATCAATTAATATTAGATTTTTCTCAGCTACCCAAATCTCTAGTAATTTTTTAGATTGCGCCATCCCCAAGGGAGCTACCCTGATTTTAAGATTTCTTACCTGTAGCGACTTTTGAGCGTTCTTATAAATTTTTTTAGTCATGTGATACATTAAATTAGCTTAGAATTTTACGTAGAATTCGAATCTGCAAACAGATTTGAAATCGGACCACGCCCTGCAAAGTTATACTTTAAAATTCTCAAACCTTTTTAAAAATTTTTGCTCATTTATGATATATGCTTTAACCAAACAGTTAGAGGTAGTAACACAAAAATTAAGCACACAAAATTTTAATAATTTATTTACAGTTTAATAAACTAATCATTTCGATGTAATGGGTTTTAAATATATAAATGGGAAGGTCGACTTTTGGTGTAATGATCGCCTGGTTAATAATTAAGAAAGCGCATTTTGCTGGTATGAAATCTATGGAATTTCTCCTGTAATGAAAAGAAGAATGCATTCGTAATTGAAAATGCGTGCTACAACTTTCGCTAGATACCAACCATGTTAATTAGTGAATTCATAGTACTGATTTAGATTCTAATAATTAGAAATTTTGTGTATGACATCATTAACTACCTAAATTTCAGAATTATCAAAATGTAATAAACCACATTAAGTACTGTTCAATAATAATCATAAAACAATATTAGAGTGAAAGTAAATGGGTCTTATTACATATTGATATCCTACATCAATTACCTAAACTACCTTACGTGACGCTGTAGAAGCATTATAATACAAATTCCGGAAACTTCCAATGTAGCATTAATTCATTTGTAACTCGTAATCCAGCAAATATTCTAGATTCTTAACGAACATGTGAATTACATTTAAAAGCTGTTTATAATTTCTTTTCTTGGACTTTCTATTAATTATGTTTGTGCATTAGAAATTGATGAATAAATGCCGAGGATTCACACGAGGTAACCAGCACGTATTTACGGAAAATACAAACGTCATTTAGTAGTATAATTAACGGTTTTCAAAACGTATATAACGCGGTGTTATTAGAAAAAATTCTATTAGTTTCGCACGCTTTTGTGTAAAGCCCGTCGAAATTTTAAACCGTCGTTTCGTGTAGTTATTTTTGTGAAAAGTTTTGAAAGTTTAAGGGTAAGTATTATTAAAAATATTATTAAAGTAAAACTGAATTTATTTGCAAACACCAATTATTATGTATTCTGTTATTGGTTGTTATTTGTATTTTAAAACATTAATTTTTCCAAAGTAATGCGCTGTTTTACAGATATATTTTTCCAAATTTTAAAGGTATACTTTTAGCTAAGATAAAAAACAATTCTCACAAAATATTTTATTAAAAATTAAATACATTAACAAAAAGGCCTCAATAGCAATACATTTTCTTTAGAACAGCTTAAATTATTCAAACAATGGTTTAAACAGTGATTGTACCTATCACCGAATCTTCTTAATTCTTTGAGCCTTGGAAGTGAGAATACACTTTCCATGTTTAAAATGTTGTTTGATAAATATTTCGATAGTAACCGTCTTTTCTGTTCGCCTTTAACATAGACAGTAGCATCGGGAGGTATGACTTCTTTCAGCAAATCGCCTACATTCCTATATCCACTTGTGGACTGCTCATCCCAGCTGAGCCCATGGATTCTTTGCTTTAACCACCGAACTTGCTTTTTGAAATCATCACTTAGGGTGTTATACTCCACAGCCCATTATTCGCTACATCCAAAATGGCAATCTCCTTGCAATAGAAATCACTAGTTTTGTATTGATATCCTTGTAAATCGATTATGAAACACATGCTTCCTGCTTCAAATCACAGATGGGAATGGGGTTCTAAGCAAATCTCTCCTATATTTCCAGTTAAGGGACTTTACTCCCTCCTTTATGATTTTTTCATCCAGGTAATTATCTGGATGATACTAAAGCAAGTCTGTTTTCTTAATCCAACTTTTACCATCCCCCAACCACGACACTAATAATTCGCGCCCGTGCTTCCGTTTCCGTAAAACTTTTTCTACTAAGTACGTGTCGGGTGCTGCTGTGAGCTGAATTTCATCACCGTAAAAAGCACCTAGAATTGGCCGACCTTCCAAATCTTGTAGCAGATAGGTTATCGGTCTCGTTTGTTGTACTTTAACAATTTTGAATAGTTCTGTACTCCAGTTTGGGTGAAATCCTCGATCGAATACTGCTTTATATTTTGATATACGCACAATGCCTCCAACCTTATACAACTTCTTGTAACTTTTAGACACGCTGTTAGCGGTGTAAAGTTTTATTCTCTCCGGATGTTCTTCTGCTTCCATAGGCGTCATGTTAATAGCCCGATGCGGTGTATTATTGTATTCTTCCATAACCTTAGGCAAAATATTCACCCATTTATGACTGCCTTGCAATTAAAATCTTCTGTACAATTTGTTTTTGATCGTTCTAATCAACCGCTCAACCATGCTAGCTTTGATTGCGGAATACGTAGAGTAATGGTTTATCTTATATTTTTGCATAAGATTTTTAAACCAGCGGTTGTAGTACTCTTTCCCAAAATCCGTTTTTAGATTGATTTTTACGTTATTTTCTCCTAGCAGCATTTTCTCCAATATTTTTTTCATAGCATTTGTGACTTCTGATCCGGTTTTATTTTTTAAGGGTTCAGCTAAAGCATATTTTGTGAAACAGTCCACTGCTATTATAATATATCTGTACCCATTGTTCACACGCGAGTAAGGCTGCATTTCGCACAAGTCCGATTGGATAAGATCACGTTTCACATGTTTCAGATTTGTATGACGACGCTGAAAATTTTTTCTTGCAGGTTTAAATAATTCCTTAACGATGATTTCTTTACTCATTTTTGCTTAACACTGTTGCTAAACTAATAGGGTTATCTGTATCCAATTGCACCTTTGACATAAACTGAAGCTTTGGTTTGTAGTATTTGTTTTTTATAGCTGCTGGTGACGCCTCGTAAATCGATGCTATTGCAAGACCGAGCTCCTTCTCATTTGTCTCAGAAGTTGCAGTCAAATTAATAAAAAACTGTATAAACGTTTTAAAGTCAGATACAAGCTTATCCAATTTTTCATTTACATATTGTTTATTAAATGCATCAGATGGCTCAACTGGTTGAGCAAGCATTGCGATACGCTGGTTTCTTGCATTGAAGGCTTTATCTTTACGTTGTATATCATCAGAACTTTTTAGACAGTATGAAAAGGCTTGATTCACGAGCTTGATTACAGATTTCTTATTAACACAATCACTATCGTCTTTAGGATCCATTACATCAACTAGCCTTCTTTTACGAAAACTAATTGTTTCTTCTCCAGACTTGAATACTATAGTGCTTCTTCTTACATTCGCGCCGTGGTTACATATAAAAAAGCTCTATAAATGCAACACCGGAAGCGAGGTTTAATATACACTATCAGCAGTTGGCAGCGCTAATTCTTATACAGATTTGGGCGCGGTCAACTACTAATGACGTGCCAGATATTGCGTAATACTACGAAAAGTTCCATAATTCAAACACAAAGAATAAAGCACACAAATTAAGTAAAGGATTACTTACATCAGAAATCCTGCCTTTGCCCGAAGTTGCGCTCGGGTAGGCCTCTAGTCAAGTCCAGTCGGGGCTCCTCCCGGCGGAATTAGAGATGACACGTCGACGCTCTCAAATGCGTACGGATTAGCTCCGGCCAGTTAAGGTAGACATGAGGCCTTCATCCACAGACGTGAAGATCGGTATGCCTAGGTGGCGGCAGATGTCTTACCTATGTAAGGATTGGACAGGAAAAGGTATGAGGTAGACGAACAAAGATAATTAGGCAGGGAACTACATAGGTAACCCTAACGATACGTTACCAGAGACAAAAACGAGCACTTAACTCGACGATAGCCGGTAAAAAGCCACGTTCTTGCGAGAGAACCGGAAAGCTCTCCCTCCCCTTGTCTAGTATTGCTCTACCCCTCTAGGGATAAGCACACTGCACAAATGCACCACTCTGACGTACGGAAGTACCGCCTAGTCCATTTAAAATTCCCGCGCACCGCGTATTTGAATTTATGCCGCGAAACTTCCATACATAAAAACTTAACCTAAAAACACTGCTTAAGAGCAATGGCACGTAACATTCTCTGATTAACACAATCACTATCTTCTTTCGGGTCTGATGAATTCACTAACCTTCTTTGCTGCATATCGTACCCATCACCATCCAACGTTAGCACAAATCCTCGACCTGGAGGACCGCGTCGAATATCAGCATTTTTACGCTCTGAACGTCCGAAGCGGTCGATAGGCATTTTAAAACTGTGTAATTATTTACTGAGCTCACTGTATTATACCTTCTTTTCTCAACTCTTCTATTATGGACACCATCTCGTTAATGTTTTCCTCGCTTGTATTTCCAGCTCGGTTGGATGCGTTCAACAACCTCAGCCGATACACAAGTTCATGTACATTATTCCAGTAGACATATTGCACCGGCTTTGAATTTAAACTTTTGTAAAACCGATTAGAAAAGCCTAAACCCGCTCCCTTAGACTGTTTTCTTCTCTTTGGCTGTTTTCTTTCGAGATTCCTCCGAAATTCGGTGAGATATTTTTGCACATATTTGTTAAACTTTTTGTTATTTGTTGGAAATCCGCTTAAATCGTGCACCGCAAATGGGTTAAACTTTCTTCTCAAAATCGACGCAGATTTGATCATTTCCAAGTAATTCGACAAATCTTCATGCAAATTAAAATCGCCATCTTCGGGGTTGATGTCTTTGTAAACCAGCAGATTGTATAAACCCTTCGTACCTGGATATATCACATTGTTTAATGTTATATCGCTAGTTTCCGGGTTAATTACCAATACACTTTTCCACAAACTCCATGTATCGGTTTCCGCATTATACTTTACTCCATAAATTGATTTGTCAATATTTTCGTCTTCGTCTCTAGCTAACACATCCGAATAGTAAAGATGGAACGGTTCTTCTGGAACGAGTTGTTTAATTTTCTTTATAGGTACGTCCATGTCTTCGACTTTAACCTTTGTTGTAGGTATGGGAATTTTTTTGGTGATCGATTGCAACTGGGAAGCGGTTATTTGCAAGGGATCAATCAATTGTTTGTGCACCTCTTTGAATTTTTGCTGAGATGTAGCGTCACCCTTTTTGTACGCTACAAACTTTTTTCGTACAGCATCCTGCATAAGATGAAGACTGCGTTTATTCGCAATAAAATTGTTAACGTCCGTCATCATGAAACTTTGGATGGGAACTAACTTTTTTTGAATAATGTCAAATATTTATATACTCGTCGAAATTCTTCCGATACCGCCCCTTATCCAAATCAAAATCTTTTACAACAGTTATAAAATTATGTTTTGAGTCACCCCAACACTGTAAACACATTTCTTTAAATTTCGGATATGTCATGTCACCACTTATATATGATCCGAAAAGATATGGCGAAGGTTTGTATCATCCTGTTTCCATAATGCGATTACATTGGCGTTATCTCTGAGCTATGTTTTAAGGCACTAGTGTAAGTTTGACATAGATAGAACGAATCTATTGCTTTATGTCGGCCGAACGAGAAAAATTGAGTGATTTTACTTTGCTCGTTTGCAGGTATATCATCGAAAACCATAATTGAATCTTCTTTGGTATCTCCGGGTTCGATCAAATCATCGTAATTTTCAAACTCATGGTACCCAATTTCTTCTTTTAATGGTGTAAAAATGTTTCTTAACAATTCGTATTTTGGTTGATATAAACTTTTCGAAAATACATAGACATTTTGGAATCTAAGGCCGTTCTCGTGCAGGATCAGAGATATTAAAGCGTTGGTCTTCCCACAACTCGATGGTCCCGCGAATATAGCTGGTATGTTAGACGGGAACAATGAACCATGTTTACCATCCTCTCTTGCACTAGCAATAGCAAAGTTATCATAATTCTGTATAGGTATTTTAACTTCTTGTTTCGCAGTCTCCATATTGCTTCGAGCGTACGCTTGCTTTTGCTGCTGCTTGCGGTGATAGCTTAAGGGCGCGATCGCATCCCTCTATTTTCATAACACGAACTAATTTTAAAATAGCCGCGTTTGTGGTATAGCCATCGCATGATAGAGGGAACTACTTTATTTTAACTTTAGTAAATACGGCAGGATGCTATTTTCTCAATTCTCATTCCTGTAAGTATTTGTCGTAAATGACCTTCGGCAAACTCGAACGCAAGCAAAGCGTAAGGTAGAATAGTGCATTCTAATAATAGCCAAGGTCGTTTTCCGAAACAAATTTGTATAGTATTTATTGTATTATTTCATTTATGTACAAATATTGTATTCGCTAATTGTTATTTTTGAATGTGTAGTTTATTGTTCATAGAGTGACATTTCGTTATTATTATAAACATTTAGAGCTTTATTTAGTGTGGGTGTATTTGAGTTTGGAAGTGAATATATTTTAAATACGGAAAAAGTTACAGTATACTTACTTTCTGTTGTCGCCTGGTGTAAAGTTTCTTTTATTTACGTATTTACATTTTACAGATGGGTAAACATAAGCAGGTATATAGCCAAAATCCCAGTGGTACCAGAAAGCGATCGTTTAAGTCTAAAGCAGCTCGCTTAAGATGGCAGAAAATGCAACAATTACCGCTGTAAGTTATAATACATTCAGTAGTATAGCTAGGATATCTTTATGAGGCTGTTTGTTTTGGAATATAAAATCCAAAAACAATGAAAATATATCTATTTAAATGTCGCATATCCACCCACAAAAATTATACATTCTTCAGATGCTTTGAACATAGAAAACCACAAATTATCTGACTTTCCATATACATATTAATTAGATGTCCTACTAAAATCCAAACTTTTTCAGGTTGAAATCCATATCAGATAAATTTGACAAGCCTGGCCCTTCAGGTTTGCAAAGATTACCCGAGGTAGTTAGTAATCCAACTACTTTATCTGAAGAAACTTCCGACCCAGAAACAATGAATTTGCAGACTGGGACAAAGTAAGCAAATTTGTATAAATAATCCAAATTATTATATCATTGTATTTCATATTCAGAGAACTATGTGAAAAATCAACCGAGGAAAGGTCACATACACCTCCAGATAATTGGTCATTTATACCAGAAGCAGACTATAATAGGTGAGACATTGTTATTTGTATTTCATATCCATGTCAGAAACTATGTATAGGTAGAAAATTCATCTACAGGGTGATACATTTAGTATGTCAAAAGTAGCTATATATGTATATATACGAATAAGATATATCGACTGTTTGAAATATATTTTGGTATAGATTTCCTCAGACTTGTCAAATTAATCAAACACTCTTTTAATCTTTCGAGCTTTCGATAAACTTTTTATCTTCTTCAGGAATGTTTATGTGAGTTTATAGAAGCATACAACTACGGAATTTGGACATTACTTCATATAAAACCCAAAGTGACAGACTATTACATAACCTATGAAGATTATGTAATTGTCTGTCACTTTTGAGATGTTTGTTTTTAATCTTAAATGAAGTAATGTCCAACTTCCATAGTTGTATTCTTTTATAAACTCACATAAACATTCCTGAAGAAGATAATAAATTTATCGAAAGCTCGAATGATTAAAAGAGTGTTTAATGAATTTGACAAGTCTGACTGCTTCCTCGAAATCTATACCAAAGTTATATATATATATATATATATATATATATATATATGTGTGTGTGTGTGTGTGTGTTAACTATCTAAAATATTTATATATATATATATATATATATATATATATATATAAATTGCAATTAATAAGATGAAATAATAACTTAGACGTTTATAAGTAAAGCCCAAATGATCATTTCAAATCGAGCTAGTAATTGAAAGATGGAAAATATAAGGCCTTGGACAGGATTTGAACCTGCATCTCAGTTTTGCCGGAACTGTGCGTTTACCAATTACGCTACCGAGGCCGATGACTATAATTGGGAAATTTACAAATTTAAATCGTGTACAGTACCATATATAAACCTAACTTTCAATTACGTTTAGCATTTTTGTCAATCATATCTGAGATTGTCAATTTTTGACATACATATATATATATATATATATATATATATATATATATATTACTCATATTTAGACCAGGGTAGAAAATTAAATAATCACATCAAATAATTTTAATCACCGTGTATAAGGAATTTCATTAAATAATACGCGTTATTAAAACCATGAAGCATAAATAAACTCGGTTGTTTCAGTAAAAATAAGAAATTTAAATTATTTATAAGACGCTTTATATCAAAAGAAGCAGTATTGAAAAGCTCTGCGTGTAATGTAATTATTCCTAAACAAAGAGAAATTACGTGCAAAGTTTATATTAATTAACCCTATTTTAAGTAACCGGTAGTAAAACAAAGTGTACATATAATAATTAATATTTAAGTTGTATTCGCTAAAAATGAAAAGGATAGAAATCAATTTTAATTGGAGTTAATTAAACCGTTAATAACATATAATACCTATAGAAACTTGTAAAACCCAAGATTAAAATACCACGGAATAAAGCTCTGAGAATTAATATTATTTTGAACACCTGCGTAGTTTAAATATCACATTCGGCGTAAATTTTGCAGATAATTAATGTTTCAAAGAATCTTGGGAAAACGTCGCATAATAGTTACGAGAATTGCTAAAGCTGGGTATTTCACACTCCATGTGGACTAAAATAATCGATAATAAAGAATATCAAGTTGCACCAATAAGAACACGGTAGAGAAGGAAAGAGAAATGCGTCAAGCAAAGACACATATTGTAAAGGCGGGATTTAAGCAACGTCACGGGGTCACAATTGGTTAAAAATAGGATGCAAATATCAGAGGTAGAACAACGATTTCTGTACAAAATTAATTAGTTTTTCTCGGACATGCTTGCGTGCCGTGTGGAAATTTTCTGAGATTTAAATGGGGCGAGTGAAAATTCGTAAAAATCGACGCGTGAGCGACGGACTGGGAACAGAGCATGAGAAATTCTAGAAACTACCCATTTTGGGGAACAGACCGATAGACAGGCTTTTTGCTATATATACCGAGATGAAGATAAACAAGCTCTCTTAGACTTTTGACGATTCGATGCGTTAAAAGCTCGTACATACGCGACTTGATTGAAGATGTTAAACCGTGCATTTTAGTTTGATTAAATAATTTAAAGTTTGCTAGTATATTTTAGTGATTCAAAATAGCTTGTTATTTACGTGCTAACATGAATGTACTTCAGTGCACTTAGATACAAGGTAATAAAATTTAGTTTCACTGTACCAATTAGCAAAATTTACAACGACGAAGTTATACACAAAAGTAGGCAGTTTTGGCGTATATTGGTGACAGAAGCATGAATTTCTTTGCTATTTTTCGGGGGTGTTAATAATTAAATGGTTCAAATACGTGTCTGGATCCATGAAACAAGGGTCAGATAAACACAGAGGAGTTCCGGAAAGGCCCAGAAACGACTTTGAATGGATGGTGATGGAGAAAATTTTAAAAGCGTAGAGAATCAGAAGCCGTAAATATAATCCTGTTGAATGGTGTGATTAACTAAAGAAACGATACTTTGAAGCTACGAGGACAGTAACCTTCGGGTAAATTATACTATTTTGTTTGACATTTTTGTGTGTATTGAATGACTTTATAATTGATTTACTTTAAATGGACATTAGTGAAATTGTTCTAACCATAAACGTTTAATTTTAAGATGAAATTTGCTTGTTTAAGTAAAAGGGTATTTTGTTTTGATGTTCGGGAATATGATGAAAATTTGGGTATGTCTTTGAGCTCAATTAGACGAACCTGGTTAATTAACGTAAAGGGTGGTAGATGCTCCTTTATACTCAGACTCCGGTCTGCTTATATTGTTATATTAATTAGTAGGCATCCAACAAGGACTTTAATTCTGGATGCACGTTAAAGTGATAATAAAATTGATTTTGAAATTCTTTTTAAAACTGAATGTTATGCTGAAATTTAATTTGAAAATGTAATGTATTCTGAATATTGATGTAAATAGAGTTAACGTTGATGTTTGTGGTAGGAATGTGTTTGTTTTTTTTTATGAATGAGGAGGTTTATAACATTAGGTGAGCAGCCGAGGCGAAAAGCGTAGTTCACGGATTTTAAAGGTATCACAGCAGTCTTGACGCCCAAACTGTGGGGCTCGAATGTTTTTTTGAAAGGGCCAGTACCTGAAGATATGAGAAGATTCACAGCATTCTTGACGCCCAAACTGCGGGGCTCGAATGTTTTTTTGAAAGGGCCAGTACCTGAAGATATGAGAAGATTCACAGCATTCTTGGCGACCCAAAAGTGAGGCTCGAGTTCCAAATAAAATTTTTGTGATTTTATTCCAGGAAACTGGCGATCTGAGAGAGAGAGTTTCTGTGTGTGTATAAATTTAAGAGTATTTTAGAGTGTGTGTGAGTGATTAGAACGTATGCAAAGAAAAGAGTGGTTAAGGAGTCAAGGAGTGGAAATTGGAAGTGACGATAGTGCATTGTGTAAGAAAATTTCGAAAATGGAAGAAGCTGGAGGCAGTAGAGATCAGTCGAGGACGGAATCAGGGGATCAAGGAAACGAGATGATAATGAGAATGCTAGAGAGGATGAACGAAGAATCGAATAAAGCGAGGGAGGAGTCTAACAGAAAATTAGAACAGCTAAGCGATGAATCGAATAGAGCGAGAGAGGACTCAAATCGGAAATTTGACCAATTAAATCAGGAATTAGGGAATAAAATAGAAAAATCGACGAGAGAATTTACAGAATTTAAAACAGTCTTACCGTAAAAATGGGGAAGTTGAAAATAGGGTTGATAAAATGAGCGTGATATTACAGGTCTTCGACAGGAAATGGGACATTTAAGGTCCGAAGTACGCATTTTTGTGAAGAAGAGATTAATGTAAAATGACTGAAGTAACGGACTCATGTAGGGATCAGTTAGGCCGGGTAGAACGCGAAGTTAGTAGTATTAAATACAACATATCAAATTTAACGGGGGATGGTCCCAGATTTTCTACAGGTGGAGTATCATTGGACCAACACATGAAGTTTTATGGCGATAACAGGGTAAATCCACAGATTTTTATTAATAGTGTAAGAAATCTAGTGGGAAATTTATTTGACGAACAGACTAAACTGAATACGATAAAGGCTTTATTAAAGGACAACGCGGAAGCATGGTACAATCTAGTAGGACAGGACATAGACACGTATCAGGACTTTGAAGACAAATTTTTACAACATTACTGGAGTGATCACAAACAGGATCAGATTAGGGACGACTTGATTACAGGAAAATTTAAGGGAGAGTTTGCAGGTTTTAGGGAGCAATATGCCATCCGCAAGTACAGTGTGGCCAAACAACTGAATCCACCATTGACGGACAGACAGATTATCAAGTACCTATCACGACATTTTGAACTGGAAATTAGACAACACGTGGCCTTACAAAACATCACAGAACGGGAGACATTTTTAGAGTATTTGCAGAGATATGACGATGTATGTGTAGGACGGACAAGAGAGATACGAGAACGAAACGTTAACACAGTTAGGTTTGACAACAGGACACCGAATTATCCGAGACGGCCTGACTACAACAGAAATTTTCGACCGAATTGGGAACGACGAGGACAGGAATACAGGAGCAATAGTGCGACTAGGGGACCGACGCCAAGACCTAGTTACACGCGACAGAACAGTTTACCGGAAGTAAACAGGACTGTGACCAGCACGCCGAATAGAGACAGGGACACGGATATTAACACGAGGAGGACGTACGCACAGGTTGTAGAAGGACAACCAGGACCAAGCACGGAAAACAGGATGAGACAGGATTTTTAGAACGTGACAGACCACTAGATTTCTGTGTAAATGTATACGAACATCCACGTGAATTTTTCAAAATTGAGGAGGAAGTAGAGCCAGAAACTGAGGAAAAATTATGTTTGCCAATTATTAATTTAGAAATTTTTGAAAATAATGTAGAAGTATTACTTGATACAGGGGCAGAGGCGAGTTTAATATCGGAGGAATTCGTCAGCAAAATTAGGGGTAAGGTTTGTGATATAATTATGCCTATAAAACGTAGCCATTTAGTAGCTCCAAATAAAAAGAAATTTGCTGTAGTAAATAGTGTTGTGGTGCTTAGGATAGATATAGGAGGTTTTAGCTGTGAACAGGAGTTTGTAATTGTACCTGGACTGAAGTTTCAGAGCATTTTAGGTGTTGACTGTATGATGAAGTTAGGGGTTTTGATAGATATGGAAAGGAAGGTAATAAGGATTAAGGATAGGGTAGTGCCATGGAAGGGCAGTTATGAAGTCACAGAGGATGACACGGGGTTTAGTATTAATGTAGTAGAGGTAGAGGATGATGAAGGTAAACAGATCAACACGATAAGATGTCCAGAGGATAGGAGAGTAGAGGTTCAAGCTTTAATACAAAAACATGCAGAAGTAGTGGGGGTAGAAGCAGCATATCGGGAGCAGGTGAAGGCAGAATTAAATAAAATGTTGGAAGATGGCATAATAGAGGTATCAAACACTCATTTCATAAATCCGTTGGTGGTAGTTAAGAAAAAGGATGATAGCATTCGTTTATGTTTAGATGCACTAAAAATTAACCAACGGACCAAACCGCAATTTCATTGTCCACCATCCATGGACACACTTTTGACGAGGTTAAATGGCAAGTTTGTTTTTAATAAAGTAGATTCAAGGAATTCATTCTGGCGGATTCCATTACACAAGCAGTCTAGAAGGTACATAGGATTTTCCATAGAGAGAAAAATCGATAATTGTAAAGTAGTATCGTTTGGTTTGTCGGCAGAAAGGGAAACAAGAATAAATGAGATAACAGGGATGATAAGTATAGATATAGAAGGGGGAGAAATAGGGATGAAGAGTATTAGGATAGTAAGAAGAAAGACTTGGAGGGTCAAGAAGAGAGTTAGATTTAAATAACTTGATGAACAAAGGATAGAGATAGGTGAATTTAGTATATAGGGATAGAGAATAGGTGTATATAGAAGAGTAGAAGTAGGTGTTGATAGAAAATAGAGCTAGATATAGGATAAATATGAGAGATAATTAGGAATAGGTTTAGGATGGGAATAAAGAGTAAATGTAGGAAGAAAATAAGATAGGTTAAGTATAGATATTCATATAAGATTAGTGGAGAGTTAGGAATAGAGTAAAAGTAGGATAGGCATATAGGATTAGGTAGGGGGAAGTAAAGTATGGTGAAGATTAGTTAAAAGTTAGGAATAGGATAGGTATATAGGATGTATATAGGATTAGATGGATAAGTAGGATGAAGTTAGGGATAATTTCAGTTTATAGAAGTAGGTGAGAGTTAGGAATAGGATAGGGATATAGGATAGATGTAAATATTTTTTGGATTGGAGACAAAGTAGGTAAGTTAGATAGATAAGGGTAGAGAGTGATAGGCAATTTTTTTTGTAATTTTTTTGTCTAAATGTTTTATATTTGAAGTCAAATAAGTGGGATTATTTGTATTCAAATAGGGGGAAAATACTCATATTTAGACCAAGGTAGAAAATTAAATAATCACATCAAATAATTTTAATCACCGTGTATAAGGAATTTCATTAAATAATACGCGTTATTAAAACCATGAAGCATAAATAAACTCGGTTGTTTCAGTAAAATAAAAATTTAAATTATTTATAAGACGCTTTATATCAAAAGAAGCAGTATTGAAAAGCTCTGCGTGTAATGTAATTATTCCTAAACAAAGAGAAATTACGTGCAAAGTTTATATTAATTAACCCTATTTTAAGTAACCGGTAGTAAAACAAAGTGTACATATAATAATTAATATTTAAGTTGTATTCGCTAAAAATGAAAAGGATAGAAATCAATTTTAATTGGAGTTAATTAAACCGTTAATAACATATAATACCTATAGAAACTTGTAAAAACCCAAGATTAAAATACCACGGAATAAAGCTCTGAGAATTAATATTATTTTGAACACCTGCGTAGTTTAAATATCACATTCGGCGTAAATTTTGCAGATAATTAATGTTTCAAAGAATCTTGGGAAAACGTCGCATAATAGTTACGAGAATTGCTAAAGCTGGGTATTTCACACTCCATGTGGACTAAAATAATCGATAATAAAGAATATCAAGTTGCACCAATAAGAACACGGTAGAGAAGGAAAGAGAAAATGCGTCAAGCAAAGACACATATTGTAAAAGGCGGGATTTAAGCAACGTCACGGGGGTCACAATTGGTTAAAAATAGGATGCAAATATCAGAGGTAGAACAACGATTTCTGTACAAAATTAATTAGTTTTTCTCGGACATGCTTGCGTGCCGTGTGGAAATTTTCTGAGATTTAAATGGGGCGAGTGAAAATTCGTAAAAATCGACGCGTGAGCGACGGACTGGGAACAGAGCATGAGAAATTCTAGAAACTACCCATTTTGGGGAACAGACCGATAGACAGGCTTTTTGCTATATATACCGAGATGAAGATAAACAAGCTCTCTTAGACTTTTGACGATTCGATGCGTTAAAAGCTCGTACATACGCGACTTGATTGAAGATGTTAAACCGTGCATTTTAGTTTGATTAAATAATTTAAAGTTTGCTAGTATATTTTAGTGATTCAAAATAGCTTGTTATTTACGTGCTAACATGAATGTACTTCAGTGCACTTAGATACAAGGTAATAAAATTTAGTTTCACTGTACCAATTAGCAAAATTTACAACGACGAAGGTATACACAAAAGTAGGCAGTTTTGGCGTATATTGGTGACAGAAGCATGAATTTCTTTGCTATTTTTCGGGGTGTTAATAATTAAATGGTTCAAATACGTGTCTGGATCCATGAAACAAGGGTCAGATAAACACAGAGGAGTTCCGGAAAGGCCCAGAAACGACTTTGAATGGATGGTGATGGAGAAAATTTTAAAAGCGTAGAGAATCAGAAGCCGTAAATATAATCCTGTTGAATGGTGTGATTAACTAAAGAAACGATACTTTGTAGCTACGAGGACAGTAACCTTCAGGTAAATTATACTATTTTGTTTGACATTTTGTGTGTATTGAATGACTTTATAATTGATTTACTTTAAATGGACATTAGTGAAATTGTTCTAACCATAAACGTTTAATTTTAAGATGAAATTTGCTTGTTTAAGTAAAAGGGGTATTTTGTTTTGATGTTCGGGAATATGATGAAAATTTGGGTATGTCTTTGAGCTCAATTACACGAACCTGGTTAATTAACGTAAAGGGTGGTAGATGCTCCTTTATACTCAGACTCCGGTCTGCTTATATTGTTATATTAATTAGTAGGCATCCAACAAGGACTTTAATTCTGGATGCACGTTAAAGTGATAATAAAATTGATTTTGAAATTCTTTTTAAAACTGAATGTTATGCTGAAATTTAATTTGAAAATGTAATGTATTCTGAATATTGATGTAAATAGAGTTAACGTTGATGTTTGTGGTAGGAATGTGTTTGTTTTTTTTTATGAATGAGGAGGTTTATAACATTAGGTGAGCAGCCGAGGCGAAAAGCGTAGTTCACGGATTTTAAAGGTATCACAGCAGTCTTGACGCCCAAACTGTGGGGCTCGAATGTTTTTTTGAAAGGGCCAGTACCTGAAGATATGAGAAGATTCACAGCATTCTTGACGCCCAAACTGTGGGGCTCGAATGTTTTTTTGAAAGGGCCAGTACCTGAAGATATGAGAAGATTCACAGCAATATATATATAAACTCACCTTGTGTAAAAAACTACTTATAATATACATATATATATATATATATATATATATATATATATATATATATTTATATTGATATAATTATGAACACCCTGTAGATATGAAACAATTTTTAAAATAATACAGGCTACAATTTGTGTAAATTGCTTTTTTTTATAATTTCTACAATAAATAACCGGTATATTAAACTTTGTCACACTAGTGAGTCGTCCTGTGAATATGCTAAATTTTGGGTTTCTAAAAATCTAATATTTTGTTTTGTTTTTAGAATAGAGGCTCATAAATTATATTTCGAGATAAATCACTCTCCTAAAGAACCAACTGTTAGTGGAAACCGCATTGTGGATTTGCAATATGTATTAAGTTGGTCCATAGATCTGCAATACCGACATTCCCAAATTTGTACCGGTGGAAAACTATATTTGAAAGAGGAATGTAACAGAGGATTAGGTCTAGTAAGCTGCCTTATGTTTGCATGTACAATGTGTGATAAAATATACAAGCATTACACTGAAGATATTTCACAAAAATCCAAAATTAATTATGGATTTGTTTGGGGTACTCTGGCAACTGGCAGTACATATGGCCATTCTCAGGAACTATTTGCAGTTATGGATGTACCTCCCATGACACTCTACCAATTTAAAAAAATTGAAGCCGAATTAGGCACTGTAAGAAAATCAAATTGTTTAATATCTTACTTGACAGTTTGTTTAGGTATGGAAGGACAATCTTATGAAAGATATGGAAGAAAATGGAAAAGTAGAGTTAGAGTTGGCAAGACAAAACCTTGATGTTGATACAGATGGAATTCCATATATTACAGTATATCTGGATGGAGGTTGGAGCAAAAGGTCATATGGCCATAGTTATGATGCTGCTTCGGGAGTGGTGAGTATCGTTACTATAACCTTTAATGCAATTATAATAAAATAATATTTTCTACTATATTTTGAAATACTTTACAGTATTTGTACTATAACAACATTTTATGTATATCTGGACATTAGAGAATTAATTAGCAAACACTTATAAAGATCATTATATCACAGATTTATGTATGCATAATTATTATGACTTCTGTTAATTTAGCTATTAAATAAATAATAAACATAAAACTTAATATTGCTAGAACAAAATGTTATATGCACCCTGTATATCAAGTGTTTATATTTTTGTTGTATAAGGTGTCTTTGCATGTATATTATGAACTTTCAAGTGATTGATGTTGTTATGTATAAAGTGGAGGGAGAGCATTAGGAAGTCTTATGCCAGAGTTTGGCCAAAACGGTTTTGCTCTGTTGAGCAGTTGTTCACTACATAAACACAATTTGTAATAACCTTTATCAAAATAAAGGTTATTACAAACTGTGTTTTAGTATTAATTACGTTTAATTAATAATACAAGTAATAACATAACAGATGTAAAACTCTATTTACAAATATAATAATTACATATAAAAATTTCCATTGCGTTGTTCGAATATTGCAGTAATGTTTTATATTTTTTAGGCTGCTATCATTGGAAGGCGCACCAAAAAGTTATTGTTTTTAGGAGTTCGTAACAAATATTGTTCGATTTGTGCTAGAGCCACCAACAAAAAACTTCCTCCAAGTAAACACATTTGTTATCGAAACTGGTCTGAAAGTTCATCAGCAATGGAAGCTGACATAATAACCGAAGGTTTTAAAACATCAATCGAAATGCATGGACTTCGATACAAAACCTTCATTGCCGATGGAGATTCTAACGTGTTTGCTAGTATTAGACGAAATGTGGAATATGGTACGGCTGTACAAAAAATAGAATGTGTTAACCATGTTTTAAAAATTATGGAAAAGCATTAAGGTGCATCAAAAAGGATACTAGTGTTAATTTGCCTGCTAGAAACCAATTGACAAAAAACATAATTGCAGAGCTGGAAAATTCTGTTCAAAGTGTGATTTACAGTAATGCAAATGGGGATGTGGAGGTGCTAAAAGAAGATATTTTAAATACACCCAACCATGTTTTTAATGATCATCGGAACTGCAAAGATTCATATTGTGTCAATGTTGGCGAAAGCACACAGAGCCAAGTCACAAATATTCAAGCCACTGGTCTGTTATTGCATATAAATGGTATATTATTACAGATTTTGAATGATTAATCCTAAATTGTGTCATTTTTTAGGGGTACTCGATTCAGTTGTACAAAAAGCACATAAGTTGTTGGACGTTAAAACAAATAATTGAGCAGAACTGTTTATGGATATCTTAGCACGATTTAATGCTGGGAAGAGGCTTAATCTTACCCAAAGAGGATCCTTTGAGAGTAGATCACATCTAACAGGATTGCGATATGACAAGGGCTTCGATTGGCATTCTACACCATGGAAGACTGCTCTCAATGTAAGTCCGGGTCACTATTTTAAAAAGTATCTAGCTGAACAAACACATAAAGCGCAGTTGATTGCTGCAAGAAGACATATTGTAACACAAATGACCGAGAAAAACAAAGATCAAGTTACCAAAATTGTAAACAATTCATATGGACCAAAAGCAGAGCAAGCAGAGTTATCATCGACAGAAATGGAGTCAGAAAGAAAAAGATTATTAAACGCCATGCAGGTAAGCATTTTTGAAAACATGTATTGTGTAAGTATCATTGCTTTTAACAGATAACAAAAACAATGCAGGAAGAAATACAGTGTAAAACAATTGGGCAATTTGAAAATCCAATTTTTTTATTAAATAGAAGAAATAGGCTGACGGCGTCTCACTTTGGGTCAGGTGTTAAAAGACTGGACCATACCTCTTGCCATGGCCTTGTCAAAACTATTCTATATGAAAACTTTTCCAATAGTCGGGCTATAGAATATGGTAAAATGAAGGAACCAATGGTCAAGGAAAGATTTTTGATGGAGAGGAAAATTTTGGTAAGAGAATGTGGCCTATTTGTAGACTTAGCAAGAGGATATTTGGAAGCAACACCAGATGGTATGCATTGCTTTCAGTATAGATATACAGATATTCTTTTCTAGGACTTATAGGCAGTAATGCCATAATGGAAATTAAGTGTATGTACAAAATTGCGCAAGAACATTTATCTTTAATTGAAGGAATTGCTAAATATAAGACAACATGCCTCCAGCTAGTCAATGGCGAAATAAAACTTAAAAGGACTCACAACTATTATTATCAGGTATGCAAATATGAAGTACATTTTGTGGGCGAACTGTGTGTATGTGTGTGTGTGTGTGCGCGCGTGTGTGTGTATGTGTGTATGCACTAATTTTGTAATGATTATTGTTGTAGATTCAAGGGCAACTGAACATCTCAACAAAAGACGTCTGTTACTTTGTAGTGTACAGCGGTGATAACAATCCACTGTTGGTTGAAAAATATACAGAAATATTAGCTTTTGGGAAACTATTATGGTTCCAAAATTGGACCGGTTTTATTTAAATTGCATATTGCCAGAGATTATTCAAAAAAATGTTCCCGCTGGTAAGAAATGCGTTGATCCTGCTTATATATTACAAGCACAGGCAAAGCAACAAGATAAGTCTCTCCACAAATAAAAGCAAATATTAAAAGCTGCACAACATCTTTGTTACCAAGCAATTCTAATCTATAGTCAATCGATGTTGCCGAGTTAAGCGTTACCCTAGTAGCTTGATTGACCATCTGTGTAAACCCTATATCTTCAAAAAGCACATTTACTTTCCACACTACCAAAATACAACAAATCTACATTCGTATCACCCATGCAAAATACTGTATCAACCTCGAGTAAAGTATCTCATACTATCTTCTAATACATCAAAAAAGTTCCTTATAATACCTCCTATGGGGATTATTTTGCTACTTGTTTGTATAATATCATATTTAATGGTATTCTTAACATATATTGCAATTCCCCCTCCCCAAGTATGTCTATCTTTACGAACAATATTATATTTCACAATACTAACTTTGTCCAGAGGTAATATGTTGCTGAAGCCAAGTTGCGCTAGTTCCGAATATGTCAAAATCATTCAACAAAATCACCTCTTTAACTTGCTGAAAATGTGGCTGCAATGAGCAAACGTTTAAATGTGCTAACTTAAGTTGTTGCATAATTACAGTAACTGCTTAAATTAAATTTGTTAATTGAGTGTAAATACTGAACAACAGGAATAATCACTTGCTATAATTGGGATTGCTGTAAAAACTACTTGCCGTCAATCACATGCTAAATAAATTGATTACACTATATAACCTGCCTACCCTACACCAGTAATAAACAATGATTTTTCTTAAACATTACAAACTAAATTACTATATAAAACCAATAAACAAGGAACACACAAACTGGACGTAAATCTATTCTAGTTTATTTGTGTGATATCAGTGACCTTAGTTCGTTGACCATTTTTGATAACATATATTTCCATTCATTGACCATACCTCACCTTTTTGATATCTTTTTAAGCATTCCTGGTAAAGCAAATATTTATGCCTAGATAAATCTTCTACTATTCGAATACTGGAACCCTTTAACAATTTTTTATTACTTAAAACCTTATATTTACTTCTGTGAGCCGTGAACTTCACAATAACAGCCCGTGCCTTTCCACTGATTATTTTTCCAACCCTGTGACACACATCTATATTAGCTTCTGTAATTCTAATACCTAACTTCTCCGTATACAATTTAGGAATCATAGTTAACAGTTCCTCATCAACCTTTTCTTCCATACTAAAAATTCTTATATTATTTCGACGAGTGTAGTTTTCTAGGGCATCTAGCTTTATTTTTAAATCGACTTTTTTTTTAAGTTCATTTATAATTTTGTGTAAACCAGCCAACTTATCTTCTAACGGTTGCATTATTCTATCGGGCACTTTTTCAGTGTTAACCTCCATGAATTTGACATCTTGCATTAAGTTAGTTATGGATTGTTTAATGTTATCAGTAATATCATTCACCTGTTCTCGAGTAAAAGGCATAGTAAGATAACGGTAATAATACACACACATAAAATTATTGCAAGGTATTAAAATTGATATTAGCACAGAGCAACACCAATACGTCTCTACATCGAAGCGTACATCGCGCAATTAGGTTGCGGTATCCTAACGTCTTTTGTGGGTTGCTAATTTATTTCAATACTTGAACCTGTTACCATTATTGACAGTTAGTGAAAGGTACGGTAGCTATCATACCGACTCGTGGTTGCCACATTGGAAGGAGATCTGCTTATGATAGATCTTGATGTTTCAATTCTAATATCCTTACACTGTCAGTTATAACTTCGTTGTGTCCTGGGTTTTTATAGAGAACTCCCAGTTAGCTATTGGTTGGTTTGACGTTAAGGGGCATGCTAATATATTTCTATTTAAAGGAGTGCTGAAGATGTCCAGCCTCATGATTTTCGTTCGAAACTTTTTCAAAGTGGCGAATGAAGTAATCTGTACTGTTTCTAAGTGATTTCTCATTGGTCGATAATTATTACAAATATTTTAGTGTACATTTCGATATTCGAAGGTATTTGTTAGAGTAGCTTAGTAATCACTTGCAGGTTTCTGAATGCATTCCATGACGTCAGAATTTACAGTATCAGAAGGTGCATGTGTCGAGACGGTCGATCGAGTCGACAGTCGGAGCATTGTTTTGAATATGATGTTGGTATTTGTTGTAAAACCATTAGTTATTTAATCATTGAACAGAATATTTATGTGTTACCTGTTGCTTTTGGCTTAGAATTTGATGCCGGTTGTTTTATGTATAAATGAGTGTGATTTTAGATTTAGAGTTGAAACTACAATTGCATTGCACTTATTGCAGAGGTACTTTTTTTACTATAAATCAACAGGGCATTATGACTGGAATATGTCAAAAAAGAACTTACTGGGATTGTTTAACTTACAAACATTGGAATCCAGAGAAAATGTAAACGCCGTATTTTACCTGCATAAACTAGTACATGGGAAGGTAGATAACTCACATGTTTTGCAGTACATTAGCATATATGTTTCGACTTGCCCCACTCGGTTACCTAGTACCTTTTATCTAGCTGAAACCCCTACGACAAATCTTTTGATTAATTCACCACTATACACAATGTGTAGGTTGTACAATAATATAGCAAATCAGTGTGATATTTTTGGGCTGTCTTACAAGGAGTTAAGTAGCATGTTAATTAACTTGTTGTAATATTCTAGTTAGTACTATAGATATTTATTATAAAATATCTGTATGTATCGTTACTCTATAATTGGATTATTCCTGTTGAGTACGTAATAATAATAAATAATAATAATTACTGTAATTTTACGACAATTAATGATAAATACTGACATTGTATTGAATCAAATTATTAGGCAAGTTTGAATATGAACAGTGTTATATTTCTATGTTATATTTATTTTGGTTTTAAGATAGAACTTGAATTCACCACAAAATTGTTGTGTATTTTTTTTTAGTTAGAACTTGTAATGCTAGGATGTGTTTAAATTTGAAAGGTACGTTTTAACTGATGCTATCAGAATGAATATTTTTTAACGTTCGCTTACTAGGTTTCATATATTTAACTAACATGCATTTATATAAACATTTAGTGTCTGACTCTGGGACTGTATTTGTGCTATAGAATTTTGGCATGTATTTGCTGTCAACTTATTTAATAATGTTTGATATTTTTATGTTTTATTTGTCATTTTATCATGTGTAATTGTTTTATTTCAGCTTATTAACCACATATTCCACTGCATCGCTCATATCTCGGTTTAAAGTTAATTATATTGTTTGTTGTTTTGTATATCCTATTATCTAGCCGATGTTCCTATATAATTAACTAGTATTTAACATTTGTGATAATTGTTGTGATGTAATTGAATTGAACCTCTGATTTTATCTTCCTGGTGTCCCCCCCTCTTCAACTTTAGCTGGGGTAGTATTGGTTATCCAACCTCGGTACCTACCAGAAAAGACTAGCTGGTTTACAGTAACGTTTCTTCAGTTGTCATGTGTGGTATGTCTGGGTAACAGTTAACATCCCATTAAATTCAATGTTGGTGATCTGGGTACTTGTATGTTACCCGTCCTTGTCGAGATGTGCTAAATGCAGTTGGAAGTGTGAGGGCAGTTTGGGGTTTTCTCTGCCGTGCTCTTTCCCCAATCACCCAGGTTGAGTACGGCACTGTTTGCTTTGTATGTCATTTTTTTCCATGCGAATGGCCTATTTAGTGGTTATTCTTTTGATTAAACGTAAAGTTAGGAAAATACTGTAGTTATATTTCAAACCTTCCCGCCACTGCCACTAGATGTTAGATCATCGAGCCCGGTGTACCGTTTATAGAGAGCGTTTGGGTCAGCCTTCAGGTCGGTTACACTACAAGAGTTTGTATATAATAGTGAGTCGAACGATGAATATAGTTTCCCAAATAGCCTTACCCAGGATTGCTAATATACTCTTAATGTCTCTGAAACTAATTTATCGATGAAATTAAGCAATTGGGTAACTGATCGTAACAAATCCCACTCAGCTACTACCAAGTTGCTGCGAATTGTGTCTGCATACCATTTATCCGATCTCTGGACTGCAAAACTTTGTTAAAAACTCATACTACTCAATAAATAAGGATATTGGTCAATTAGGAGTAGTAAATTTATTGCCGCACATCTCATTAAATAGCGTATTTCCTGATAAAGAAATCAAATCGAGTTTCAATATTGATGGCATACCCTTATTTCCAAGTTCTCACATTCAAATATTTGGTTCCCAATTAGCTAATAATTCACTTCTTACAGATTTTGTGAAACATTGTGAAATTTTTATGGCAAAGAATGTTTTGCGTACAATATCCACACATTGTGTCATTTGAGTAAAGATGTAGAAAAGTATGATCCATTAGATCCATATTCAGTCTACAAAAAAAATTAGTAACATGTCCACATAAGCCATTACAACAGGTGTTCTGTAGAAGAAATTAATACTGCAAGTACTACCAACTGTTCATCTGATGATCATTCACAATTCATATATATTCATTATTCTGGTCCATTACTACGTGAGTGGTCTACCTGCTCCCAATTCAAAAAATTATTTGCAAAGGCTATACATTCATTATTTGTTCATATTGTATTCTGACTCGTACTTTATGATGAACGATAATACTATCATTCAAATACACAATATATTATTAATTCTGAAACTAATGCATTTGTGGTTGGAAGATATTAAATGACTCGTTTTGAAATATCGCGAGTATGTCGAAGCAGTAAGACGTGTGAATGTGTTACTCTTGTAAACAAATCATTTGGATAAGCAGGAACACTAATTTTTCTTGTAGAAATATGTAGTGGTGTAAAAGTAGTCTATGACTAAACTTCGCCTGCATGGACCTGCAAATATGTCTTATATACTAATATTGAATGTAATATTAAAAACAATAAAGTCAATTTCAATTCGAAAGCTGTTAGTATATTTATTATTAAACATTTATGTATTGACCTTAAAATATGGGGTTTAACAAATATTTAGAAATGCCTGATATTCCCTCTTCTTACGGATAGTTTTATATCATTTACATTGCTACGTATGGTGTAAAACAGTGTTCCTTTTAAATTTTTGGTTGGTAATGATTTAACGGTTAAAAATACCTATATACACATTAGTGTAAATATTACAACAATTGAACCTATTTTTATTTTGTTAGTTATTCATTAAAAATAAAACATTTGTAATAACTTTGTTTTAATAAAGCACACTTTACAGGTAACAAGTCAAAGTTTTTTGTATTGGAAATACTTTCTTCGATATTAGCATTTGATGAAAGATATTAAACCGAAGACCCCAAATATTCTATTAGTTATGAAATATTTATTGAAATAAACGTTTACTCGTTTTTGACAAAGCAATTTAATGTAACAAAATAGCTATTTTTTGACAGAATAAACCAAAAAGAAATTCTTTTATGGTTTATTTCTAATCACCTAAAGATAGGTCTAGTTTTGTAATTCATTTAATCCTAAACAAACTTTTACGCTTTTATTTTTAATTTAGCTTAATATATATTTCATGATTAGTGGGAGTTTTGAAGCCTGCTATGTGAGGGTAAAGAATGGAAAGACTAATAAGTTGCCTATGTATTTAAAGCTGATTTTGACACTTTTCAAATCGAAAATATAATTACCATTGCAGACCCCTGGTAAGATACACAAGACAATGAACTTCCCAAAGTGAAGTGTAAAATGATGTAGGAATAATTATTGTTTTTTGAGAACGTCCTCCAGATCGTTCAAATTTGTAAATCATTTTGCTGAGTAGCAAAGGTGTAGCCTAATTTGTAACAATATCTATCCTAATTCCCTGTGATGGTTCCACTAAGATATTTTAATAAACTTCACTTTTGCTAACTGAAGCAATATTTTCTTACATTGAATATTGTAGAATTTCTAGTCACGTTTTGAGATACGGCACACTACCCTTTTTTTAAAAACTATTATAACATAGTATAAGTTTCCCAAAGTAACACTGCTGTAACGCTTGTAAACATAAACATGGAAGTTTATAAACTGTTATAAACAACCATGGATGTTGAGGTTATATCATTTTGGCTTCATAATTATTCGCAATTAATCCAATCATTATTATATTACACTTATCAAATGGTATTTCAATGCGACAAAAACAAAGTCCAAAATAATTTAATTTGAAATATTCTGGTTTTAAACCTTATTCTACACATCATTAACAGTGCCATCTTCGGAAAAAGTCGTGAACAACTTCTATTAAAATGGCGTACAATTAATGTAATAATTCAATAAAATCCATTCAGTACACTACGGCTATCATGATCAATATTTTTGAAATTTTTTTTAACAGAACGATTATATATGTATTCTGCTATCCAACGAATGCTTTTTTTTATATACAAATTGATTCTGTTAGATGTAGTAACTAAAATAAGGTAAGTGAATTTTTACCATTACTTTTAACAGCTATTTCTTGCGTATTACTCCACTTTAGAAAAAAAAACAAACCTTCGTTAGAAAGTACAAAGTTTTGTGAGGCTAATGGTGAAGTTACATTTTGCATATTTTCAATCCAACAAAAGTTATTTACCAAACAGAATAACCTGTTTTTTGATGGATTTTAGGCAGCCAACCATACATCCGATCGCGCCCTTAACGTCTCTTTCGGTATATTATATTTTTTACTGATGGAGTAAATACTTGATTTACCCAGTCGAACTTCTTCTACAGCTTTTTCTAATGCTTCGTCACTGTACCCACTATTTCGTTTTCTTATGTAATTGCGAACCATGCTAACCAATACTGTCGGAGACACTTTCACTCTATGGGGCAATTTCACCCTATGGGGCAATTTCACTCTATGGGGCAATTTCACTCTATGGGGCAATTTCACCCTATGGGGCAATTTCACTCTATGAGGCAATTTCACCCTATGGGGCAATTTCACCCTATTCTGATGGGGGTAAATTCGCTCTAAAATAACTAGAACTTATGTACAGAGTGGGAAATGCTCACCATTCGACAAATAAAAGTAGACTAATTGAAACAAATTAATTCCTTGCTTTTATACAATTTTATTAAAAATATATACAAAATATTTAATTGTGAATAAATCTATTAACAATTTCCGTAAACGGATTATATTCAAACATAGAGTCATGTATAATTAAAGCATAAGCCTTCATCGACGGTTCAAAATTTCTTGAAGCTTCTAATTCCATTCTTACATCAACAGTTGCATCCTTGATGCTTTCAAATTGATGACGACAGTCGATTACAAAGACGGGTGATTCCTTAAACCTGTTGTAGTCCATTAAACATTTATTTGACGATTTGTTCGGGAAGTATTTTTCCATAAAAGATGCATAAGACAGGTACGCTGGCAAGTAGTCATTCTGCTCGAAATCCAAATTTAATCGACCTTGAGGGAACATCTGAGAGTTTAAAAACACTTTGACATTAGTTATGTTGGCATTCGTAAAGCTTGTAGCATTTTCTTCTTTCCTGTCGTACTTCCCATTTTGCAGCGCCAGTAATATCCACCGAGCCTTCTCTGTTTCGTTCGATACTTTAGTTCTCCATACTTGTGACTTTGATTGTGTTAGAGACGGTAATTCGTGTAGTTCCCATTTTCTGAATGCAACCATTATAGATGATTGATTTTGCATTTCCGAAAGCAGCGATGCCTTGGCAAAGTCACTTAATGTTATATGCGGAACCTCCCATGAAATACGTTGTATTTTGAACGTTACTGTATTTCCAATCGACTTGTAGAAATTTACGTCCGACTTGGATCTGATTAAAATCAGCTCTTGAGGCATGTTGACGATAGTTTTCTTGTAATCTTCAAAAAACCCAAAAATGGTTTTTAGCGGTATAGCACAACTAAACCGTCCATCTTGGAATATGGTATCGGGCTTCCACCCGGTATGTGTAATAGATTTTGTTTCTGATTCTTCCATGGATACTAAACCTTTAATAGTTCTTGTAATTCCAGGGATTTGACAGACATCTATTATTTGATTATTACCCAATTTGTATTGAATTTCCTCAAACAGAAAATATGGCGCATTTCTAGTAAATTCGTAAGCTTTAGGGTCTGGTTCTGCTGCTCTAATCGGGTCTCCAGTTGTTGACGCTTCTCTTAATGTTTCCGTAGGCTTATAGGTACCCTTTATAAATATGAAACTTTCATGAGGGTATGTGATGTTATCACTGCTCTGGATTTCAATTGAAATTCGATCGTTGTTTTCTGCATTCAATGTAAAGGGAAGATATGAATAATAATCTTCCTTTATTATGGTTTCGTCTAATTTATAACCTCCAAACACATCCAATTTGGGCACGTCCTCATATTTAAGCCTTCCAAGTTTAACGTTTTCATCACCGTGCAGATCTAAGCTGCGTTTACTTCTGCTACCCATCATTTATAACTTTTAACCCCAAAGACTTTAAGAAACGTATTTCTTCTGCTGTAAGTCTCTCGACAACTTGACGCTTTGACGTCGTATTCACTATTGGTCGTCTGGGGGTGTTGTAGCGTGCTTTATATACAAAATCGATAGGCATTTTCAGCTACTTTTTATTTCCAGTCTCACACAGGTGTATGTTTCCGGGGAAAAGTTTACCAATTCACCCAAATGATCGACTAGTCTGATTGTAATATTATCAATTTCTGTCACGCTCAGCGGATAATATATGACGTGGTTAGGTTCCTTTTCCAGATTATACCCAGGTGGTACAGATAGACTGAATTCGAATATGCTGTGGGTAAGAAAATTGTTTCTGAACGATCCGCTGGTGATATTGGTTTCCACAAAAATGTTTGCGACCGATATTATGTTCACTTGCTGATTAGCGATATGTACGGTATCTGCGGTCAATTTGCGGTTGGTAAACCCCAAGATGCTTCCAATATTGTTTTTACGGTTTGCCCCAAAATCAATCGGTATACTGCTTCGTATAGAACACTTTAATGTATTATTGTTGGCACTCAGTTTAAAATATTTTTCAATGTTCTCGTTGATGTCCGGCTTGTGACTGAACCATTTTTTGAAAACATCCTGTATATATGCATTTATTTCTTCTAATTCGTATGATCCAGGTTCAATAGTTATTCTTCGATGCTCTGGATCGTTAAAGTATAAGTTGTTGTTCCCCGGATGTATGTTTTGCACAGTGTTACAAGTGTATAGTCCCACTAGACCCAAAGCATATTCACCGTCCTGTTTCAATTTAATTGGTGGGTAAATGGATCCTGTCGATATGACATTACCATACCCGAACACGCTCACTTGTTTTAGCCATTGTCACTAAGAAACTTTAACACTAAATGTCCACAATTGTATGTGTTGTAAGTCTGCTCCGGTACACTGTTGTAGTAAATTTTACAACCTCGAAAATATCTCTTTACTTCTTCCGGCGGTCTCAAGTATCCAAACGAATCGTAGTAATACACGCTATTTCCACGTTTTCGGTACCCCACCCAATGTGTGCCCGAACCTTTGGTGGTATCCAAATTAATCACACCCGATTCGTTGACATGCGGTCTAATCTTCTGTAACTGATCTCTAGAAAAGACGTTGCAAAAATGAGGAATGTTAGATGCGTGTTTCCTTATATCTACATCGGTGAGAGCTCTTCGAGGTAACTTGCTTAGTTTTTTGATACTTTTTTACAAATGCCTCGCCCCTGTTTGTATGGTTTTAAGAATAATGCTGTGCCTTTTTTGTATGGTTTTAGAAACATTCCATTTCCTTTTTCCCAACGGTAATGGCTTCCATAGATCTGTTGTATCGTTCGCTCTCCTTAAGCTGTTCATTGGCTGTCTTGACATCATTTACTGCTTTAGCTATCCCCGCAGCACCACCTGTTAGCGCCCCTAGGGCACTTAGTCCCGCGAATATCGGAATCAATGGCAGAAAACCTCCTTTCTGTGGAACGGGTATAATACGCGGGACTTTAATTTTGCTTTTCCCACCGGCTCCTTTTATGATTTTTTTACCAATTAGAATACCAACATCTAATAGCTTTTTCAAGTTGTCGGAACCAACTCGGTCTACTGCGGATCGTATTTTCTTCAAAAATCCGCCTTTAAAACTTATTTTCTTCTTTAAGCCCATACCCATTTTTCTCTTCTTTCTTTTTCATAGCGTTTGTCACAAACCAAGCTGCGGCTTTTTCCCCAAACTTTGCGTTTTTAGACTTAACTCTCCCCCAGGCTTCTTCTTCTAAAATTTTATCTGCTCGGTGTCTGGCTGGAAGATCGTCGGGGTACTTGGAGTATGCAATGTCGTGGTCTTTACACAATTTATCTAATTCGTTTATTCCAGGATCACCTCTTGCTAAGCGCTCATCCAACTTTGTACCAGGACCGCAGTACTGATAACCTGGAATATGCAGCTCAAACGGTAACCTGTTTATAGCGCTGTTGATTAAATCCTCTCCAGAACAGATAATCATGTGTTTACTCAAAAAAATCTCAAACTATACTAAATAAATAAACAACAACGAGTCTATTTATACTTTTTCAAAAAATTTACAATATATTTATAATAACAATACATTTACATCCACGTCTCTTAGACTGTCGTTTATAAAATAC
Organism: Platerodrilus igneus; assembly: GCA_036346225.1. Classification (NCBI taxonomy): domain Eukaryota; kingdom Metazoa; phylum Arthropoda; class Insecta; order Coleoptera; family Lycidae; genus Platerodrilus; species Platerodrilus igneus. Next base: position 6,072,224 of record JARFIW010001513.1, on the reverse strand, counting down.
TCTTTCTAGTTATCACCATAACCAGAATCTTAAGATTCCGACAAAATTTAAACGTCTAAACATTTCCACTAATGTTCTTGTACGCATCACGTCTTGCACAAATATATCCGGAAAACATATAACCAGCTCCAATGCATTTAGGGCGCTCTGATTCAATTCGTTGTAGAATAAAATATTGCCAATTCGAACTTCGCCTTCAATCAAGATTTTAATTCGTTTCTCCCCTTCAGTCAGAGTATTAAACCAATCGCCATCATTTAAATTAGAATTAGCAACAAACCCTACTAATTCGCTGTATAATGCTGGGAAGTCACGACTTTCCTACTGTTTAAATTGATACTCCAACAGCTCCCGCATATGGAATAGTTTACGGCACTCCAATTCGTTTATTACTATCGAGCTATCACCCATTATTATTTTTAACTAGAACGTTTCGTCCTCGGTTGTTCCATACACTGGCGATAGAGTGATAAAAAACGGCCCTCCTAGTTGTATGTGTAGATCTTCCATTTCGGGTACACCATTTAATCGACTGTTTAGCACGTCACGAGAAAATACGTTGATTTGAAATTCCATTTGAAAATTTGTAAATACCAACCAATTTTCGTATGTCAATTCCAGAACATGGTTACCACAATATTTCTTGCTACACATCAATCGTAATACGGGTTTTATTCTCTGGTTTATAACAAACCCAATTTCCACATTATGAGGGTGTTCACCCAATTCGCTTAAACTATACGTAAACTTATTAATCAGATTTTCGGTATACGAAACTTGTGCATCATTAACATCTACAGACCCCATTGCTTTGCACTGATTTCACCGAGATGACTGAGAAGGAATTCTATGCGGCTCGTCCTTTTAAATGTTTCAGAATTGTTGTTGCGCATGCGTAAATTGTACTCAGGTGACTTAGAATGATAAATATTCGAATTATATTAACATTTTTATTTATAAATTTTAACCATAAAATACACATACAAAACTTTTACAATTATAATTTTTCTATATAGCTCAAAAAGCATTCCATAAAGTCTCGCAATAAATTTAATTCTTCAAATTTATCCAATAATTCATGGTAATTTATTTGATTACGGTCGAATTGGTCACAAACAGTCCATGCTTGTTGCAACTTTATCCACCTGGGGTCGTCATAACATGATCCAACATCATCACCATAAATATAACCACGTTCGATATTAATCCTAGCATCACTCAAACTCCGCTGAAACATTACTATACCGTCTTTAATGGATATCATTGTATCTACTTTTATGCTGTATTTTGTATTGAACATAGAGGAATCGTGCTCGTATTTTAAACGATTTGAGCTGTCCTTGTTACCGAAATCACCCAAACTTTCTAAGGTTTATTGTGAAGGGTAACCTTCGCATTCTTCATTATTGTGTTCATTAAAAAAATTCCAGGCTCGAAATGTCTGTAAACAATTATAGTAGAAGTGAAAGTTAAAGTGATACATCCGATAATTATAGATGTAGTGCGTAAGCAAGAAGCTAATTGATTTTCACCGACGCGAATAGACTAGTTTGAAATGTTACTCAAGGTTAAACGACGCTGCGTTTCTCCTAATTTAAAAGTAAACTAGCTAATTATACCAACCGGGTATAAAAGCACCGTGCAAAGCAATATAATTCAGTTTCTATTTAGTCTTTGACTAGTAACAACAGCTAAAAAGTCTTTAACCAGTTTTTAATTTTCTTATAGAAAAATGTCTTCCTTTACTTGTGATGTCTGTGGTGCAGCTTTCTCGAAAAGCGATAGTTTAAAACGACACCAGCTCCAACAACATGGGTTGATGTCAAATGAGAAGCCCGGCTTGTTCGCCTGCGAAGTGTGCCCGGCATCCTTCTCGCGGAAGGACAGCCTAAAACGGCACAAGGATGCCAAGCATGGTGTGGTTGTCCCCGTTGCAGGTCCTTCCGGAATCAAACGAGCTGCTGCGCCGACCGTTGAGGGACCTGCTCTCAAGAGATTGCGGCGATGCGAAGAGTGTGGTGTGGATGTAACCAACTTGGCAGCCCACCAGCGCTCCAACGCGCACAAGACTGCTGCTAGCCGTGTCCTGGATGGAGGCGTAGAGGTTGTAGCGACCGCATTTAAAAGTCGAATCGCTACATACAGAATTAATAATTTCGATTCTACAAGTACGTATTTTTCTTTATAAGTATTTAGTGTTTAACTTAGTTATTTCTAGGTATCCTAGACTTTCTCCGCAACCAGAGGGAGAGGTTCATAACCTTAGTCGGGGAACAGTTGGGTATACACACCTCCCTAAAGGTGAACTTGGAGGTGTTTGGTGGGTACACCAAGATGGCTGTGAAAGAGGGTGTTGAGGATGTGAAATCTTTCAACACCCGAAACACAGTTATCACCTCATCCAGCAACCTAGGGGATGTCTACAATTCCTTTGTGGAAAGGATGTCATCTAAGTCAGATGAGTTCCAAGAACGAGATTCTGGTAAGTTTTGAAAAATTATTAATTTTTTCTAATTTTTTAAATTTTAGGATGGCCTCTGAAAAATGTCTCGCACCTAGAAATAAATATAAACAAGTATAAACCTCTTCGTGGGGGGGCCTACATTGAGCTCCCTAAATGGGTTAGGGAGAAACATGCCGTTGTTAACGTGCAGATCAACGATGACGCATGCTTTGCCTGGAGCGTGGTAGCAACCCTACACCCTGATGATGTTCACAATCCGCAAAGAGTGCATAGCTATCCCCATTACAGCACCGCACTCAACGTGACAGGGCTACAGTTCCCGATGCCCATAAAAGATATACCTAAGTTCGAGGAGCAAAACGACATCAGTGTCAACGTGTTTGGGGTGGGAGGCAAGTCCATTATCGGACCCCTCCACTTTACAGCACGCAAGAGGGATCGACATGTCAACCTTTTGTACATCCAGAATGGGGGCAAGTCCCACTACCGCTGGATCAAGGATTTGGGGAAGCTAGTGGGTAAGCAGCTATCTCATGACCACACCCGTAAATGGATTTGCGATGGGTGCTTGGTGTTCTTCCCATCCGAAGACAAATTACACCAACACTCAACAAACGACTGCAACCACGTTGCGACAAAGATGCCCAACCACTTCAACAACATATTAGAGTTTACGAACGTGCACAAGCAAATGAGGGTGCCGTTCGTGATTTACGCTGACTTTGAAAGCGCGTTGAAGCCCATTTCTTCGGCAGCACAGGATCCCTCCCGTTCCTTTACTAACAGCACCCACCAACACGAACCATACAGCTTCGCATATTACGTTAAATGCTCCTACGACGAGAATTTGGATAAGTTTGAATTGTACAGGGGGCCTGAAGCTGCTAAAGTGTTTATACAGAAGTTGAAGGAGGAAGCCCGCAGATTAGGTAAAATCCTTGAAACTAATGTACCGATGACAGCGTTGGAGTAAGGGATCACTGCCATCTTACAGGGAAATTCCGCTTCGCAGCACATCGCCAATGCAACATCCAATACCGGATGCCAAATTTCATTCCGGTCGTATTCCACAATTTAAGTGGGTATGATTCCCATTTTATAATTAAGGAATTGGGGTGCGATAAGGAGCGCGTTACAGTGATCCCAAATAACAAAGAACGTTTCATTTCTTTCACAAAGCATGTGAGGTTATATGGCGAAAAACCAGACGTAGAAGAAGATGATGATGATGAATCTAACAATTCCACAGTACAGCTGCGATTCATCGATTCCCTGCGTTTCATGGCATCGTCCCTGGACAAGTTGGTGAAAAATTTGGAATGCGAGCAGTTTGTTGAGCTGAGGAAGTGTTTCCCCGACGACATGCAGTTTTCTTTTCTACGCATAAAGGGTGTGTTCCCGTACAGGTATGTGACAGACGCATCAGTATTAAATAGGTCAAGTCTACCACCCCGAGAGGAATTCTATAATGATCTCACGAATACTGTGATTTCGTTGTCTGAATACGATCACGCTCAGAATGTATGGAACGCCTTCCACATATGCACACTCGGCGAATATAGTGATCTCTACTTGAAGACCGATGTTTTATTATTAGCCGACGTGTTCGAAAATTTCCGGTGTGTGTGCTTGAAAACCTATGACTTGGACCCCTGCCAATATATGACAGCACCTAGTCTAAGCTGGGACGCCATGCTGAAACATACTGGGGTTAAACTGGATCTATTCACCGATGTAGAAATGCATCACTTTGTAAAAAAAGGCATTCGCGGTGGGTTAACCCAATGCAGCGCTCGGTATGCCGAAGCCAATAATGAGTATATGGAGAATTACGTTCCCAGCAAACCCTCCAAATACTTGGCTTACTACGATGCCAATAATTTGTATGGATGGGCCATGTCACAACCGCTACCGATAAGCGGATTCAGGTGGTTGAAAGAGAAAGAGCTTAACCTCCTGAAAGCCCACATCGATAACATATCTGTAACAGGGGACAAGGGGTACATCCTAGAAGTAGATCTGGAGTATCCAGAAGACCTGCACGCTCCTCATAACGATTTACCGTTTTGTCCGCAGACCATGGTACCCCCAACACCATCCTCCAAGACTCCGAAGCTACTCGCCACGTTGTCGTTACATCATACACTACAGAAACCTGCAGCAGGCGCTACGTAATGGTCTTAAACTCACCGGCATCCATCGCGTATTGGAATTCCACCAATCGCCTTGCTTAAAACCCTATATCGATTTGAACACCACCCTTAGGACATCCGCCAGAAATGCGTTTGAAAAAGACTTTTCAAATTAATGAATAACGCAGTCTTTGGAAAAACGATGAGAGGGTGGATGTGAAAATAATTACGCGGTGGGGACACGATGGACAAAAATTGTGCGCGAGTGGACTTATCGCCCGCCCAAACTTTAATAGTAGTATAGTGCTAGGTGAGGATTTGGTTATTATACAGATGGATAGGGTAAAAGTCACTTACAACAAGTCTATATATGCAGGTTTTTCAGTTTTAGATATTTCATATTTCATGTATGATTTTTATTATAATACCATGAAACATTTGTATGGATCCAAACTCTCACTACTTTACACAGACACTGACTCTTTAGTGTATAGTATGGAAACAAAAGACTTGTATAGTGATATTAGTGCAAACATTAACAATTTTGACACGAGCGATTACCCTCGAGACAACAAATACAATATGCCTCTTGTAAACAAAAAGATTCCAGGCAAGTTTAAGGACGAATTCAACGGCGGCTTGGTGTTACAATTTGTTGGGACTAGGGCCAAGTCGTATTGCATCATTAGTGAGAAGGATGTAATTAAAAAGATTAAGGGGGTATCGCGTGGTGTGGTGAAGGATATTAGTGTGGATAGTTTTAAGGACATTGTGCATAATAATTCTGGTGCCCTTATGCATAGCATGGTATGTATTCGGAGTAAAAAGCATGAACTATATACCCAGCTTATTAATAAAATCAGTTTATCGGCAGAAGATGATAAAAGGTACGTCATCCCTAGTAGTACTTCCACATATGCATGGGGGCATAAGGATATTAGATAGTTGCTCATATTTGTATTTATTTTAGTGTGTATATATAGTATATAAGTTAGTTATAAGCATACCTACCATCCCCATTCTTAATAATTTCCTTTGTTCCCGGCGATATGTGTTTACCTCCACGTGGTCTCGCCGGACGGTAAAACATATTGTTGGATTAACAACAATATGTCTTATTGACTGAAAACACGTTTCCTCTTTTTTACATTAATCTCTTTTTATTACAGGGCTATTTAAACAACCCATTAATTTCTATTTTTTGTTACAGGTTAACCTGCTTGGAGTCGGCTACACAAACAAAATAATGTTATACTTTGTAAAATTGCATTCTATAAGTTTATTACACTGTAAATCGGATAATATAAATTATTAAAATTTTGTGTGCTTATTTCTTTGTATTGGTTAAAGGACTGTAGATATTAAAAAGGGGAGGTGATTAGCAATTGATCTTGGTACAGAATCTTAAAATTGGGGTAGCTCCCTTAGGGATGGTGCAATCTAAAAAATTCCTAGAAATTCAGGTAGCTGAGAAAATTTTAATATTAATTGATACCAAACAAGATAGGTTTATCTCGAAAGATGAAAAATGGTTAGTCGAAGAAAACTATTTGATCCAGAATGTTAGCGGTAAAAAAAATCTTAAAAATAGGTTTATCTCGTGTGTGGAAATGTGGATGCTTGTGGAAATGCGAAGATGAATCTCCTCATTTCTTCCTTATGGGAATTTATATTTAAATTTGGTCCATATGTGTGTGGAAATGTGGATGCTGGTGGAAATGTGGTGGCAGTATTCTTGATTTTACCCTACTCCTAATGTTTACTTCTTTACGTTTCTGCTCTAATTCTATTACTGCTGTTTGCTCTTTGTATAAGCTATGTACTATTCGTCTATCCCTATAACTCATTCCAATCTTTTTGAGTATTTCAAACATTTTTTTCCATTTTACATTGTCGAATGCTTTTTCCAGATCTACAAACCCTATATACACGCTTTCCCCTTTATCTATTGTTTTCTCCATTATCACTCTCAGAGCTAAAATAGCCTCCCGTGTTCCCCTGTTTAGCCTAAACCCAAATTGGTCTTCTCCTAGTATTTCTTCAGCCCGTTTTTCCATTCGTCTTTGCACAATTCTAGTTAATATTTTTGACACGTGTGCTGTCAAACTTATTGTTCGAAAATTTTCACATCTATCTGCGCCTTTCTTCTTTGGTATAGTTACTATGATGCTACGTTTAAAATCTTTGGGTATCTCGCCTGTCTCATACATATAGCTTACAAGTTGGAAGAGACGTTCTGTTACTGCTTGTCCAGCGGCTTTTAGAGTTTCTGCTTGCACCTTATCTATACCCGGTGCCTTACCATTTTTCAGACTCTTTAATGCTAATTCAAACTCATCTCGAAGTATAGGATATCCCAAGTCATCATTTTCAATGTCTGATTCCTGTTCTAATGCCGTTAGTTCCTCTCCTGCATATAAATTCCCTATATATTCTTGCCATCTACCCACTTTTTCTACGTTTTCTATGATGACGTTTCCTTGTGCGTCCCTTATATTTTTGCTAAACGGTTTTATATACCTAAAATTCATTCTAATTAATTTGTATGCTTCGTCTGTCTTTCCTATTTCCATCTTCGTTTGTATCTGTTTGCACTTTTCGTCAATCCATTGTTCTTTAGCTTTCCTGCATTTGCGAATAATTTCCCATTTTATGGCTTTGTATCTCTGTTTTCCTGTTTCGTCTGATTTATTTTTGTATTTTCGTCTTTCTTCTATTAAATTCAGGATATCCTTTGTTATCCATGGTTTCTTATTTTCTTTTTGTGTATACCCCAGAATATCTCTGACCGCCATGTCTAGGCTGGATTTAATGTTATTCCATTCTGTTTCTACTTCCTTAGTATCAGATATTTTCCTGATATCTTTGAGCAATTCATTTGACTTTTTTTCGAATCTTTCTTGAAAATCTTTATCTTTTAGTTTTTCTAAGTCCAAGTGCCTTTTTCCGTTTCTTTTTTTCAAATTTTTAAATTTAAGTGCGGCCTTCATAATTACGATGTTGTGATCAGTGTCTATATCTGCATCTGGATAGCTTCTACAGTCTTTTACTTGATTCCTAAATCGTTGTCTAACAAGAATGTAATCTATTTGATATCTTCCTATATCCTGGCATCTTCCACGTATATCGTCTTCTAGCATGATGTTGAAATAATGTGTTTGTGATAATTAAATTGTTCTTGTCGCAAAATTCTACCAGCCTATTTCCCCTGTCGTTTCTCGTGCCTAAACCAAATAAACCTACTACCGCTCCTTCCCTACCCTCACCTACCACAGCATTAAAATCCCCCGTAATTATTAAATTTTCATGTCCTTTTACGTATCTTAATATGTCTTCGATATCTTTGTAGATGGCTTCTACCTCTTCGTCACTGTAGCTAGAGGTGGGCATGTATACTTGTATTATTACTGTGTTTACCGGTTTAGATTCTAATCTAACCATGAGTACTCTTTCGTTCTTTTGTAAGTAATTATCTACACAGTATCCTATCTTTTTCCGCATAACTATCCCCACACCCAAATTTTCTTCCTCTGCTCCTGTATGAATTACCCTGAAGTCTCCACTCCAAAAATCCCCCGCCTGTGGCCACCGAACTTCGCTGATCCCTACTATGTCTAGTGATAACCTATTCATTTCGATTTTTAGGTTCTCTAGCTTACCTACTTGTTTCATACTTCTAACATTCCACGCTCCGACTCGCAGAATGTTCCCGACTTTTATTTTAACTTTCCGATCGCATCCTCCGAAGTAGTCCCTCCCGGAGATCCGAATGGGGACTATTTTAACTCCGGAATCTTTTACCCCAGAGAATGCCATCATGTTTGTTACAATTTAAGTACGCTGTGTACTTGGGAGATAATGTGGTGGTTTCCCGTTGCCTTCCACATCGCGGTAGTGTGTCTTAGACTGCCATACCGACCCCTATGGACTCTGCCAATCTAAGTACCGAAAGAGCCGCTGCCCTTTTTCGGGGACCTGTCTTAGTCTGGTTCCTCACTAACGACCCTACTACTTTGGTTGGACCTGTAGTTTGGCTCTTTAGCTCATTAGAACACGCAAGCTATTTCACCTGTTCTAGTAATTTAGAACTTCGGCTAGGTGCAGGTCCATTCGAAATGGTGTACTTTGTTAATAATTCGAAATAAATTCAAAGTACCTTAAATTTGATAGCTAAATATTTAACACAAATTCAACAAAATGATGAAGAAGCGACCGTTTCGATTGACAAAAATTACCAGATTTGCTAACACGCGTACAGGATTATAAAGTTTTACAGTATATAAAAACCAAATTTTAATTACAGGAAGGGAATGTAACAGACTGTTATAGTTTGAAGGATTGATTATAATTGTGAAGTTGAAACTTTGTTGTTTCATTCCATCTGAGCTAGCTAGATAACGGGTATCTTTGGGTAAGAATCCACATCATTGCATTTAACCTAGCATTCACAGGATACTAATATGCCTGGGCTATTGGAAACTAACTTTTTTCACCTAAATATTATCTAAATGTATATTTCTATGACATGCATACGTCAATGTGCTGGCGGGAATAATGTGTCGTTCATCGTCAATACCATATAAACTGATTTTGTTCACCAGCTGTGTATACAGCAGGTGTTCGTTACTACGAATACGCATCATCGTAAGCACGAAAAGTTATTTATCATTTATAACTACATCCTTAAAGTTATTCACGCTAATATCCTTACTAATTTTTAGAACGCCTTTTTCGCTGATGAAGTAGTAGGATCTCGTTCTACTTTTAATAACCTCGAAAACTAAACTACAATTAAATTCGTCCGTAAACTTACCGAACACTTTTTTGTTATTAAGAGTATATTATACTTATTGTCCGAAGGATAATTATTAATGTTGAAATAGTGTATTAGAGTACCTAAATCATTATAATGTCCACAGTTTCAACACTGTACGCGATGCTTACGTGTCCATGTACAAAAGCGATTGCTTGGTTCCTTATACTGGTCTCTTAACAGAATAGTGAAACTCGTACATTAGAGTTTTCGACAACTTTAAAACACTAAGGCCAACATAAATGGTTTTATCGTATTTGACTTTAACGCGATTTTGTTGTATTACAACCAAATCCTTGCCTATTATAACAAAACGATTAAAATTAGGACGCGCGATTAGCGTATTCGCGCACAGTTGCTTCCCATCTTGCTCCCACTTTGTAAAGATTTTTGCGTGGACCCTTTATTACCCTTCTCCATCCTGCCAGAATTGGGGTTACTCATTAATTTGAAAAAATCTATTTCAAAAGCGTTTCTGGCAAGAGTACGATGATGCGTGTCCAGATCGATTTAAGGTTTTAACAATTTTGATTGATAAAACTCCAGCACTCTGTGTACCGTTTTTAGTTTACGACCATTTAGGACACACAGCTGGAGGTTTCTATAGTGAATCACGTATTGGACTTATCATATAAGGTGACGAGCAATTTGGAAGTCTTTCATTCCGGTGTAGTAGATGTCCTATTCTCCGAACAAAACATGAGATTGTTCTGGGTATCGTAAAGGAAAAGAGTATACTCAAGATCAACCGACAACATGTTGTACCCTTTGTCGCAGTATTTTGGAATATTCATAATTCTTTCTTAGTGATGGTTTAGTTCATCGGCTTCAAGCCACCTAAAACCACCCAGGAAAAGATATTGGCTCATTGTCCATCCATACAAATTGTTGGCATCGAGATATGTCAGGTAATTTAATGGTCGGCGGCATAACAGTCTTTTATATACTTATTATTTGCATTTGCATTTCGCCCACTGCATTACCCCAGACCACCGCGCAATCCCTTTTCGATAAAGTAATGCGTATATACATCGGTCAGGAGATCCATCTTAACACCGGTGTATTTCATCATCGCATATCAGCTCAGATTAGGCGCGGCACGTACAGACAAGGATCCAAGTCCTATGTCCTTACGCTGACACTACTGAAGCTTTCAAAAACGCCTGTCAAAAGGAGCACATCTGTTTTGAAGTAAATATAGCTATATTTTCCGAGTATCAAAATATTAGAAGTTGTCCACTCGCTCTGGGCATGTTCGTATTCGTCAACACGGATGTTGGTCGATATCAAATCGTTAAAAAAAACATCGTTGGCCAGTAAACTTCTCTCATTTAACACCGACGCATCAGTAACTTACTTATACAGAAACACGCATTTGCGCGTGAACAACTTAAAATAGTTCTGCTTCAGAAAATAGCGACAAACTTCCCAAAACTAATTTGAATCCAAGTTCCTAGTCAATTTATCAAAACTACAGCTCATTTACCGAAGATAGTAAATAAACCGAAGCTGTATCCAAGATTTATCGGATTCGTCTGCATCGCCCTTATCAGAACCATCAAAATCCGATTCGCCCCCAGATAATTTCAGGTATTTCGCAAAGGAGATAAACCGTTCTTTGTTATTGGAAATCACAGTAACCCGTTCCTTATCATAGGCCAACTCTTTTATTATAAATTGGTAGTCATACCTGCTAAGATTGTAAAAAACAACGCGTATAAAATTGGAGTTCTTGTATTTAATGTTGCACTGAAAATGTGCGGCAAAGCGATAACGCCCATTAAGATGGTTGTGATCTTGCACCCGATCATCTCCCAGGAATTTCCCGCATAAATCACAATCCACAGTATCGGAAAGAGAAAGCGCTTTCAACAAATTCGACTGAATCATTGGAACCCTTTCCTTCAAGACTTTCCCCAATCTACGGGCATCCTCTTTCACTTTATGCGTAAAAACTTTGCCCGAATCAGGTCCTCACAACTCAAACTTATTTAAGCTACCGTCATACTAGCACTTTATGTAGTACACAAATCTGTATGGTTTGTGATACTGAACGCTTTCGGTAGAAGAAAGCGGTGCATCTCTAGTAGTAAAACGCTCATTCAAAATCTGCATAAATGACAAAAGGTACCTTCATCTGCTTATGGATATTCCTAAATCTTACCATGTTATTGTCGGCAGTGGGCATGGTTGTTACAACATGGTTGCAATCGTACTCATAATGTCTGCGAAGCTGTTCTTCGGATTTGAAATAGATCAAACAACCGTCGCAGACCCACTTGCACATCTCTCTTTAGATAATTGATTGCCAACCAGTCTACTTAAATCCTTAATCCAACAATAGTGGAATCGTTCGCCGTTCTAAAGAAAGAGCAGGTTGACGTGACGTGCTCTTTTTCTTTAGGTAAAGTGCAACGGTCTCATTATTAACTTTTCTCTACTCCAAATACGTAAACGCTTATATCTTTGATGCGTACGAATTTGGAAATGTCACGCGTTGCCATCTGGGAATTAATACCATCCAATTCCAGAACTTGGGAGTAGTGAGAATACTTGCAAGTTCTCTCAGAGTGCTGATCTATAGAATAAAGCTTCGAAGCTATGGGCCAAGCAAAACAACCAAAGACTACGTTTTGTATGCTTACACACGCCTGTTTCTGCTTGATCCACTCCGACAGTTTTATGTACGCCGATCCTCTCAGGGGTTCGTATTTATTAATGTTAATCTCGAGGTGTAAAACATTTTGTGGCGACCCCCTGATTCCCGCTCTTGAAACTCGTCGAATTTAGCTAACATGGTTTTAACAAGAAAATCGTATACCTCCCCTAAGTCACTAGTGCTATTTACAATAACGTTGTTAGTATTAAAAGGTTTAACGTCCGAAATCACATGCAAAGCACCCATTTTTGGGTGCATACCAAAGATCTCGCAATGTCAGGTGTACCACTAACCTGTCTCCAACAAGACGTTAAAAACGGTCTGTTTGTCCCTGTAAAATCGAATTAATGTTGCTCTCGGTGTAGAGGCTCATCATTCTCAAAGTAGTAATCTGAAATTTAAAAGCTTAGTTTACGATCAACACTTTAGCTTCACTTTCAACATCCCGAATTACCTTACTTTTATGAGCGTTGCCCCGAAAATGTGGTGCATACGTTATCGTTGGGATATCGATATCGCAAACGTCACATCTAACGAACTGAGCTGGAGATACTCGAGAGCGTTTTACGGAGGTTTCACCAACTGCTTGAGACGACGATGGACATATTACACCCGACGTAAATGGTTCTGCAAGGTCATTATGTTGCTGACTTTGGTGCCGGTTCACTTCTGAATTCCTGTTGAAAGTGACTCTACAAACTTTACATTTGATGGCGTGTGCTGCCGCTGATGAATCCATGGTTTCTATAAATTCGAAATATATTAGTAACTTTTAAAGCAGAAAAATTAAATGATTACATTTAAAATCAGTAAAATGATGTAGCAGTGGTTTAAAATAGCATCAAAGGTTACTCATTAGACGTGCTGATTGATACTATAAAAATTAATAAGGTGTCAAAGAGTTATATAGTCACGGTCACGTCGATAAAATGTTCTAAATCATTTATTTTCCTGACAGGATTTGTAGGGGAATGATTGGGTGTGGTCATTAAACTCAAGATCAATCTTGTATTCTAATCACTAAAACAATTATCCCGGTGATTACTCATCTTCGATACAATGGAAAGTTCTAAAACATCTATCCTGTTAAGACTTGTGAATGACTGAATCATCAGAAGTACGCAAAAAATCTATTAGAATTTTCTAGAAGGTATACCCGCGAATTAATTAGTTTGTAGGCAAGATCATTACGTGCACAACTTGGATTTTGAATCGGTTTATTATTTCTAAATTTAGTATACTCGGAAAACCCACGATAACGTAATTGTGAAGTTAGACAATAGGCTTTTTTTGTAAAGACTTGCACTTGTAGTTATCCAGATAAGATCTAAGATTATCTTAGACTCATGAGTCAACTGCGCATGCTCTGCATGTAATATATTGATATGATAATGAGGTCACGAGAGGTCATTGAACCCCCCCATTCTATGAAAAACCCATCCAAAGGGATGAAAACAGAAAAATTAAATTTTCCCAATATTTAATTTTTCTACCCTGTATAAATATAAGCGTATTACATTAGCCCATAAAAGAAAGAAGCCTTTATTAATTATGAAATTACATCCCATGTATTGCATTTATTACAGAGTGTAGATCATGAAATGAATATAAATTTAGATTTTAATTTTTACATTAATTAATTTCAATCCTGTGTATAAATATCAATTCTTGAGAGATACCTTAAACGAGTTTTATTTTAAATATAAATCCAAAGGCCATTCATTTTCATTGCATAAAATGATATCGCTTTAATGCATCCGCGTTAAAACAAAGCATATTTTCGTGTGTAGACATTTCTGAAGACTGAAAATGAGTTGCATACGCTTTTAACAATACTAGATAAATTCCGTGTGTAAATATATCATTTAAATTAATTTTAAGAATTTTCGGTTATTTAATAAGACAATACGTTATTTTAGTAGAAATGTTTTAAAAGCCAATTATTTTCAAACACTGAACAAACGCTTCGATTCAAAGAAGTGCGCGCCTATCCGAAAGCCATAAAATAGATAAGATAAGCAAGTTTAATAGCATTTCCTATTACAGAGAGAAGAAGATAGCGAACATTGGCTTCGTTTATTAGAAAAGGATAGGAAACGTTTTACGATAGACATAAATTAAAATAACGACATAATTTTATACTTAATTGTATAACATGTCAATTCACTGTTTCCTTGCCATGTTACATTGTGGTCCCACTTTCTTCAATATAAAAGTATTATTCGTCTTAATTTTATATTAATACCGTTTACAATCACAAGTTAGTTTTGATTTGTGTAACATTTCCCTTTAGTATTATTAAATAATACATTATATACATCGATCTTTAGTCCTAATTTAATATTCCTTGTTTTGTATAAATAATATAAATAACTAAGATCAGATGTAATTTTCTAATTGGTAAACCTATGAATATTGTTCATAAATACACAATTAGTGTATACATGAATTTATCATTTAAGATGCTTTTCTTGTTTGTCCCTCTCTCAAAATGTGTGGCTATCTTCAAAATCAGAATAAATTTTCGTTTGTCTTGATATCTAACGACCTTTTGAGCACATGCCGTTTACCAATAGAGATGTCCTTTCTAAGTCCATGATATCGTACCTGGTATGCAAAAGGTCTTTTCTTTTATTCTTCCTAACATACATAAATACCGTTTTAGAATACGAGCAAAATGCTTATGAAGGAAGCCTACCCCTGAATAACCCGTTCAAAATATTATTGAATGGTAAGCTGATTATAGATAAATTTTTAGACTGTTCCTCGTGGCGTATTGCAATATTTCGTTTTGGTAACACGTTTATTTTTTAGGGTGTTGCCGTAGCACATTATCTGGTGGCATATCCTCCAGTAGCATATTTCTTTGGTGAAGTATCTAATTATCTGTGCTAGGTTATCTAAGCCTATGCATTAATTTGACTACCTATAAATATTATCTTTTATCGTACAAGAATGTTATGTTGACGTTTTATGTACCTTCTAAAATAAATTAAATGTTTGGTTGACAAAACATATGGTTGGGGAACAAAAGGTTTGACTCTTACAAATTAGAAGTTTGAGGTAAACAACCAAAATAATTAACGAGGGTGTTCGTGTCAACAAACCGTAAGGAGATCCTATAGTTCTGAACAAGCCGTAAGCTCAACGTTTAAGTATACGTTTCCTTTCATATATTTGGAAGACAAGTACAAGTTGATCTTATTTATTTTTGTGACAGAACAATGTGCATGTGTTAGATTTTAAATCTCAAATATCTAGAAAAATAATGCATGATAAATATAGTCACACTTTTACTTACCTATATCTTAACTAATTTAATATTATTTTTGCTTTCCTATATAACCTTATGAGTTGTAAACAGAAAAGCTTTCATGAAACCTTTTTTTTGTGCATATTTTGGTTATGTTCAATTTAAATGTTTAATTAAAATTCTCTTAACTAATGTTAAATACATTAAAACGTATTTATTTCCTTTTACTTAAAACGTTTACCTAGAAATTGTGTCTAAGTACAATAATAAATTTAGATTTTCTAATATCTTATCAAGTAACGTTTGAGACAATTTTTAAAATTATGAGAGTGTAGATATATAAACTACAGTTAGTGATTTTATCGTATGAAAATTTGGTTGTAAGAAAATAACGGTATATATTTAATTTTTTATTAATGTTATTAACTAAAGTCAAAATATAAGTTGTATTAAGGAATTTTCTTTAGTCATGTTCTAAATTGCATCCCCATAACTTGTCTGGATAAAATTTAACTTTGTTCTCTAAACGCCTGAGATATAATCTTTTGTAATCTGCCGCAGCCACAAACGGTCGGCGCTAGTCCCGTCAGAGTTTTGTTTAGACTCTGCTGTACACCCATTCCTACCTGTGAAAAGGAAGGGTGCAATTGGCCATTAAACGCAACATTCGCATAAATTATACATCATTCAGGATAACTAATGTTTCAAAATAAATCTGGAAACGAATAGAAAAATGACATAGTTAGAATTTTTGTATATAAACGAAAGTAGTTAAGATTCGGGATTTATCCATTTTACGACATCCAATATGAAAGTTTTGAGTAAAGATTAATACATCAAACGTGTAAGTTCGAGCAATTTGTATTTTATTTTACGACATACAATAAGTAACACAGACTTTGCATAATTATTTTGTAAAGTACTACAAGAATTAAACGATATTCGACATAAATTATCCTTATCCAAGGGTTGCTACTGAGTTTTGTCGATTGGAAATAAGATACACTATGTAAACAGATATTCTAACGTTAAGTGGTAATTTGAAATGGAACCATAAGCTGTTTAATGCCGTTAATGATAATGGAATCGTGATTTTGATAAGCGCTATTTGATAATAACAATCGCAAGTATACATTTTGGCTCTTTGTCAGTAACTTATAAAAATATTTATATATTTGTAACTTAAGCTATAATAAGTTTTTAATCTTATAAAGGTTATTTGTTAAGAAGATAATTTCCAGCAAATTTTGGGTCAGAACTCAAAGCATTTTGACCTTTATTAAATTATCTGGACAGCGTCGTTGGCCAATTATACTCACAAACGAGGTAATAAAAGATAGGTAAATTATTCACAGCCAAATTAAAGTGAATTTTTGTAACTCGCAGAGAAGCTGTTTGAGTTCTGTAATTGTTAAGAAGATTAGGTAAAGATTATTTTAATAAATAAGTAACCCCTAGGAATAATTTTCTGTATGAGCTTAAGCTGTAAACTGTTGTATAAATGTAAGAGATTCTTTTCTATGAAAGAAAAATGTTTTTAAATGCATATATGATTTTTGAGATTTCTGTGTTTCATTTCATTTTCGTAAATTCTTCAGCATAAATTTTGTTGAGCTAGCCAGGCAAAAGAAAAGGACACGGTAAGATAGTAATTTCATATTTGCATCCCCATTAGTACAATTCGCTGTATCCAATTCACAACACTAATTTGGACTTCCCCAACTGTTAGGCGGGCCACAGCAAAATTAGTGACGACTTACGGTAGGCGGCCTAATCACAGCAATATATATTGTTGTGATATTCGCCCCACAATTGGGCGTACCATAAAATTGCTGTGATATGCCTTATTTTATTGCTGTGCTATTCCCTTTATTACATGAAGTATTAATTTTAAGGTTTTTACCCCGACTAACTTACTGAATAACTCTTATTGAATCAAATAAAGCAATTTTAGAACACAAAATATAATAATTGATAATATTTACAACACTCAAAATTTTTCTTTTTGTACAAAATATCTACATATACCATATTTATGATTTTCTGAAAGCCAGCAAAAGTATCTTTTAATTATATTCAGGGACCTTCGAACGTTCCAAGATACCTTCCTCTGTTTTCATATTATTTAAGTGACCTTTTTGATGACTCTTACAAATATACAATGCATAGCAAATATTAAATTGAAAACAGTCTTTCCATAATACAGTGTATTAAAAATTGCTAACCTGGAATGGGCTCTGAGTTCCATCCAAGTCCATGATCTGCATCCCCTTGCTGCGTCCGCTTTTCTTATTGGTATGCCGGCCCCATATAAGAATCGCCTCCCATAAATCGCTTCCAATTAAAATCGTTCCAAATTACAGTACATCCAAAATTAAACGTCCCAAATTAGAATATGTCCAAATTAAAGTATGTCCAAATTAAAATATCAAACATACCAAATTGAAATGTGTCCAAATTAGAATATCACCAAAATTAAACGTTCCAGATCGGAATATGTCCAGATTAAAAATATCACCCAAATTAGAATAACACCAAAGTTAGAAGCCTTGTTTCGTTAATATTAGAAATGAATTTAATTAAGTTGTTTAACTTACGTCTATCTATAGATCGGCTTATATTTCGTTGCACAAATTCTCGCACTCATAAATCTGATTTGTTTAATTTTTTATTTCACTAATTGCGTGAGTTTTTAACCTCTTCGAACATAGTTGTTGCTCAGTTAAATATAGACTAAAATGTCGTTCAGGTTCTATCGTATATATAAGCCCTTCCTCCAACTGTTTTCATTAACGTGTTTACAATCCAGGCTGGTACTTATGCCTTATCTAGCAGAACTCGGAATTTTTACAAATTACCTAGTTTAAATCTTCGACGAATGCTCTGTTCATTACGTCCGCATTCAGCATGTTGCAGTATTTTTTTAAGATTTTCAACTTTTGGCCTTTCATTAACTCACGTATTCGATGTGTGTTAATTTATCATATAATTGAACCGCCTGGTGTTTATTTGTTTTCCACAGAATGTTGGTTTTCTGAACAAATGGGTTCTGCTCTAGTCACGTAACGCTTTTCTAATAATGAATTATTTAAGATACGTTTACGTTGATATTTTCGACGCAATTGTTAAATATTTGCAATGCCAATTTATCTATGTTTCCCGGTAATTTAATTTTGATGCAATTTATTGCGTTTTAAAATCTTATCTTTACTTGTAAACTATACTTAGACGTATTTATGTTCTCATGCATTTAATTCCGTATATTTTATATACAGCGTCCTGTTAATTGACATTATGTAGAATGACCGATTTACTCTTATAATTTCTAGAATTATTTGATTTTCTTAAGGTTGAAGTTGGATATATTTATCCTACGACCCCTATGACTTAATCTACCCTTAAACTACCCTATTATCATAGCATTATAAATATATTAACGTGATAAGGGGGTCACAAGAGGTCATTGAAACCCAAATTCTAAAAATAAATCTTACTAAAATATAATGAAATCCGGAAAAAATGAAAATTTCTGTAAATTCATGGTTACCCCTGTATAATACAAGCGTACTTTTATTCTTTGATGTATAAGCGGAAAATGCAATTGCACGTGTATAAATAATCACCCTGTATGATTTAGGCGTATTGTAAATAAATAGCAAATAACGTAAGCTGCACGTATAAAGATAATTAATTTTAAGATACTTTAAAAATGTATTCAATGCGAACGCAAATCGATCATTTTAAGATAATTACAAAGCCATTTATTTTCACTTATTAATTAGCTTTTGTATAGCATAAAAACATTGTAAATAAGAAAATGTTCTTGAAAATTCGAGAGGAATTGAGAAAAAATTTGCCTATTTCGTTAATAAATGAACATTTATTCTACGAAGTGGTCCGATCGTTAAAAAAACCCGTAAAATCTATAAAATAGCTGATAAAAATTATATATTATCTTTCGCAATTACTAGATTAGCATGCAACGCCACAATAACCTTGGATGTTAAAGACAAAACGAGCAACGCACGTCACTAATAACTGGAACGAGATAACGAACTAATAAAACTCAACAATTTTGAACGTTAATGAGGATTTCCCAAAAAATTACATAAGATAGGCGTTAATTAATTAGAATGGAATCGCTCAAATACTACTGCATTCTAGAAATAGATATTTTTGTAAATATAAGGAAGTGTTTATTAAATAAAGTCATTAATAAATTCGATCGGAAAGTGTTATAAGTCGCGAGCTGTTGTTTTGCAAAGATGATATTTGAAATATGCAGTGCGCATACCTTAATTTAATAATTACGATGTTGCCATGAATAAAGAAGTGATATTTTAAACGTAATCTACAGAAATACGAAAATGGATAAATGCAATTATTTAATCTTTTAGCATGCATTTAAGATGAATAATGCTTCGATATAAAAAGCTATTTAAAATTCTATTGATTAGTCAAACCGGGGATGTACATTGGTTTCCAAATGGAGACGTAAATGATATGAAATTCTGGTAAGCTGATTTTGACGTCAATTTAAAAGGAGAAGATATTTAATTACGAGTTGGATAAAAAAGCGCTTCGTGGATTTTTGCAAGTATTAATTGTTAGTAACTGATAGTTGAGTATTTGTTATTTAAATCTAATCTAGAATAAGTGTTAATCATATAATATTTTATTCTTGTAAGGATCTTTATTAGGAGTTCAGAGTTCGAAACACTCTGACCTTTTTAATAGATTATCTATCGAGGATTTTTTTTGACCAAAAGAGAAACTTTATAAGCGTGATAATCATAACTAGCTAAATTATCCATAAAAAAGAGATTTGGTTTTGTAAAATTAAAATAAGGTAAACATTTTTTATAATAAAGTAAATAAGTACTTGTTAGAAATAAGTTGATGTTTGAAAGAAATAAGCTGTAAATGTTCTATCTGCTATTGTGTGAGAGAAAATATTTTGTGTACAAATGCGTTGTGATATTACTGTGTTTGATTTAATTTTTGAAAACTCTCATATATCCGTTGAGCTAGCGAGGCAAAGTTACAAAGGAAGGTAAGTCAACAATTTCAAGTTTTACAATTTGCTGTATCTCTATCACAGCATTCTTTTAGCGGCGCATCAAAGCAGGGCGTTGTTACAGTACCCTTTCAGTGACGCTACAACGTGCGGCGTTGTCACAGCATTCCTTCAGCTACGCTGCAGCGTGCAATGGTTGTTACAGCACTCTTTTAGTGACGCTACAACGTGCGGCGTTGTCACAACTCCCTTTAAGCTATGCTTCAACGTGTGAGATTGTCACAACACTCTTTTAGTGGCACTTTAACGCGAGGCTTACCACATCACTCTTATAGTGGCGTCCAACGTGAGCGTTGTCACAGCACTTTTCTAGATGCGACCTAATCTGTGACACGATTTATTCGTCTGTAAATTAGAGTTTTTTGTCTGGTAGGATTGGTTTTTGAGTTTTTTTTCTCTTTTTGTATATCTGATTAGTTTCTAGTATGACTGATAGAATGAAACAAGTTCGTGAAAGTTTGAGAGCTGAGGAACAGAAATTGGTTGGCAGAAAAGGGTTTTCATGGAAGAAGTAAAAAAAGGGGAATTCTAAGGAAAAGAGAGAGCAGAGTGTAGGAGAATTCCAGGAATAAAAAATGATGGGTCTCTTATTAGGTCTAAATCTAAGCATGCAGTAACAAAAAGAGAATATAAAAAATGGGTAAAATATGTATCAAGGAAGTGAGTGAGAGATCTAATGAAAATACTCAAGAGTTACGAGCAGAATTTGGAGAATACATAGCAAAATTGGGGGAAAGTTTAAGATTAGAAAGTGAGAAGACTGAAAGGAAATTTAAAGAGATTAGTGAAAGAATAACTTCGGGTTTGGAGGAAACTAACAAAACCATTAAAGGAATGAAATTGGAAATTAGAGGAAAAGTAGTACACATTTTAAATGATATGGAAGATGTTAAAGAAGAAATAGTTCAAATAAAGGCGCATCAGGAAGCAAGTGAAGGATAAACTAAAGGAAAAATTAAAACTTTAGATACAAAGGTAAACGAAATAGAGGGAAACTGCCAAGCTGGTTTTGAAACATTTAAAAATGATTTGGAAAATCTTAAAACAGACGTAGGGTATAAGTTTGAGAATTTAGAAGATAGAGTTAAAAATATTCATGTTGGGGAACCGATGAGATGGAATCCAACCAGCGTTCCGTTGGAACAACACTCAAAATTTTCTGGGGATAATAAACTTGACCCTAAAATATTTTTAAATAACTTAGAAACTTTAATACAACGTAGTTGGGATGAGCAAACGAAGTTAAATATTGTAAGAGCCATGTTGAAGAGTAGTGCCGAAATTTGGTATGGACTAATTGAAAATGAGTTAAGTGCGTTTAAAGCCTTTGAAATTAAATTTTTAAGGCATTACTGGGGCGACAAACAGCAATTTATAGTGTGGATTTTATTAGCAAGTAAATTAGTAGCGATTCAGGCATGACAAGGAAGTTGTATGCGATCAAGGGATTTAGTGTTGCCAAACAACTCTTTAAAGGACAAGCAGATTATAAAATATTTAGCAGGTCACTTCAAAACGGAAGTAAGGCAATGCATAGCCTTACAAAATATTGTTGATAGGGATGTGTTTTTAAAATATTTTTAACGATACGATGATGTAGATGAACCAAGGAGAATAGAAACCAGGCCAAGGAACCAGCCCATGAATACATTTAGATTCCAGAGGAACAATGGACAGAAGATATATCAATGTAGACCATTTGAAAGGAGGAATATATTAAGAAATAATTGGAGTAGGGAAAATGTCATTAAGAAAAACGGGGAAAGGGAGAATAATGAATCCCGGACCATTAAGAAAAGAACCGTTACCTAACGAAGGGAAAATATGGGAAATGTACCAAGGGATGAGTAGAAGCAGATTGAGGTAGCCAACACAGTTTTTGCACATTGCATTCATATCTAACCCAGATAAATGTTTTCTTCGACTAACCATACTAACCTGATAGAAATTCTCCCGGGCAATCTAAATCCACCGAATTTTTTCAAATCGGACCACCCCTTACAAAGTTACACCCCTATAAATCCCCAAACCTTTAGGAAGTTACCCGAAATCGTCTTAAAGTATGACACTTAAGTTTGTTCTACATTTTTTTGGAAAACCCAAATCTTTAGGAATTTTCAAAATAAGATCAACTCTTATAGGTGTTATACACAACCAATTATACATAGATGTCTTTCAATGCATTAAAAATCAATTTAGGTTTTTATAAATCAATTTAAACCTTTTGAAGGGAAACATAATAAAACGCATACACTACATTTAGAAAATTTATGGAGCTAGGTTAGCTAGTGTTGTCTGGAGTTAGGTTAGGTTAGTTGGACTTGTGTGGACTTAGGTTAGATAGCAGGTTAGGTCAGCGTAGCCGGCGACGCTGATCTAACCTATCAATTTTACCTGGATACTAAATCATTCTGTATTTGCTTGTTGTCTTTTCCCAGTAAAAGAAACCGGCCGATAATATTGAATTCGAATTAGACAAGATTTTAATCGAAGTTGGGTGCAATGTTATGATACACTTGTAACAACAGTTAAGGGTAGCAATATAGTAGATGCTATCGAGCAAAAAATTAGAATTGATTGTGCTTGTCATTGCTTAAATACAGTTATAGTAACTGCATAGGAAACGTCCAAAAATACAATGGACGAACTACAATAGTTAGAGGTAAATGCCAACAATATCGTATCATTTGCTAAAAAAACAACTGAATTGCTATCCTTGCACAAATATCGTTAAAACATGAGGGCAAGACAAGACCATGGCGTTTGTTGTCAAATTTGTTTAATTCCATTTTAAAATAATGCAGAAGAAGTCTCAGGTGAAGTGTGCCTTGCGTCGATCTTAGAAGAAAAAAAAGCCTAAACTTGTTAGAACGCATTAATAATACGTTGCTCAACAACGTTGTGAATCTTTTAGAAAATGTATCCGGTTTATTTAACATTCTAGAATATTCCAAATTTCTGACAATTCAAAATGTGGCACCATCATTTTATTTGTTAAGAAACACATGGGAAATAACTACATGTGAAGACTTTTCCGAAATAAGAAAAATAAACGCGAATTCACTAAAGCTTTGGACGAAAACATATGGCTTAGTATTTCGTCTATTCATCTTATTTCATCTTTTTTGGACCCGTCTTTAAAGATTTTTGTAGGTAATTAAAGAAGAAGATAAGGACGCCATGCTGCAGCAGTTAATGTGCTTTATTAGAATATGCAATGACTGTTTGTGAAGAGTTTAGTAAAGATATCAATAAACTGCAATCCGAACCAAACATCGAATTAGCTGATCATACAGTAAGAAATTATAACAGTTGCTTAAAATTATATAAGCTTTTCAAAATTTATTATCGTGTGCACTTGTAATTATCAGCCAAACTACACTACTAAATTGAACATTTTATCTGGAGGTGGATTTTAGGTCAGTTTAAGTTGTATCTTTGTTTTATATCTATAGATTGTTTCAAATAAATAGATACTATGTTTCTAAACATTATTCAATTTGGTTTTATTTTTAAAAATATCTTTATCAGTAGTGGCAATGTTATAAAAATGCAGTTTCTTATATTTTAATTCAACTATTAAAAAACAGCATTGCATCAAATCAAAAGAAATAACTTTTTTTAAAATGTGGCGCCCAACGTGAGCGTTGTCACAGCACTTTTTTAGCGGCGACCTAACCTGTGACACAATTAATTTGTCTGTAAATTATGGTTTTTTGTCTGGTAGGATTGGTTTTTAAGTTTTCTTTTGTAATATCTGATTAGTTTCTAGTATGACTGATAGAACGAAACAAGTTCGGGAAAGTTTGAGAGCTGAGCGAACAGAAATTGGATGGCAGGAAAGTGTTTTCACGGAAGAAGCAAAAAAGAAGAATTCTAAGGTAAAGAAAGAGCAGAGTGTAGGAGAATACCAGGAATCAAAAATGATGGCCCTCTTATTAAGTCTAAATTTAAGCATGCAGGAACAAAAAGAATATTAAAAAAAATTGTGAAAAATGTATCAAGGTGATAACGTTTTTTTAAATGTGTCTTTCTAGTTTTAATCTGAATTCAATCTTCAATAAATTAGTAGTTTAGTTGGTATAGATGCTTTACAAATATCAAGTCCTATTGGATAATATTCGGCAGAAATTTTTATATTAAAAAGGGGTCGAAATGAAGTGATTTTTTTCAAAAATGTTATATGGTTGTTTTCAATAAAATACCTAATAGTATGTGCAGTTTAGCATCAGTTTTCCAAATTATTAATGTGGTATGATTTTAGTAAATAAGTGAAGTAATCAAGGAAACTTATTTTGTTTAATAAGCATACTATTTGGGGTTTTTCAGATTTATTCCCAGATTGCAAAAAGAAAAAAGGATGATCGATCCATTTGTAAAATTCCGTTCATCGCATAAGTGAATTTTACAACCCAGGATTGCACTAGTTGAAGGAGGGGCAAAGAAAACAACCTATGTAAAAGAAATTGAAATTAAAAGAGAAATTCGACAGTACAATTGCACTGAAAGCCCATTTGGCGACCCTATCGATACAGATGATGATGAAAACTGTGAGCTCTTCAACCCATTAAAATGGTGGGGAAAACAAAGATACACTTTCCCAATATTAAGTGAAGTTTCGCGCCGGTTATTTGTGATACAGACATCGTCAGCGCAATCGCAAAGAAGTTTCTCTAGTGCCGGAAAAATAACTCGTAAAGATAGAGCTCACCTAAAGACGTTGCTGTGGAAAGTCTTGTCATTGTCTTAGAGAGTAATAAATCAGAGCGCGCTTAAAGGACAATGCTGTGGAAAGTATATATATATATATATATATATATATATATATATATATATAGTATGGAGAGACAACTACCTATATACAAATATACATATATTTTATATTTTGCTAATTCCAGGTTCTGATTTAAACAATGACAAGACTTTTCACACCATCGTCCTTTAAGCGCGCTCTGATTTATTACTCTCTAAGACAATGACAAGACTTTCCACAGCAACGTCTTTTAGGCGAGCTCTATCTTTACGAGTTATTTTTCCGGCACTAGAGAAACTTCTTTGCGATTGCGCTGACGATGTCTGTATCACAAATAACCGGCGCGAAATATATATATATATATATATATATATATATATATTATATATATGGTTATGGATTCAAAGGGTTAAATTTGGGGTAAGCAATGCAATTTCAACCACCCTGTATAGAGAAACGAACAAATTATTTACGCGCAAAACTTATTTAATTTATTTAATTTAAACGAACGAGTATTGACATATTTTTATAATTAATGATTGAAAGGTTAAAGGTACATAAAGAAAACCAGTTTTAAAAACAGATAGAAACGCATAATTAGTTTAATTTATTTTAATTCATCATGTATAAGCATTAGAAAACACACCAGAGTAAAGAAAATCAATAATCCCAAGGTAAAAGGTTCTTGGTAACAAACAGACCTCAGTTTTATCGTATACGGTGAAATATAAACTCCAAGAATTGTTGTTTTAAACGCTTATTATTAATGTTGAACAAGCAAATAATGTTAGTAAAAAAAACTACTCCAAGAAAACGAATCCGGGAAGAAAGAGGTTTCAACATGAAAATAACTGAAGAACTCGGGAAAATCCTTTGCTAATAAAAGAAATAAAAACATAAGAAAAAGAGAAATAAAAAGTGGCTGCGATGATAACTAGTCCAAAAAAAATTTCAGAATATTTTAGACAATAATTTGAGACAGCAATTGTGTGACACTTTGGGAGATTTGAAAGCAAGTTCAGTATTTAAGTCGAGTTGTAGAGCGCGTGGAAAAGAAGCAGGTGCTTTTAAATAAAGTGGGTACATCAAGACGACATTGGACTTATAGTTACAATTTCCTTAATAAAAACTTGAAACTGAATGTATGTAAAAAGATGTTTATTGACACTCTCGATATATGAGATAAATGGCAGTCAACAATGTTTAAAAAATGGATTCCGTTGAGAATGGTTTTGCGAGTTTCAAAAACTTGAGAAGACATCATATTGATAATAGATCAAGAAATCTTTAGAAAAAGATTATACCGTTAATTTCTTAAAAAGTATCTGTGATACAACAGTAAAGTAATTGTGATAGCAGAAGGAGAATTAAATTTATTTTGGTTGTACTAGCAGAAGGAAAGTACTCAGTAAATGAAAAAAGGAATTAAATGCATTCACTATTGGCATCGTATTCTTGGTCATAGTTGTCTGCAAATAATATGATAAATGGATTTGATGTTGAGAGACGTAGTTTCGAGGAGTCTTGTAAACTATGTCCACAAGGAAAATTGACAAGTATCATTTGTTAATATTTGTATCATAAATCGAGTGCAGTGTTCGATTTAATACATATTGATATTTGCAGACCATCGCAAACAGTGTCCTTAGATGGCAAGCATTATGTGCTTACTTTTGGTGATGATTTTTATTGATATACAGTCATCTACTTGCTTACACAAAAGTTACAAGTTACAGAAAAATTAAATGAGTATGTAGAACTTGTGAAGACTAAATTTGACATAAAACCTAAAGTAATGTCAGACCGCGGAGGAGAATATATTCAAT
Source organism: Platerodrilus igneus (assembly GCA_036346225.1). Classification (NCBI taxonomy): domain Eukaryota; kingdom Metazoa; phylum Arthropoda; class Insecta; order Coleoptera; family Lycidae; genus Platerodrilus; species Platerodrilus igneus. The sequence goes on along the minus strand of JARFIW010001513.1, from coordinate 6,045,247 downwards.
GTAGTACCTTCGCATTTGGAACATGGCCAGAAGTGTAGCGGTACTTACACAAATTATACGGAGAATATATTTGTAGTACGGCGGTTAATTTTATGATTACATTAATATTGTGAAATTTAAATGTAAAATTACAATTATCGTATGTTCCAGAAAAGTTTAAAGGCACATTAATTGTCGTAAGCTTGAATGTACCACTTTTTGGAATTCTCTGACAATAAACTATTGCACGCAATGTTTGCAGCTTGTTCATTTAAATTTATTTTGAACTAAATTATGGTGTTTGACAAATATCATAAAATACAGTTCTTAAACAGAACAGGTATTGTTACAAAGATAATGTTAACAGTAAGTCACCTATTAATACTTTTATTATAATTTCCTCTTTATGGTAGTTAAATGTCGAGGGGAGATTGAAAAGTTTAATCACACAGTGGAAACTATTTCAAGTGCTCTCACTTTTAACTAGCCTTGGCTATGCTTACGCTTTGTCTAGGTCATTTAAAAACACTTTGCACCTAAAAGTGTACTTTCACAGCCTGTAATGTAAATATTTATTTCATGTGAAATGGAGAGCGTCTTGAAATATTAAGATGTTTCATTTGTGGTTTTAAACTAAGTCATCGTTCTGGATCATTACGTTTACAATGTATTTAAAAGAAATAATATTGTACTTTTGAAATTAAAATTTCTTACCTGAATGACTTTATAGAAATAAAGTTCGAAATATCTTGATTAATTAAGATTAATCATTTGTGAAATCTATCATACAAGGTGTGTCCATATTTAGTTTATCCATTCAGATTTACTAAAGTTTCCTTTTCTATCTAATTTATAGCTAACATAGCGCAACACGTTAGAAACCTTGAAAGTCCTGCTTTGCGGTGGTCCCTTGAATCATATTTACAAATCTATAAAATAGATTAATTAATTGATGCTAATCCTAAAAGAAAATTATCAAACTGGGAAGTAGAGGTCTTTCAAAACCTCATGGGCTGTTACGCAGAAACCAATTTAAGTTATTTATGTTAAAGTGCGTCCTAAAAACATTTACAACTCGGCTGTTGCGTATTAAGATTTGTGGTTCACTATTGTTGTTTTTAATTATTATTTATGAGATCTCAGCCTTGATTCAACTTCAACCAGCTTTTTTAAAACTACTGCAACGCAGTCTAGTTTTTTATTTGTAGGTATAATGAAGGTTTCAGTTTAGTTAGAGGAATAACGTTTGGTTTTACAGATTATGTTGTTATTTCTGAGCTTTTAATTTTTCAATGAGTAACCGCAAGAAAACAGTTTACAGTCAAGGAAGACCAATTATTTATAGTGTGTAAAGTTTATAAAAAGAAAAGAATGAAATGCCTGTCATTCCTATGAATAATTTGCAAAAACAAGTAGCAACAGCAACTGAAGTTGGGCTAAACACTGTCGAGTGAATTATTTCAGAAGGAAAAAAATGAATAAGATAAGTCCTAAATCTAATGCGGGCCAATTTGAGGATTGTGGTAGTAATTTTATGATTCTATGACATATTATTCTTAAAAATAATAAGATGACAGTATTTTGGCTGCCAAGAGTTGTAAAAAAGTTAGCCTGTCTATTTTTATCCACACACGCACGGAAACATGACACGCGAATAGAACAATAAACAATACACCAAAAAAGTTACAGGTTCCACATACAAACATTGTACTTTTATAATTTATATTATGTTGATAAATTACTGGTTATGCAATCCACATAGCATAGCAGTTGAGTTAATTCAGAATACGCATCCGGAAATTCAATGTTTTTAGATTGTACTTATATTGTATTGTTCTTTCTTTTTATACGATACCTCTCGCTTCCTTCATTGCGCATCTCACAGCCCATGAGATTTTGAAAGATCTATAGTCAGATCATTTGAAAGTACAATGTTCAAGCAGATGCACCTGGAAAAGTTTCCATATGTATGGAAAATAACTCCATATTTGGATCTACTTACCTTTAACCAAACCCTAAGCTCTGTTCGGACTGGTAGAGCTGTGCACCTAGACAGTTCAATTAACCATCGGGTAGAAGTTAAAAAAGCAGAAGTTAAAAAAAGTAACTTAAGCATATTTCACAAATGTTTGTTGTAGATTTTCATTATGTACGAGCAAGATCCTCGAAGAAATATTTAGAAGAAGATCTCTCATTCCAAAATTTTAAAAATTGTGTACAGACTAAATGGAGGGAAACAATAAAGGCGCACAGAAAGAAACTGAAAAGCAGTACAGCGATTTACTTACAAGGATTTTTAAATTGATTTTCACCAACACAAAAAGATCAATGCCCAACTTGCGACATTTTTCAACCATTTGTTGAATTTTTAAAAAAACACACTATTGAATTATACTACGCTAGCTAGTAAATTTTTGAAGGAAAAAGTTAATAAAGAGTACCGTGAGTTTCATTTCTATTTGAACAATTTTCGCAACCAGAACAGAAACAGAATTGTGTTTGCAATGTATATCTATGCAGCTAAAAAGTACGAAATAGACATCTATCATACAGTTTATAAAGTTGGTGATAATCAAAACGATGGCGACTCTAAGAAGGGAAAAACTTTATACACACCTGAGCAATGGCTGGCATTGGTTAGATGTGCTAAATCATCTGGAAAATCTTGAGATAATTGAAATGAATTTCTTAAACATAAACAATTTGAAAAACTACATGAAGAAACAAAGAAATTTTTATTTGGACGATAACAAAGCCAAAGTGAAATGGAGTAAAATTAGGCACCTTAGAGTTCTAAAAAATGAACCGTACATCAAAATATGGTATGAGTTTGTTGAAGAGGGAGTATTTTGGACTATTAATACAGAGACAAAGCCTGTTCGTTGTAGTAGTCAAAAACAAAAAGGGTCTATAGACCAAGAAGGTATTACCTGTGACGTAAACTTAGCTTTTGGATGCCGCTTACCCATTCGAAAAACCAAATACGATGACTTAGTGAGTTTATGTACCTCTGATGCTATTCCACAAAATTACCACAATTTTTATAAAATACTGTCATGCAGTAAACGATACTCTAACTGTTAATAGTTTGCTGTTGGCTCTTCATAATAATAGGACTAAATATTATGTTGAAAAAATGTATTTGTTTTATTTTTTGTCGAGTCAGTTACATTGATTTTTTAAAAGTTCTTAAATATATTTTAGTGTAATCAATATAACAGCGGTTTGCGTGTTTTCTTGTCTTTCCTTTGTAATGAAATTTATAGCATTATCCCAATCTTATTCTATTCTACTTTTCAAGTTACGTCTATGTTATTGCATTGCTTATAACTTTAAAACTGTTTAAACATGTTTTGAAGATACCTCATTATTCCCGTTCAACACTGTTTTCTACTAAACGAAACTTAACCGAATACAGAAACAATAATTTTTTTAAAAATAAAATTACCAATAAATAATATACTCTTTATAGACACAAGAAAAAAATTGAATGGTTATAAATTCTAATAAATGTTTATTATATTACAACCTTAAACGAAATATTTTATATTTTGCGCCGTCCTAAAGTTAGTAGAAATAAATTACGTCATTGTTCTTAGTGGGGTGTCGATAATAGATACCATTCTTGTTACTTCTAAGTGATTAAATTCCAAATATCTTAGTTTTTTGTATGTAGACAAACATTTACTTGTATAAAAATACTCCTAAAAATATGTATACTGTATGATGTACTTGAGCAACACTACTGAAATTGTGGATCAGTAGAATATTCGTCAAATAAATTTCTATTTATTATAGTTGCTGCAGCTCCAAGGTCTATTTCATAATGTATGTTTAAATTGTTCACATTTAATATAACCAAAGATTTAGTTTGAAGAATCTGAACCTGGCCATAGTGACCACTATGTAGAAGAGGACATTACATTTCGTAAGTTAAAGTAAAGCCTCCTTTAGAAAATGACAGTAATAATTGGCTATTTTTAGCTAATAATCGTAAACATTTCTAGTTTTTATGGTGCAAATATGCTGACTTGAACGTTGAAACTACTTCTAGAAACTAATATTTCGTTAGTGATTCCCAAGTCTCAGAAGCGCCTGAAAGTAAGGCACTTCAGACACAGACCTATTTATGAATGAATTAATAATGTATCCAATAATTTACTTGTGCTATTGTGTCAAAGCTTAATATACAGGGAGTTTATAAAAGAATTCATTGATTTAAAGTTTTATTTGTACACTGTAAAGTTAAAATAATAGTTATTAAACCTATTTAGTATTAAAGAGAATTTTCTCAAGTTTTTTTTGATACTTAATAAAGTTCTATATTTGCACCATTTGTTGCCCTGGCCACGTCTAAACAATAATCAGATAATCGGTCCCTTTTCTAGTTCGATATCATCTATCTGTGGGAAAACGTATAGTTCAAGCATTTCACAATAAATATCCCCATTAATTGTCTTCTCTGCAAATATGAAAGGTCCTACGATACGATCATGCACCAATCCACACCAAACATTGACTTTGGGGGAGTCCTGCTGATGTTCTATGAATTTATGCGGCGACTCAGACCCCAAATCCTGCAGTTGTGTCGGTTGACAGACCCACTTACTTGAAAAGTCGCCTCATCTAAAAACATAACATTTTCTAGGAAGTTTTCAATTTCTTCAATCCTGTTCAAAATGTAGACTGCTAAATCGAATCATTTCACTTTGTCATTGGGATTGATTTCATGCAGCAGTTGAATCTTATACCCACGTAATCTAAGCCTCTTTCGCATCATTTTGTACACCGTAGACTTAGGTATTCCCAACTCCAAACTTCGCCTTGCCAATGAACTTTTTAAGGCTACGAATACAAATTTACGGATCCGTTCCACATTCTGTTCAGAGACTGAAGGCCAACCCAATAGCTTAATTTTTAAGACACTACCTGTTTCCCGAAAGTGATTATACCACTGCAGAATAGTTTTGTTAGTAGGTGCATCACCGCCATATTCACGTCGATGATTACGCTGAACTGTGATCACTGAACTTGACTGAATGAACCAAATCACACACTAAGTTTGCTGCTGTGGCGTGCCATAACTGGTGAGAGGTAGTGATGGGCACAATCGATAGTCTATCGATTGGACTATCGATAGTTTGTACTATCGATAGTTACTATCGAATTATTTTTTTAATGAATGAATTTCTACTATCGATAACTTGCGATTGTAAAGCGTACTATCGATAGTCTCATAAACTATCGATAGTACTGGTGGAATTATTGACTGCTTTTCCTATCGATAGTTATGCAACAATCGATAGTTAATGAACTATCTATGGTGCTACCAACAATCTGCTAAACAAAATCTTAGTACAGCACTGTCAATGTCAATACTCAATAGTTTTTAAATGATAGTTATATTGACCGTTAAGTTAACCACTAAAGGGAAATGCCGGGACCCCAACTAAATGCACGTGCACTGTTGGTGTGTGAAAAATTACCAGTGTGGAATTTTTACAAAACACGACAACAAAGTTATGTGTCAAATTTGTAAAAGAGTTGAAATTTTGTCGTAATACGTCCAATTTAAGTGATTATTTACGTCGACGGCACCCAACACGTACCAAACCCGTAAAATTAGTTGATGTAGCAGAAGCAATTGACTGTCATCAAGAGATACCGCCAGTAACATTAGTGAAATCGTTAACAGCAATACTGCTTCCATGGCGAAAAGTGCCAGCGTAGCACCACGGTTATCCAGTGCAACAACAACGTTATCGGATTCAGCTACTTCAGTATCAAATCCAGCATCTTCGATCAGTAGTGTGCTTCCTGTGGTTGTAGTTTCTACAAGAAAACGGAAGCTACAGCCAACAATGACGCGCCAAGTAGTTCCTTTAAACGGATCATTAAAACATAAAATCACAAAGCTTGTGCTTAAAATGATCGTCAAGGATTTGCAATCACTATCCATAGTAGAAGAACCTCATGAAGGCACTCGAACCTCGGTACACATTACCGAGCAGAAGGACAGTATCGAGAGCATTTTCCAAACTTATATTGTACAGTCAGTGCAAAAAGCTGTGCAACAATCAAACTCGATATCGATTACAATTGATATTTGGACATCCTTTAACACCGAATCTTACTTAATATTTTTTTCATAAAAGTCAGTTAAAGTCAGTGGTCCTTAAAACAGAGTATTGAAGCGGGCTACTACTACCGCATTTCTCTAATTTAAAACAAGTAATAACAAGCGTCTTTATTACTCACTGTTCACAAGTCTAATTAACAGTGTATGCCTTATTTGTAGATGTTTTCAGTTCACTTAACAATGAAGCACTATTACACTAATGAATTTACAAGCACTAATATCTTCTTAAACTAACTTCTTTACCATAGGTCTATTAATAACACTAACACAACTATTATTTATTACACTTCCATCTATTTATGTATACTACAAGCTGCATGTACATTAGACACATCATATAACATTTATGTCTACTCTTGGACTTCCAAAAGCTCAACTACTATATAACTTTACACGTAATAATTTAAGTTCGACATTCTGATATAGACTAACTCTTGCATTCATTAGCGGTCTTTTATATATATATATATATATATATATATATATATATATATACTCTGAATTAAAAAGGATGACATCCTCCAGTAATTGCTAGAAGAATTCTCGAACCCTGGAGAATTGTGTTCGATGGGTTGCCTAATAGTAGCTCGCAACAGTATTATCGAAGAAAGTGATACTGCTGAATGTGTATTTTATGAGTGGTCTATTATAAATAAAATTACAGTTGTAGTCACTGATAATGCAGCAAATATTAAAAATGCAGTGTAACTTTTGAATCTTGATCATTTACCATGTGTCGCACACACTTTAATTTAGTAATATCAGACGCGTTGGAACTGTGTGGGGATTTTCAGAATATATTGACAAAATGTCGAAAAATTGTAACGCATTTTAAACAGTCTGTAGTTGCAGCTAATGAATTACGAGTTACGCAAAACCAAATGGGCATACCTCAACTTCAACTAAAACAAGATATTTCAATTCACTGGAATTATTCGTTAATAATGATGGAGAGGTTAGTAAAACTAAAGGAACCGTTAACGGTAGCATTAGTGGCACTTCCAAAAGGTCCAGAATGCTTAAACTGTGAGCAGTGGAAAGTTCTTGATGATTGTGTGCCTCTATTGAAGCCATTTGAATTCGTTACCGCAGAGCTATCAGGGGATCAATCTGCTTCATTAATAATACCTTTAATAGGTGGATTGCAACATAATATCGTACGACTCAACTCTACAACTGAAATTGGAAGTTTATTAAAATCCAGTTTAATAGAGTCAATACTTAGCACCAGCAAGGCCATGAAGTTTAGTTTGTGGCAGGATTTGATGAAAAACTAAAAAGAGTAGTAGCTTCTGTTAACTCAGAGGCAAATACTTTACTATTATTAAAAAATTACAAGGATTTGCCTTATTTAAACCGAAAAGAACGAACGAACAACAAAGTGTATTTCCAAATTTATATAAACTGGCAATAAAATTTCTGAGCATGCCGGCTACCTCTGTACCTTCGAAAAGAGTATTTTCTCAAGCTGGTTTAATAACAAAGAACCTTACGTGTGATATTCCAATGCTCCACCCGAAGGTACTATATTGCCCATGAAGCGAGTTTTTTTTTACCTGAAAAATTTTGAATTTTGCCGAACCATTGCTGTTCCAAGCGAGGTAGGGATCTTTAACGTGCGTGACAACATTTTTCAAGCGGACCGTGTCAGGATTCGAACCCGGGACCGTGGACGTAGTGGTCACACGCATACCAACTACGTCACGGAGTCGCCCTAATAACAAAGAACCGTGTATTTACATTTCCAATGCTCCACTTGAAAGTACTACATTGGCCAGGTGGCGAGTTTTTTGTTGCCTGGAAATATAGAATTTTACCGAACCCTTGCCGTTCCAGGCAAGGTAGCGATCTTTAGCGTGCGTGACAACACTCACATATTTTTTGTGAAAAACGCTGACCCGCCATTTTTCAAACAGTCGGCCGTGTCTGGATTCGAACCCAGGACCTTGGGATCCGTAGTCTTACGCTTACTACAATGATCCACGGCGACGTCAATAACAAAGGATCGCAGAAATCGCCTTAAACCTAAAAACGTCTTTATACAGTGACTGGAATCCTACGTTGGATCCATCACTTATTTTCTTCTTTAATTGTCTATATCGTCAACCTTTTTTTTAATTCGTTACAATATTTCCTCTAGTGATGAGTGAGCAGTACACTGCCCGACACGACCTTAATTTGATGTATTTGTTCTCTAGGTGCTTCTAAATTTTCTGGGCTTCTCACTTTTTTGTTTTACTACTGATTTTCCAAATTTTAATTAAATAACTGAGCTGTTTAGAGATGAAAATATATTTGCTTCGATTATAACGTCAAAAATTATTTTTATAACAAGATTTTTTAAACTTCTTCCTAAATACAACAATCATAGTCAATTCAACATCTTTTCTATAACTATTCTTGTAGCTTTATTTGTCTCTAGTTATTTTTTATTAAATATAAAATTTTCTTTTAAATATTTCTAGAAATGTCCTTCAATTCATTTTCTAACTCTCATTATTTTTCCATGGTAACTGCCATGGTAACTGCCACCTTTTTTTCTATGCATAATAAACTAGTTCTGCCACTTTTATATACAATTTCAATCGATTCTTTTAACTGTGTTACTTTTATCTGTCCTCTTCAATAACTCATTACAACACTAGAATAGCACTAGTGCTCTACCTTAAATCTAATAATCTTTACATTTCATATTATAATAAGCTGTGAGTGAAAGTGAACCTAACCATACATGTCGTTCGTTTAAAAATCATTCGCTAATAACAATGTTTCTCTCCTCAAGCTATCAATAATGCAAATAATTATAGATAGTAAAATTCACTTGTTTAAAAGATCATTTGATAGAAGTATTGTAATGATATAGTTTAAGCTATCGATAATTCATGAAACTATCGATAGTACAAACTATCAATGGCCCAATCGATAGACTATCGATTGTGCCCATCTGGCAGTACATATACTAAGGTTTTGTTTGCAGATTATTGGTAGTACCATTGATAGTTCAGTAAGTATGGATTGTTACATAACTATCGATAGGAAAAACAGTCGATGGTTCCATCACTACAATCGATTGTAACTATCGATAGAAAAAACAATCGATAGTGCCCATCAGTAGTGAGAGGTGACTGGCGGCCGGTGGAAGCAGTAGCACTCTTCCACCACCACGCTCGCACCAAGGCCACGCACTGCGATCGAATATTAGCAAAACAATCTTGACAATATACTGAACTCAAGTTCAAAACCCGAAAGTTTATTACTGGTTTCGTTTTTTAATATGATTTTTTTAAATCAAGGAGTTCTTTTATAAACTCCCTGTATTATAAAACATACATTTAAATATATAAGCAAAAACCACATTATACTAACTTTCTTCGCCTTAAAATTTAACTTGCTAAATTAACAATGACAGTTGAATAACACAACGACACAAGTTAGGACATATGTTCTTAATAATTAAGGGTCTTGATAAAATATTCAAACAGTGTAATTTCAAAATTGCTTTCACTAATACTAATAAAATTAAAGATTTGCTAGGTAATCCAAAAGACAAGGGGGAAAAATTGCAAAAGTCGGGGATTTATGAAATTAGTTGTGCAGGGCCAGGGTGTTTTCAAAAATATATTGGTCAGACCAAGAGGAATATAACAACAAGATTTAAAGAACACATTGCTCACTTCAAATATGGTAAATATGAAAGGTCTCAGGTCGCCAAACATATATTTGAAACCAGCCACCCGTTAAACTAGAAAATGTTAAATTGTTAAAAGCGGTACCAACGTTTTCCTCCTTAAATGCCTATGAATCAATTAAAATTGTTAAACATAAAGGACCCCTCTTAAACACCGATAAAGGGCCAATAGAGTCATCTGCTTTGCTTTTCCTATTGGTCAACAACCAATGAGAAAGCAAGATTAAACTGGTTCCGCTTCAGTAGGTTTAGAATTAGTATAAATTAAGTAGATTTAAGTTAAAATGTCACAATTCACTTGTTTGTTATTGAGAACACCAGCCTGCGGGTGAGGAGAATATCCTCGATAGTGTTTAAAGCAACAATATAGTAAATTATAGGTTGGGAAGGTTCACTTCAGCCTAAGTGGTGAGGAGCATATCCTCTGAAGTGTTCCAGAACAACAGCTTTTTTTTTTTTTTTTTTAATTACAGGTTTTCTACTGATGATGGCCACATAGTGGTCGAAATACGTATTTAGTAATTTAAATATTTTTGTGGTTAAGGGTTTTTAATTAAGTTTATAAGATTTTTACGGAAGAGCCTTAACCAAGTATATTTGGTCCCAACTATAATAAGATTAATTAACAAAGAACATCAACCCGATGATTTGGTTTTGCTTTTTCAAAGTTTGAAAGCATTGGCAGATGTCTTAAAATCATTAAATCAATTATATTTACATTCATCTACCGTTTTAACTAATTAACCTGTTGTTGAGTATTTAATGTTCAAAAATATTATGACAAGGAGGTCGTGCATATTATGACAATTAAAAATTATACATTATAGCAATGTTGAAAATTGCTATAAATTACTACCAGTAGTGAATCCCGGGTATAAAATGAAATTAATGTTATAGATCGGCGGATGTATTTTATACAGGGAAAGATATATTATAATAATGTAAAGTTTCTCGTGTTGCTGCCAGGTTAAATGATCACTAATTGTGTTCAATACTAAGTTGGAAATCTTTTTCTGTGCAAAAATTTGTTTCAATTTTTTTTAAAATGCATGTTCCAAAACTTCCTTGTATGTTTTGTCGAATCATTGCAGATAAAAATAAAATAAATTGGTAAGCGTCATATTTGAGGACAGCTTAGTTTTAGAATGTCCACATTTTCTACAATACTCAAATAGTAACTATTACTATTCGTAGTTTGTTACTTAATTGAAAAATAACAACTGATTTGAAATAGACAACAATCAATGCGTTACTTGTAAGCATGTATCTAAATTCAACTCAAATCATCTTGCACATAAGCAGTCCATTTTGAAATTGTTATGTTCATAATAACCAATGTAACACTTAGACCGGCTAAAATTGCAAAACATCTTTTGTCATCTCAGCACTATTTATGGCATGTCATAAATAGCTGTCCTCAGAAAAGGACACTGGACTCTAGTGCGTTATTAAAAGAACTTTAACTTTAGTTCACCTCAAAAATAAGAATTTCCAAAATACCTACTTATCACCTTGAACCAATATTTGTTAAATGAGTATTTAGCAAAACTAAAATTTACCTGCGTGTGTAAAAATTCATTCAGTCATCCTTTTAAAATACAATTACCGTTTGCAAGCTTATTCCAATTAAATGCTTATAGCTACATCGTATTCGAAGCTTTCTATACATAATACAAAGCTAAATGTAAGCGTGTTTTTAATTAAAGCATTCGTTTATGAAAATTAATTACGGCACTTACAAGTTAGTTTAAATTATTATTGTAGAATGTTTACTGGTGTCTGAAAGGTGTAATAAAACAAGCTAATATTGAAAAAGGATGCAATACAAAATGGAGCTGTTGGTTCTAAATTAACTACCTACATAACTGCTCCGCCTCAAATAGGGGTAACCAAGAGCTACCAATGAGGACTTGGAAGGCGGAACACATCTGCAAGAACTTCAACAGACCTGCGTAACCATAACTGTGGGGTCAACCTTATACATACATACCACAATGCCAAGTGATTTTGTAGTTAGCCCAATCCCTCAGATTTGTTAACTAAGTTAGTCTGCAAACAATAACATCTTCCTTTGTGCACAGTTTAGCTCAGTCAAATGCGTGATGTAGTGTAATTCGGTGCTAAACATAACTTTGTTCAATTATTGCAAGCATGTAGCAAATTTATATTTCTCAAATAAAAGTGAACGTGGGTACAGGATAAAATATATATAGAGCACAGGTAAATATTCATAAAATTATTAAAATCTATATGAGCCAGTTAATGGTATAATCGTCCCAAAACAATGTAATACAGTCAGCCGGAAAAGCTTTTACAATAGTCCGGTGTGATCCAGAAAAGCACATAGAAATATTTCCATAAAAAAGCTTCTTAAAGCATTTAAAATTTATTTATTTATATGTACAGTTCTGTGAAATAACGCGTTTTAAATTTTGCTTAACTAGAACAGTGTTTATAAGTAAGTGATAGGCATTTATTGCTCTTGCAGATATGCCGAGGCCGTCGCGTGAGACGTACGGAGATCAGAAACCTCCATACTCGTACATCTCTTTGACGGCCATGGCCATCTGGAGTTCTCCTGAGAAGATGCTACCGCTTTCTGATATCTACAGATTTATCACAGATCGTTTTCCATACTACAGACGCAACACGCAAAGGTGGCAAAATTCGTTACGACACAATCTATCTTTCAACGATTGTTTTATTAAAATACCACGTAGACCGGATCGTCCTGGAAAAGGAGCATTCTGGGCACTGCACCCTTCAGCGTTAGATATGTTTGAAAATGGAAGTTTTTTAAGAAGAAGAAAACGTTTTAAGTTACCTAAAAATGTTTCACAAGAACTTGAAAGCTTATCCAAATTGCAAGCCTTTGGTGAATTATCCATCAGTATGCCGAATAATTCTGCAAATTCGGCAGGCTCTCTACCAACATCGAATTTACCTCTTGCGTTGCCTGTAATCACCCATCAGTCACCAAGTTCCATAAAGTCATTTAGTATTGATAGTCTTATGCAATCAGATGCAAAAACGTCTTCAAATTCTCAATCAACCTTTCCGTCACCGGACTGTTCAATTCATAACCTTCAACGACTGCAATGGCCCGGGTTGTTTCCAGGTACAGCATTACCGTCAGGAATACCGGATGAAATCAACAGGGAAGATCTTTTGGTGGCTCAGCAAGCAGCACTCTTCGAATACGCAGCGGCATTAATGACAATGAACAATGCAAATGCTGCAGTTGCATTAGCACCAGGGGTTATAAAACCTCATCCAATTATTCCAAGTGCACTTTTTCCTAACGCGTACCACCCTGTAACAATGCCAGTAATACAATATACTCTACCTCTTACAGGGCCTCTTATTCCTAACATAAGTTTAGACTATGAAACCGAACGTGAATGTGATAGTAACAAAGCGTTACCTCCCATAAGCGATATTCCTAGACAAAGACTGAGAGATGCTCATATAGGGACTTCATCATCGACCTCGTAATTGTATTGTTAAAACATGTGATGTATTTAAGATTAAAATTTTGCAATAATAGTTCCCAATAGTAATGTATAAATTATTTACATATGTTATTTGTGTATATACATATATTCATAAAATAAATTAGCATTTAAAATTCCTAAACGAATGAGAATAATACTCAAGTTTTATATTTAATGAATAGTTACCTTTTATTAAATGTTTTTTTTTTGGAAAATATAACAAAGTTATCCAAATGACTATACCAACACATTGTACTTAAGTTATTTAAAAAGTTATAAGTGTTTGTACATCCAAATACAAATAATAGAATAAGACGAATATATTGTAATAACTGATTTATAGTAGGTAATGCCATAAAAATCAGCGGGAATTAATTTTGACCTGCTTTAACAACAGATACTCCCCATACATAACGTAAATAACTAAATGTGGATCGAATACAAATGTTCTTTATTATTGGGTTTTAAAAACTGCAATTCACTATAAAAATGTACGCTTAATGTGCAATAAAGATGAGATTAAAATAAATTATAAATATGATTAAATATAAAAATATTCAATCTTCTTAATTTGATATAACCGAACCTGTTTATGGAAGTGGTTCTTCTCTTTTACGTTAGTTTATTAAACCTTTTAGATACACCTCAATAGCATTTTGATCGCTGTTCAAGTACATTACAGCTTTTCCTAATTCGTTTTCCAGATCATGTAAGTGATTCAAAGAACTTTCCGAATAAACGTTTTCTTTCAACTAACCATATACAAAGGATACTAAGAGATTGAAATCTGGCTAATACTCCCTGTATGTTTGTTGTGGTTTGTTTAGCATTCTTCTTAATCTTCTTTGGGGATTAAACCACTTATAGTTTTTAAAATTATCTTTATTTACGTTTCGATCCATGACCTAGGATCGTTGTCATGTTGCAGTGTCATGTTACGTCTGGAATACAAAGTATTCACATCCTTTTGACAACGATCCTAGGTCATGGATCGAAACGTAAATAAAGATAATTTTAAAAACTATGAGTGGTTTAATCCCCAAAGAAGATTAAGAAGAAATCTGGCTAGTTTGCGTGCTATCCCAGTGAAACACATTTCTCCATCAATTTTTCATGCAGTCATTCGAATTCTAAGCACAAATGCTCTGTCACGCGTAAACCATATAGGATGTATTTCAGTAATGAATAGCATAATCAATTATTTTACAATACACCAGATAAACATTCTAAATAATTTTCAAAATTTAAAAATTTAATTTACTACATTGTATATTTTAGAACATATGATTTTGATTGATTATCATATACAATTTTGAGAGCAAACGGTCTTATATACAGATTAACTTGCAAATACTGAATTCCTAATCTCTTTTTGACAATGTTTGCACATATCTGGGAGTATAGAAATGACATATCTATCTATCCTTATAAGTGATTATACAATTGATTTCTCACGTTTAAGTTGCATGTAAGTTTCCTTAAGTGCAAACAATTTTGAATTTTTTACCACACTTTTCACAGCAATTAAGAATTTTTCAAAATTTCTTGATGATTTCACGCGTTTATCCTTAGATTGAAACTTTGTTTTCCAGTTTTCCGAACTTGAAGTAGAATTTGGTACGTTGTTATATACTTAATTATTATTTGTTCAGTGTTTTTCATTAAAAAATTTTCGTCGCTCCCTTTCAACTCTAATACTTGTTGTCAGTTTAAATCTATTCCCTTTGATAGAGCTAAACGATCTGCCGTCCTTAATAAAAATAAAACAAAATATTACTTTCTAAATATAAAGATTCAACTTTAAAAGCTTTTGACGATTACATAGGACTAGTATTAAAAACACAAACACAGTCAAAGTGTGTAATTTGGTATGTACAAAAATTAAAATTACGCAAATATATAAGCATTACATCGCCAAACATTTTGAGTAATAGATATTTAATATTTTCATAATTTATTATCATCTATGGCTATCTTAATTTTATCCTTGATTTTACACCAAACAAAAACCTTAAAATGAAATGACATTTTTGACCCGGGCAGTAAAAAAACTTTCCAATTTGTTTTATATCTGCTTGGCATGCTGTGTGCAAAAGAAAAGCAATTGTCCTTAAAATGTCACTTGTTTTCTTTAAATGAGCGTAGATATTTACTAATTAAAAAACGAATCCAATTGTTTAAAAACTCTTTTTAAACATGCGAAAGGGTTTACTTTTATCAAGTTCCTTTTTTAGTAGTAGATATAGATAATGCTAAAGAACATTTATATGTATAGTGCAAAATCATTTTCTTATGTATGGACCAATTAATGCAGTATGGAGTTTTGGACAAAAGTAATGAATGTGTTGTAACAGTGGATAACACGGCATATACTTATTTTATAAAAACGTTACCTAGATCACACAACACTAGCAATGAATAAGTAATATACTTACCACATTTAAGTTGATGCCAGTATTTACCAGAGTTGGGAAGTATGCGAGTACTTTGTATTCAAGTACTGTACTCGAGTACTTTTTGTCTATCCAGTACTCTGTATACGACTACTTTCAAAATTTTGTATCCGGTATCCGTTTCCGAGACTAAAAATGAAAGTATCCGGTACTCGAGTACTTTTTCAGAACTTCCTATACTTTAATAAAAATTATTTACTTGAATTCTTGAATAGTTAGCGCCGACGACACATAGCAAACTAATCCGCAAGATATAAACTTGCAATATATTGTCTATAGTTTCAGTGGTGGACATAACGTCTGGTGAGTCCTTCCGCAAATTTTTAGAAAAGCCCAGGTAGGTTTTGGGCCTTTGGGAGCTTCTTTTTGAAAAGACTTTATTTCCAAATTTACACTCCTATCAAGTGTATTTTAATTTATACAGAAATTACAATGGAATTTAACAAGTGGTTACGTTATATTCATTAACGTTTTAACAATTAAAAATAATCAAAGTTACTTTTCACTAATTAATTAATTAAACTAAATTGAGTAGCTTGGACATCCAACAATGTTAAAGTTATAAAGCTCGAGACTGACTGGCCATCTTGGGTTCCTGAGGGTATTTATGCTATCCTTGCCCCTCACATTGCTTGTGGGAACTGCAGATCTCATGGCTGCTATTTCTTGATACAATACAAAGTATTACATTTTAATAATCTTAATTCTAATAATTGCTGTTTTATTGTCTACTGTGACCTGCACCTGCAGTGTCATGTTACGTCTGGAATACAAAGTATTCACATCCGTTCTCATATCTGGTTTATGAACTTCCATTAACCTTTTGCAATGTGTCCTTCACTTATACATTGTAATAATCTAACTTAAGATTTAATAATTTCATTTGATTACCTATATATCCTAATTTGGGGATTTGTAACTGGCCCTTTGTTTTAGAATCTTCAAAGCTTACAGTTAATATGCATTGCATGTAAACATGTAAGATTAATATTCATTGTCCGTTATTTGGTATTACACTTACCCAGACATCAAATATAATAATTATCACTATTTAATTAAGCATAATAAGTACAAAAGGAATGTGTAACGTAACCTACTTAAGAATGTTGAGAAATATTAAATGTTAACATACGAATAGCAAAAATTAAATGAACAACTTAAAATCTTATTTGATGGTAAATATATAAAGGAAAGAAGAAATACCTAAGTGGTTAAATTAAATCAAGAATTTATATCTTACAGCCTGCATCAAAAACGAGTAGTAAACTATAAAAGAATCTTCTCCTTTTAGTGGAAATAAACCTATCTATTATGATATCTATATCGATTGAAGTAGCGCGTTCACATTCAATGGACATTATAGCCAAGTATGACAATCGTTCTTGAGCAATGGTTAAACTGAGATAAGTTTTAATAATCTTTAATTTCGAAAAAGACCTCTCTGCGGTGGCGCTAGTTGCTGGCAGAGTCAGATATAGTTACAAAGCTGAACATACATCTGGTAAATTACTTACCAAAAAATTGTTCTTAATAAAAATAAAATTGGCTAGTTCTTTGATGCTGTTTAAATTGGTCAAAAAATTCCCAAAAGCGCTTCACAGTTGCATGATTTTATTAGAAAAGTTTGTAGAGAAATATTTGGCATACTTTTCTTGAAATACCTCAGCATATTTTACTATTTCCACCTCTGTCATTTCTAATATACGAGTAGAGTGTAAACAATAAAAATAATCGACTATAGTTTTAAAGCTGCTAAACCGAACAGACAATTGTTGAATAATAATATCTAGAGATGCATTATATGCAGTTACTATAAAATTTTGTAACGGATCTTGAATAGGATCATCAGTGGCCATTTCATCAAAAATCTTTCAACTTTTTTTATTCGTTTTTGTTTGAGAATGGTTGGAATTTTCCATTGCTGAGCCACATTAACCGCTTCATCATAAATAGTTTGAAAATTGTTTTTCATATTCTGAAATTTTCGTATTGTATGATCTAACATATTTTGTACCATTTCCATATCGATGTTTTGACTTTGCATTGATTTCGATACCAAGTTAACATAATTGGAAACATGCGATTAAAAAGTAAGCATGAGAACGAAATTAAAGGTTTCTTTTTTGTTTCTTAAGGAAATGTCTTCACTTTTTTCTACTTCTTTTGTTGTAAAAATAGTTATATTAGATAGGTACTTCAAAACTGATAATAAATTAATTTGAATAGACTTTACGCTGTCAAATCGCGAAACCCACCTTGATTGACATAGTTTTTTAAGTGTCAACGAAAATGTTTGATTATGATGCATTGCTGTATTTAATTTTTGCCGCCTTGGTAAACTTCACTAAAAAATATGTACAAGCTTTGAATGACATCATCAAATTTTTGTATATCTATATCTTTAACAGAATCGTTTAGTATTGGTTTTAAATTGTGAGCAGCACAATATCCGGCATTTGCTTGTCTTTGTCTTATTAACGATTTTCCTAAAACAATGATATATTATAGTACAAAACTGTGATAAGGACAAGCATGTTACACTGTTCACCACTCATATTTGCTGCACCTTGATATCCCTAGCCACGACATTTGTTTAGAGACAAGTTGTTCACGTCCAAAAATTTCAAAACTTCTTTTTCAAACTTTTGAGCTGACTGTCCTTTCATATGTATAAATCCCATAAACGATTCAGATATTTTTACTCATTATTCTTTAAATTTACATGTCGGAAAATTAGGCTTATCTGGTAAGTAAACATCTTGTGTTGTGTTTAATATAAGAGAATAAAACTGAGAATTTTCAATATCCTTCAAAATACAACTTTCAACTGAATTAGTAATGGTGGAAATTAATCCATTTTGTATGGTTTTACTAAGATAATAATAGTTTCTATTTTTCATAGTTGTGATATTTATTAAATGACTTTCAAGGACAGAATCGTATCTAGCTAATGACTTAACAACATTTAGAAATATTCCTTGATTTTTCATATCTTTCATGTCGCATAATTCATTAATATTTTCCGTGTGTCCTCGAAAAAGTAAGTTTGAAATTGCCAATATTCGCACAACATCTATTATTCTTTTTAGTACCTCTTTGCATGTTTTCATATTTTGAATTAATACGAAGTACACAATTTTTTTTTCAGACCAATTAGAATATACAATACATGCGTCAATGTGAATTTTACTATTTACATTTAATTTAATTTTTTTACTTAAACCTTGCCAATCATTAATTTTTCCGGTTGTCCACCCCGAAGAGGAAGAGAAACTAGGATTATCGCGGTTCGCAAATAACCGACAAGACTGACAGTATACTCCATTCAACATTTTAACAAAAATATCCAGATAGAGGAACGAATACCGAATTGTACTTTAAATAACAAATTAATAATCAAGAAAAACTTGTTTCATGCACTGTACTTGATAAAAGCTTTTTATCATTTAACATTTAGTAAAATGAAAACACAAAAGTTTACCTATCTAATTTCTGCTCCGTCTTTGTTATTTTATAGTAGTAATCCTCACTAAAAGATCTGCTATTCGCATCTTTTGGAAAAGGTCCTTTTGGTCTATTACAACCCCAATTAATACTTTTTAATTTTATAACATCGTTCATCTCTATCTTTGACGAGTCTATAAAATGACCTATATCGGTATAAATAAAAATCGCCAATTCGTCTTCATTACAATTATCAGAATCAGAAATAATGTTTTCTGGTTTATCTAAACAATCGCTGTCAACGAAATTAGAAACATTACTTCATTTATTTTAAAGTTTTCAACCTTGATCTGCATCTGCACTTCAATTAATGAACCACTCGTTCTAGGCAAATCGTGAATAGATTCTTCACCTATATCTACTTCAACAGATGGTTCAGCCAAATTAAAAGCAGGAGCTTTTTAAAAAATGCATCAATTTTTGATAGCTTCTATCTTTCTACCTCTTTTGCTTGTAACTGTTTCCGCTTTTGTGCTCCACTAAGATATTTTCTACTAGTTGTACTCATTTTCACAGTTCATACAGTTCAATGTATTACACTTTATACTATTGCAATTTCAAACACAAACAGAACTAAAGAATAAATTCATTCTGAGAATATCATACCTCAGACTAATATTGTTTATTTTGTAAGTCCAAAGATTGCATGGTCAATTGAAAATTCTGCGAACTGAAGTTATAGAGGTTGAGAAAAAGGATGTGTCTGTTTTACTATTCATGCATTATCCAAGTGAGAAGTGATACTGCCGTAGCCCTATCTGTACTCGCTTTTATGCTTATACCTGTTGTCAGTTACAGTATTGTATTGCCAATTTCTAAGAACTGATGGAACATTTAACAAACCACTGATACGCGCATGCATTGCTTGGTCTCTTTCACTAATCCTATTTTAAAATTTCAGAGTTGCCGTAAATTGAGAATTTTGACATACTATACTACATGTGTTAAAACATTATTAACAGTTGATTCTAATTTATTAATTTGATTATAAGTTATATTTCAAATAAAGCCGTCGTGGAAATTTTAGCCTTATACTTTTAAAACAAAATTATAATTTTCGGTGGGCGATGGGCCCCTCAATGGCTGGGGACCACCTGCATTGCGGGGTCTGCTGGGTCCTTATATCCGTTACTGTACAACTCTCATTCGTTTATTAGCTGATGTAAAGACTACAGATACAGAGAACATCTAAACGCCAAGGGTGCAATTATGTCGTGTTTTGTTTTGTGTGAATTGTCAAATGTTGGATATGCAGTAAGTATTGGAAACCAAGAAGTAAGTTTCTTTTTATTTTTACAAACTTAAATAACGATGTACAATTTCAAATAACAAAAACAAAAAAGGTTAGTTAATTTATTGGTAGCAGTTACAAGTTAGCAGTAGCGTGTGTACAATATGCCTGGATTCACTACTTTTATTGGGTTATTTATCCAGAAATATATATTTGAGTAAATAAATACCTAATACGGGTATAAACTATAAATACTATAAATATATAAAACTAAAACTGATATAGGCACCAAATGTTATGCTTATGACAGTTTTGCTAATGTAAGTTTATAAAGCTAATGATACACACATATATTAAGCGTGTATTACTGTGTTAGCATTGCCTACTTACTTGAAGTGTCATATGCACGTTCCTAGAGGGTTGTGGGAACAATTACTTTACCTATTGAATTCTCAAAGAATCCGTACTCAGTATCCGAAAAAAGGACTCGAATACTTGTATTCGAGTACATTTTTAGGGTAAAGTACTCGGACTTTTTTAAGAAGTATTCGAATACATTTTCAGTATCCGGTACTCGGTAAACGAGTACATTTTCATTGTACCCGTCCCAACTCTGGTATTTACCATGAACCATTCATCGTTCAGTGATTTTGGTTTTCTTAAAATGGTTGAAGGCACGCACACATGTTTTACCATTGTCATCTTTCTTGAAAAAAATGGCCGTGGATCCTTTTACTGATAGTTTCTGTTGAAATTGCAGCCTTACGTTTTAATCGTTTTGGTGTTCCATAGATAACTACTCAGATACGAAGAACAAAAGATTAATCTTTATATAAATACTGTTAGGCATATTTTTAAGAAAGATTTAGTTATACCCTAAAGCCTTTTTTAGTTTATTTTTCAACTTTGATTGAAAATATCGTGTGTAAAAGCTATCTAAGGAAACGCAAACTTCTTGCTCTTAAAAATACTTTTCGCAGATTGAGTAACACGAAACAAAAATTTTTAGAGCAGGAATAAAATGATATACAGAGTGCAATCACTTGTAAACTCCAGAAAACAATTCGAAAATGGGAGGTGTCCATTATTTAAATATGATTTAAACGTAATTGGTTTGGTTAGACCCAAAAAAGAACAACATTATCAGTATAGATGTAAGTTTTTATATATATGGTATTATTAAATTAGAAGTTGCTTCCTTCGGTTTCTAAACAAGGAAACATTAAGTTTGACATGACGAGCTCACAGTATTTAGCTATTTGTCACATAAAGAGTAATGTATTATTTTTCATGTAAAAAATACTGCAATACATTTTATAGCAATTAATGTTATAAATAATCCTTATATCGATATACTTTTTAACGTGTTACGTTCGGTATGGTCCATTCAAAGATCAGTTCTAGCACAGCCCGTGTTTCGAACCTTTAGTGCTCTTGAGGAAGTCGACTAATAAATCAACCTAAATAGATTCTTATTAACATTAATTTGATATATATTAATATTAGATTTGGTGTAACAAAACAGCTATTTACGGGCATGGACTATTTTCAAATTTAAATTGTGTTTCTATACAAGTCATATTAGTGGTTTTTTATATTTCTTACACAAATCTAAAGCATTAATGTCTTTCATTTCTACTGTCATCGCACAATTTAACTAGAAATATATGCAATATTTTAACGTTGCTTCTTTAGGGATATCTGACATATTACAACCAAAATCAAAGTTATTATAAGGTGATTTCGGCAATTAAAACCACTCAATAATAGAATGTATAATTATGTCTAAAATTTTAAAAATGAACTTAATTTTAAAGATTATTTCCAGATCATTATTTGTTTGATCAACATTCTCTAACTCTAACCTTATTTCTCTTTTATGTTTTCGAGTTCTAAAATGTGGAGACAATGTAATTTATGCCTTTACTCAACTCAGTAAATCTTTAACCTGAGAGAAACCCTTTTTAAATTGATCACAAGACCAGCAGGAGCTTTTCCACGCACGTGTGCGAATGAATTGCCCCCTCTTCCAAGGTACCTATACATGAGTAATTTAAAATCAAATGAACTTGAAAAAACATTAAAAGGAGTACCATTTTAATAGCAATGAACTAAATGAAATATATATATATATATATATATATATATATATATATATATAATATATATATAAGTAGTTTTTACACAAGGTAAGTTGATAAATACTTACGTATTGAAATTAATAAGATGAAATAATAACTTAGACTTTTTAAGTAAAGCCCAAATGATCATTTCAAATCGAACTAGTAATCGAAAGAAGGAAAATATAAGCCTTGGACAGGATTTGAACCTGCATCTCAGTTTTGCCGGAACTTTGCGTTATCCAATTACGCTACCGAGGCCGATGGCTATAATTGGGAAATTTACAAATCTAAATCGTGTACAGTACCATATTTACACCTAACTTTCAATTACGTTTAGCATTTTTGTCAATCATATCTGAAATTGTCAAGTTTTTGACTTATGTCAGATATAGACAGGAAGCAACACTCAAAATCACGGCTATAAGCACGGCAAAATCACGGCTTATAGCCGTGATTTTGAGTGTTGCTTTCTGTCTATATCTGACATAAGTCAAAAACTTGACAATTTCAGATATGATTGACAAAAATGCTAAACGTAATTGAAAGTTAGGTGTATATATGGTACTGTACACGATTTAGATTTGTAAATTTCCCAATTATAGCCATCGGCCTCGGTAGCGTAATTGGATAACGCACAGTTCCGGCAAAACTGAGATGCAGGTTCAAATCCTGTCCAAGGCCTTATATTTTCCTTCTTTCAATTACTAGCTCGATTTGAAATGATCATTTGGGCTTTACTTAAAAAGTCTAAGTTATTATTTCATCTTATTAATTTCTATATATATATATATATATATATATATACTGCTGCCGTTTTTTTTTTTTCCTTCTCCAACTTTATAATTACCAAGCTCCAAGTTAGGTGTCTGCAAAACAAAGTCTTCCGACGTAACTAGGGGTCTATTCCTTGGGTAGAGCTATGAGCAATGGGGGTAAGTCGAAATCTGTGGGGGTCACACTCAAACTAAAACAAACAGGCGCCACCAAGTCCAGATTGATTCATGTTAATGGCATGGCAAATTTCTAAGGGCGGACGTGGAGACCCAAAGAAAAAAAAATCGCCTTCGCTGACAAAAACCTGTCTTAACAGAGTAAGACGCTGTTCCTGTAAGGAAGAATAATAATTAAGTCACATAGAAAATGGGAACACTGTTTGTGTCCCTCAAATATGCCTAAAATGCAAAAGGATATTTTCTACATAAGGGTAGCATCAAAATTTAATTCTTATTGCTTTTTGGTTGTCAGGTCTGATCAAACTAGATCAGAATAAAAAGACTTTAAGCGTGGATTATTAATTTACTGGAAAGAATTTTTTTTGTTTCTGTAAATAAAATTCAATGCAATAAAATTAAATGAATACTTGAATTACTTGAAAAATTAACGTAAGGTTTATCAACTTGATTCTTACTCAAATATATTACAACACAATGTGACTGGTTACACTAATGTTTTCTAACCCATTCAGATCTGTTTAGGTCAGTTACAAATTAATATACAAAATTTCTCGTTAAGTTAAAAGTACTAAAATCGATTTGAAGTCGAAATGTTCACGAAGATATTCTCTTTTTTATCAAAGGTGGTAGTAATGTAATACTAAACATCTGCTTGCAATGGTGCAATTGTTGACAGCATATTTCAAACAAACAAGTGATGTAGCCGCAGCTGTTATTTTATGCTGAAGCCACGTGTTGTCACATATCTACTAAACTAAGTAAAATTTAAATTTGATACTGGAGAAACCAGCTCAGCAACAAATAAACTGAATAACAAATTCGTACTTTTATGTAACAAAACAAAATAACGTGCTTTCAGAAGGAAGCACAGAAGAATTCCTTAAAGCTACTACGAACCAAACCCCGGGCTGCTTTCCTTGGCTAGATTGGGAACTGCATCGCCGTGCGGAATCTGCAACTAATTATTCCTGCTTTCCATCCTCTAAATACAGGTGTTGAAGTGAAGTGGGTTTCTTAACATTGATTCAAATTCGTCTAATCTTAGTTGTAACTTTAAGTTTGCGTTCCTAAGCCTTGCGTGTAGCTAATTTTCTTTACGTAGTTTTATAAGTTTTCGTTGCGTAGTTTGTAAGTCTTCGTTGCGCTAAACAAATTTTCAAATTAGATACTATGATAATGAGTATACATTACCAACCGTTACTCAGAAAGTGTGTCTCACAATTAATGCGACCCGCAGGTCACTCGCCATTGTCTTCCTAAACATGTTGTTGCTGCTTTTACCTAACGACGAGTGCCTCTCCCGCGTTCTTGCATGGTGGGAGGGTCCCGAGGGGGGTTGTCAATCCTCTCAACGCGCGTGCAAGTGGCTGTGGAATACACCGACATCCAAAACAAATAGACTAACGAATCTAGATACTGTTTTAATGTAAAAATTTGATTGTTACCCGTATTACTACTTTAGTTAATAAAGGTGTTTTAATATTCGTTGTACCTTTAATGAAGAGAATTATTAATTCGAAAATAAAATTGTTACACTACCCCTTTCCTAAAAGAAAAAATTTTTTTTTTTTAAGGAATAAACTTCAAATATAACAAATACAAAAAAAATTTTTTTATATTATAATTATACTAGCCTTTCCTATCTTCCTATTTATCAATGCAATTTTTATGAATTTATTCAAATGGGGGAGACAAATATTTACAAATGCGAGTGTGTTGGTAACTACGTGTACCTGACGTCCATCGGGAGACAAAATCGGGGAGTCACAATCGGTATTAATCAAAATCGGGAGGGGGTCAAATCAGAAAGTCAAACACTCCACGGAACAAAAAAATTCAAATTCACAATAATTCTTTAACTTGAGGTTTTTACTTCTAACAAGGCTAATATTTACTACCTGTAACCAAACATTTTACAATTTATTTCAAATTCCACAAAAAACTTCACTTCCTGGAGCTCAATTAGCTCTCCTCTACAAAAAGGAATGCTTGCTCATCAAAACAGCATAACTATTCAAAATATTATCACTATAAGGTGACAATCAAAGCTAAGGTAACCTAACCATAAGGCTACTTAACAAATTCAAATACAAAATATTATCACTTTATTACAAAGAGATAATCAAAACGAAGGTAACCTAACCATAAGGTTATTTAACAAATTCAAATACAAAATATTATCACTTTATTACAAAGAGATAATCAAAATGAAGGTAACCTAGCCATAAGGTTACTTAGCAAATTCAAATACAAAATTGAACCAGATAGGGCTGTAATCTCCTACGCCCTACTGATTATCCTATCACTAAGTTCCAACAAACAACAGATCTCATTAGTGATGGACTAAATGGTGAGACTCACCAAGCCAACTTTTGACCTTATCAAACCAAAGAATTTCGAACGGTCAAAAAAACAAGGAAAGAATAAACTAATATTCTCTCTACCTAGATATGTAGAAATCAGGACTAACAATTAAATAGCCCACCTACTTCTACATTGTAAAGATATCTGTTAAAGACATCTTCTAAACACATCTCCGAATAACGCGCGAGCAAAAAGACCAGCGTGCACACCAAGGCACACCTCAAACCTACAAAACCTACAAAACCTACAAAATCTCTAACCACTTATTTCACTTTTCAAACAAAATACTCAAAATTAGTGAAACGACACTAAATCAAAAATCGGAATAAAACAAAGCAAACCACTACTGTATTACTTAACATCAAAGAGATGACCGGACCGGAACTAATCGTCAGGATCATCATTTTCATTTGGATACGATGCTTCAACTGGTTTCAAGTCCTTCACGTGCCATTTCCCTGCTCTAGTTCCATCTTCGTTCTCTAACTCGTACACTAAATTGGAATGTTTTTTTCGAACTCTACTCAAAACAAACTTCGGCGCTAACTTAGCGGAGAATTTATCACTAGCACTCGAGAGGACCTTATTAGCTCTCCAAACACACTCTCCGACTCGGAATGAAATGTCTCTTCTCCTAAGATTGTAGCGTTTACTCGAACGTTGATAAGCTACATGCAAATTTTCACGGACATTTCCAAAAATATCAAACAAAAGTTGACGATCCAGAACATAAGACGGTCTACTGCTGGAGAAGACATCAACATCCTCACCAGGTTTAAAATTATCATTATAAGCTTTTCCACTTAAGGGTACCTGACGACCAACGACTAAAAAATTTGGAGAATAGTTGGTGGACTCATGTTTTGCTGAGTTGATTGCGTATTGGATCTTTGATATCTCATTATCCCACGTATCATGTCCTTCTACGTATGAACGGATTGCTGTACCAACTGTCTTATTGATTCTTTCCACAAAATTGCATTGGGGAGCATAAACAGCATTATACCAAATCTTTTGAATTTCGTACCTTGCACACAAAGCTTTAAAAATACGTCCAATTAATTGTGGACCATTATCACAAATAACAAACTGTGGTACACCGTAGACAAGAAATACTTTTTCCTCCAAAAATTTCTCAATCAAATGTGCCGTGGCACTACGCAAAGGTTACAAAATCGAATACTTCGAGAACCAATCACCAACAACTAAAAGCCATTTATGTCCGCGTTTGGAACGAGGAAACGGACCCATCAAATTCTCCTTTCCCATCATCCCAAGGGGGCCTTTATTGGGTGGTTTTTGAGCACCACAAATCAAACATTTCCTACAAAATTTACGTACGTCAAAGATCATCTTTGGCCAATAATATAATTCTTGGACACGAGACAAAGTTTTTAAAGAACCAAAATGTCCTGCTGAAGGGGGGTCATGACATGATTTAATGACATCTATACGCTGAGATTTTGGCACTAAGTACTTCCACTCTACAACATTCGCCGAATGCGGTAATAGGGAAGGTATAAACTTATAAATAAACCCATCTTCCACTTTCCATTGTGGGTAGCTTTTGGGCGACAACAAAATTTTCTTTCTCAAAGATTCATACCACAAGTCTACGCCATCAAGTTCAATCTCTACTAAATTAACTTCTGGATTTTCTAAGGGAACACCACGACTAAGACAATCTGGGACTATATTAAACTTTCCTTTCCTATGCACCAAATCAAATGAATGTTGCCTTAATCGAACTGACCATCTGGCAAGTTTTCCAGTTGGATTCTGAAGATTACTCAACCAAAGTAACGAAAATGATCAGTGACAACTGTGAAGCGAACTCCTTCCACCCACGGACGAAATTTCTCAATTGCAAAGATAACTGCTAAACACTCTCTTTCTGTGGTGGAATAATTGCGCTCTGTACGGCTCAGGGTTTTACTTGCGTACGAAATTACACGCTCTTCTCCTCTTACATTTTGTATCAAAACAGCTCCTAACCTAGTGTTGCTTGCGTCACACTCAACAATAAAGGGTGCCGAGTAGTCTGGCTGCGAAAGAAGAGGTGCAGAAACTAATGCTTGCTTGATCCGCACAAATGAATTTTCTGCTTCCGCACTCCAGTTTACAGTTTGACCTTTTTTCTTACTCCTAATGAGGTCATTGATAGGCGAAACTAATGATGAAAAATTCTTTATAAAGTGACGGTACCAGCTGCACATTCCTATAAACCTTTTAATCTCCGTTGTGGTTTTCGGACGAGGAAAGTTAACCATTGCCGACACCTTATCGGGATCTGTACGAAGTGAGTTAGAACCTACTATATAACCCAAAAATTTAAGAGTCTTTTTAAAAAATTCACATTTACTTATGTTTATAGTAAGGTTAGCTTCTTTTAAACGTTGCTTAACCTCTACCAATAACTTTAGGTGTTCCTCAAAAGATGACGAACATAATATTATGTCGTCCAAATAGCAAAATACATGGGGTTCAAAACGTGGACCAAAAATTGCATCTACTAAACGCTGTTGTGTCTGCGCAGCATTCTTCAATCCAAATGGCATGCATGTAAATCTAAATTGTCCTCGTGAAATAACACTGAAGGCAGTCTTATCCTTAGACCACTCACTAAGAGGGATTTGCCAAAACGATTTTCTCAAATCAAGTGATGAAGTGTAGTTCGCACCTCTCAACATATTGAGAATTTTATCTACGTTCGCAAGGGGGTACGAATCATGAACAGTTAAGTCGTTCAGGGTTCTACCATCAAAACAGAAACGATATTCTCCATCTGCTTTCTTAACCAACAAAACTGGAGAGGACCACGGACTAGTACACGGTTCTATAACTTTAAGTCTAAGCATGTCGTCCAACTCCTCATTCAATATCTTACTCATATATGGTGACATGACATATGGTTTCTTATGGAAGGGTTTGGCATTGCCTGTGTCTATGTCCATTTCAATTAGGTGAGTTCGTCCCAATCTATCGTCGCTGCTAATCTCACTAAATGAGCTTATCAACTCTTGTGCTTGCACACATTGAGCATCTGAAAGGTCATGTAAACCAAATAAGGAATCTTTAGTGTTCAAAGGGATGGAAGACGAACCTATATACCCAATGTCGTTCCCAATGTTACTTTGGATAAACCAATTATTACTTCTAAAATCAGCAACTACACCAAATAATTTTGCAAAGTCACTACCGAAGATAAAGGTGTGAGGTAGGGACGGAACCACTAATGCATTAAGGATACGGCAGTCATTACCTATACAAATTGGCAAATCAACTGAGCCTACAACAGACTTTATTGAACCATCAGCTGTAGTAATACCTGTTTTTGCTGAACTAAAAATTTTAAGTCTAATTTCCTAATAATTGAAAGAGCTAAGGATCCTACCACTGAGGTAGTGCATCCCGAATCTAGAAGACCGGTAATGTCTCTATCCATTAACTTCACCATAATGTAAGGTCGATTATCACACTGCTTCTCAATGAACAAAGTATTATTCCTAGGCTTCGGAGAGTCCTGACAAAATTTTAACAACTGTAAGCCATCTCGACCACTCGTCTTTACAAAAGTATTTTTCTTGTTTACAAATCATAACCATGGCCTTATTACGCGGAACAGGATGCCGACCACTATGCGCCTGCCGCCTTACTGGTTTTTTGAGCATTGTGGACATGACGTAGCCTTAACGCCTTTTCGACCACATCCAAAACAAAAATCTTTCTGGTTGCTCTACAATCTCTAAACCAATGTCCACTACGGGAGCAATTCCAACAAACAAAATTATTTCTCTTGTCGGGACTAAAGGAATTACAAACTGAGGACTCCAAAGAGCTCTTATCCGCTACTGTTACTTGGGGATTAACTAATTTATTCTGAAACACCCTACTCTTAACAGCACAAACTTTTCATTCAACCTAGGATGTTTGTTCTCAAATGGATGCTTAGAGGGTTGCAAATCTTGTTAGGTTTACTAGAAGATGCTGAAACCAAGTTTAGTTTCATCAAAGAAGCTTCTTCTAACCTTTTACACAAATTTACTAAGGTAGACAAATCTTGAATGTCCGACAATGCAAGTGCTGACATATATTCAGGAACCAAATTTCTCCTTATCATCTTAACTTTAGTAACTTCTGCTGGCTCGTTGGTCAGTCTACTAAACAGGGTTTGCATATGCGCGACAAATAAAATAATCCTTTCGTCTTTACCTTGACGACGATTTCTGATCTTTTCCCAAATGTCATCATCTGAAGAACCGGGTAGAAAATCTTCCTTAAACGTTCTAACAAGGAGTTCCAGTCTCTCAATGAATTTTTACTGTTCTAAACCAAACTAAAGCGTCACCCACAAAAAGTTCACATGCTGATCCAAATAAATCAGCATCGGATACCTTACGAGATTGTGCTAAATCACTAACTCTATCTAAAATGAATATAGTTGTTTGGGATCACCTGAGAATTTTACAGGCCATGAACCTATAGGTACGGAAGGCGTTACATACGAAGTCGAATGAATAGGTGCACTAGCAACTGAAGGAGATACTACAACGGACCGATCCAAATAGGTGGACTCTGTACTTTTATTGATTTTATCGTATAACTCAGCTTCAAGGGTTAATATCGTTGCTACCGTCTCATTTCTGAACTTACTTGCTTCCTCGGAATTTATTGAAGGAATTTTCATGCGCTTAACTCGCCCCGAAAGGTGGTTTAACCTTGAACAAGCTCTCCTAAAAATTAAGTCTAATGAGTCACCTTCAAATTCGGACACAACATTACGAACTGACTCGACTGAAATTTCTTTACTATCCGTTGCAAAGTCTACTTCATAACACGAAAGATCAATCAAACAACCAGGCTTATCTATTTCTTTAGCTAACAATCTACCTAAAATTTTCCTTTTCTCCAACACTGGTCTCTCACTCACCACTCCTCTGATTCTCAGCTCATACTCCAATTCTTCTTTAAGTAGACAAACAATTTGGAATTTTTCCGACATGATTACTCAAGCCTAATGGAATCAAACCGATAAATCTAACTGATCTGAACCTTACAAAAGTTATCAAAACAAATTCGTACTACTAAAGGCAAAAATCAAAAGGTGTTTTTGGTAAAATAATTTTTGCCAAAACAATATCAAAAAAAATTATATGGGGTCAAAACAGAACGAAAGTCAAAAATAAATTCGACCAAGTTAATCAACTGACTGTATGGGGGTTAATGTTACAACCAATTTTTCAAACAACCAAACTTCAGTGCAAGACAGACTTTGAACTAACCATTTTCAACGCAACCAAATTTTAAGTAAACTAATTTCGAAATACATTAAATTATGAACAAACAAATTTCTAGCTAAATCAAATTAGGAACAAACAAATTTTGAAGTAAATCAAATTATGAACAAACAAATTTCGAGGTAAATCAAATTATGAACAAACAAATTTCGAGGCCCCAAACGTTGCCGGCGCCAGTGCTGCCGTTTTTTTTTTTTTTCTTCTCCAACTTTATAATTACCACGCTCCAAGTTAGGTGTCTGCAAAACAAAGTCTTCCGACGTAACTAGGGGTCTATTCCTTGGGTAGAGCTATGAGCAATGGGGGGGTAAGTCGAAATCTGTGGGGGGGTCACACTCAAACTAAAACAAACAGGCGCCACCAAGTCCAGATTGATTCATGTTAATGGCATGGCAAATTTCTAAGGGCGGACGTGGAGACCCAAAGAAAAAAAGATCGCCTTCGCTGACAAAAACCTGTCTTAACAGAATAAGACGCTGTTCCTGTAAGGAAGAATAATAATTAAGTCACATAGAAAATGGGAACACTGTTTGTGTCCCTCAAATATGCCTAAAAATGCAAAAAGGATATTTTCTACATAAGGGTAGCATCAAAATTTAATTCTTATTGCTTTTTGGTTGTCAGGTCTGGTCAAACTAGATCAGAATAAAAGACTTTAAGCGTGGATTATTAATTTACTAGAAAGAATTTTTTTGTTTTTGTAAATAAAATTCAATGCAATAAAATTAAATGAATACTTGAATTACTTGAAAAATTAACGTAAGGTTTATCAACTTGATTCTTACTCAAATATATTACAACACAATGTGACTGGTTACACTAATGTTTTCTAACCCATTCAGATCTGTTTAGGTCAGTTACAAATTAATATACAAAAATTTCTCGTTAAGTTAAAAGTACTAAAATCGATTTGAAGTCGAAATGTTCACGAAGATATTCTCTTTTTTTATCAAAGGTGGTAGTAATGTAATACTAAACATCTGCTTGCAATGGTGCAATTGTTGACAGCATATTTCAAACAAACAAGTGATGTAGCCGCAGCTGTTATTTTATGCTGAAGCCACGTGTTGTCACATATCTACTAAACTAAGTGAAATTTAAATTTGATACTGGAGAAAACCAGCTCAGCAACAAATAAACTGAATAACAAATTCGTACTTCTATGTAACAAAACAAAATAACGTGCTTTCAGAAGGAAGCACAGAAGAATTCCTTAAAGCTACTACGAACCAAACCCCGGGCTGCTTTCCTTGGCTAGATTGGGAACTGCATCGCCGTGCGGAATCTGCAACTAATTATTCCTGCTTTCCATCCTCTAAATACAGGTGTTGAAGTGAAGTGGGTTTCTTAACATTGATTCAAATTCGTCTAATCTTAGTTGTAACTTTAAGTTTGCGTTCCTAAGCCTTGCGTGTAGCTAATTTTCTTTACGTAGTTTTATAAGTTTTCGTTGCGTAGTTTGTAAGTCTTCGTTGCGCTAAACAAATTTTCAAATTAGATACTATGATAATGAGTATACATTACCAACCGTTACTCAGAAAGTGTGTCTCACAATTAATGCGACCCGCAGGTCACTCGCCATTGTCTTCCTAAACATGTTGTTGCTGCTTTTACCTAACGACGAGTGCCTCTCCGCGTTCTTGCATGGTGGGAGGGTCCCGAGGGGTTGTCAATCCTCTCAACGCGCGTGCAAGTGGCTGTGGAATACACCGACATCCAAAACAAATAGACTAACGAATCTAGATACTGTTTTAATGTAAAAATTTGATTGTTACCCGTATTACTACTTTAGTTAATAAAGGTGTTTTAATATTCGTTGTACCTTTAATGAAGAGAATTATTAATTCGAAAATAAAATTGTTACAATACATTACTACGATAAACAAGTGTTCCATGATCTGGGCGCCCAATAATTGCTACGACTTCCTTGCTTAAAAACCTCCTTAAAAGCTCTACTTATCAAATTTTCCACGGTTGCTCTGCTCATTTTTCTGAAAATAAACTATCTGCACTAAAAATCCTGCTACGATAAATACACACCATTTGTTTACACTCTAATTAAAAAGAATATACAAGCCAAATCAAATTAGACTGCTCCTTCACACCTCATTTTACAAGTTATATACATCCACCCTGTAATACTCCCTTATACAATAACATTCCAAGCTCAATATTTACACACGATAATATATTTTGTATTCATTGAAAGCAAGTAATAGGTCTTCAACACAATTCTTCCTCTATCTCTGTTTCAATACAAACTCATAGAAAAAGCTTGACCTTTAGTGCCAATTTTGCACACGAATATTTAAATAGACCCTCTTACCTCGTACATAATATCAAATATTCCATACTTCATATTTCAAAATGAAAAATAACTCCTTTTTTGTACACCAAATACCATAATAATAATAATAATAATAATATATATATATATATATATATATATATTGCTGTGATATTTTATTTAGGGTCAACGAGTCCCTACGATTGTTTTATTTATTTTTAGCCCCACAGTTGGGCAGACCATAAAATGCTGTGATACTTCTCCAGCCCCTACGATGGGCACCATAAAATGCTGTGATATTTTCGCCCCACGGTTGTGCATGTCATAAATTGCTGTGATAACCTCTTTTTATTAATCAAGCACTTGTAAAATGTTAAGTTATAGATCTCTTTTGCCTCAACTAGCTGATTCAATTAAATAAAGCAAATTTACAATACACAT
Source organism: Platerodrilus igneus (assembly GCA_036346225.1). Lineage (NCBI taxonomy): Eukaryota > Metazoa > Arthropoda > Insecta > Coleoptera > Lycidae > Platerodrilus > Platerodrilus igneus. The sequence continues at coordinate 6,011,294 of JARFIW010001513.1, read as the reverse complement.
TATGATGATTTACAACCCTTTTATAATCTTCTCCTTTTCAGAATATTTACATATGCCAGATTTAAGAAATTGGAGCCAGCAAAACAAGCCTTTTGTTATATTTAGAGACTTTTTGAAACGTTTCAAGATGCCTATTGCCTTTCATAAATTTATAAAAGAAACCCCGGTTTTGTTGTCTCTTACATTATTGAATTAACAGTTTACAGAAATAAATTATATCAATATATTTAACCTGGAGTGGTTCAGTAGTTTCTGTGCATTCCCAAGAGCTTTCGTATCCAGTCTGAATGTTTAGAGTTGAATTTGGAAGTCGACATCAAAACCAAAATACTATCCAAATCGTTATTCAAAATCCCATAAGTTAATTTAATAAAAGATTTTCCATCTCCGTAATTAACAAAACAGTAATAGAGCATTTACCATGTCAGTGATTATCCATATTAATTTAACAGGAGGTAATCTCCAGAGTCATATTCAAAGCCCTGTTTTATTTATTTTAGAAATTGTATAATTTTACTAAATCTGGTTTACTTACGTCTATAATAGATCGGCTTACTTACACAATTTTTACACTTTTATAAAATGGTTTTTTACTTTACTTTTGTTTAACTGGTTACGTGAATAATTTAACACTTTTGAGTATCATGACAGCCCAGTTTCAAATGTATACTAACTCGTTGCTCAATTGTTATCGTATTTATAGGTCTTGCCCCTTTGTTTGCTATTCGTCGTTTTCACGTGTTGGGTCGACACCATTTGTCTTATCTCTTGTGTACTCCGAAAATTTTACTAATTGTATAGTTCAAATACTTGGAAGAACGCTTAAATTGTCACGTATTCATTTATATAACCGTACATTTAATTTAGAAATCCCAGGAATTTTCGTTTATTAAATTACGTATCATTGTTATTTGCTTATTCTAATCTAAACAGACATAAATTTGGTATTTGTTTATTTCTTAGTTAACTTGGATTTTTGAACAAATGTAATACTTTATGTCACGTACAATTTATTCAAATAATGCATAATTTTTGCCTGCGTATATGATGATATATTTAACGCACTTGAATATTTATCTAGCCAATTCATACATGTTTTTCGTTGATTTAATTTTGACGCATTTCTTTACATTTTTAAATCTTATCTTTGCTCGTAATTACTCTTGGATATGCGTTTAATCCCTTGTATTGTTATATACAGTGTGCGCTCAACTAACAATATGTATAGTGACCTATTTACTCTTCTAATGTCTGTAATTATGTGCTTTTGTTATTTGAAAGTTTCTTTTGTTTATTCTACGACCCCTATGACTTAACCTACCCCTAAATTAACCCTATAATTATAGCAATATATATAAATATATATACAGGGTGCCCTATTTCTTACACGTTGTATGGGTAACTCTGTTATTTGTGACATTAGAGAAAAGGTTAAATGGGAAAACTAGTGCAGTTTTTAATGCCGAGTTCAGCCATGAAGAGATAATTAACATACAGGGTGTAGCACAAGCGTTATACCAAAATAACGAAATTTTGTTCTTTTCTGTTTTGCTTCGTGGCTCATTTATTGTGATAGATACAGTAAAACGTTGTAGATCTTTTTTACATTATTTTGAAAGGAGAATAAGATAAACTTATTTGTTTTTACATGGCCTTGGTCATGTTCGAGTAAATAAGTGAGGTTATGTTTATTTAAATGGAAACCATCCATGGCGGTAGCTCTGATAGAAAGGCATTTTTTTTCTCTTTTCAGTGATGTACTACAGTGTACATGTTCAACATAAAAATTTTTGAAAAGATTTTGTTTTTATGAAATACGAAACTTTGTATTAAATAATATGTGAATATTTGAACTGATTTTAAGAATCAAGTAGCCATATGACACATAACAATAGATTTCACTTGTTTAAATAACAGAAATTAGATAGTACAGTTATTTTGTATTTATACGTACATTATTTTCTTCTAAGAGATAGAATGTCCTATACAAATTAAGAAAATAATGACATGCTCTTTTGCTACTATTCTTCGAATCGTAACACACGTGCAGCAGCAGATTTGTACTTTGAAAGATACTTGGAAAGTAAGCAACCACACTGTCGGATATTTAGCAAACTTGAAAATAATCTTAAGGCATATGGTGCATTTACCAAACCTAAATTCTTACGAAAATGTTGAAACGAATGTGTTGGCGTTTGTTAACTATAAACCAGAATCTTCTACTGCCGAAATTGCAAACCACTGTGCAACTTCTAAGGAAACTGTGAGGTGTACTCTGAAAAGTCGGAAATATCATCCCTATCACTATTCTACTTCGAATACATTGTATCCAGTGGATAATCAAAGACGGATAGCATTTTGTCGTTGGTACTTTAATAAATGTGAAGAGGATTCATATTTTTGGAGAACCATTATGTTTACTCACGAGACTAAATTTACAAATAACGGAATATTTAATCGGTATAACAAAGTATTTTATTCTCAAGAAAATCCTAAACTTGTGCGTGAATCCAGAGATCACATCAATTTTGTATTAATTGTTGGTGTGGAATATTTTGTGGAAAAATTATTGGACTTTTTTTATAACGACAACTTCACCGCTGCAAATTACTAAAATTTCTTAAAACACCAACTGGAAGAATATTTGGATGAAATACCTATCAACATCCATTACAGACTAAAGTATTTCCAACACGATGGTGCCCCTGCACACAGTGGTACATCAGTGAAGCAATATTTAACTGATTGTTTTGAGCACGTGATTGGTAACAAAATGGAAATTGATTAGCCTTCTCGTTCACCACAACTTACGCCATTAGATTTTTATTTGTAGAGTGATTTAAAAAATAAAGTGTATTATACTACTCCTCAAACGCCGGAGGATTTAATAGCTAGAATCCAAACAACAATTGCAAGCATTGATGCACGCACAATAGAAAAAGCACTTCGTAATGTTAAAAAACTATGTGAGCTTGTGCCTTCAATAAAATGGTGGGCACTTTGAACACACTTTGAAGTGATATTATATTTAATATTTTTAACATAATTTGTTTTTGATATTTTTGTTACGTCATGCATAAGTATTTTATTATTTAATACCAAGTTTCGTATTTCATAAAAACAAAATTTTTTCAAAAATTTTTATGTTGAACATGTACACTGTAGTACATCACCGAAAAGAGAAAAAAAATGTCTGTCTATCAGAACTACCGCCAATTATGGTTTCCATTTAAAAAAACATAACCTCACTTATTTACTAGAACATGACCAAACCCATGTAAAAACAAATAAGTTTATCTTATTCTCCTTTTAAAATAATGTAATAAAGATCTACAACGTTTTACTGTATCTATCACAATAAATAAACCACGAAGCAAAACAAAAAAGATCAAAATTTCGTTATTTTGGTATAACGCTTTTGCCACACCCTGTATGTTAATTATCTCTTTATGGCTGAACTCAGCATTAAAAACTGCACTAGTTTCCCCATTTGACCTTTTCTCTAATATCACAAATAACAGAGTTACCCATACAACGTGTAAGAAATAGGGCACCCTGTATATATATATATATATATATATATATATATATATATATATATATATATAGAAGAAGGACAAAAATACAAAAATAGATCAGACGAAAAAGGAAAACACAGATATACAAAGCCATAAAATGGGAATTTAACCGCAAATGCAAAAAAGCTAAAGAACAATGGATTGACAAACAGTGCAAAGAGGTACAAACTAAGATGAAGTTAGGAAAGACAAGCGAAGCATACAAACCAATTAGAATAAATTTTAAGGATATAAAACCGTATAGCAAAAATATAAGGGCCGCGAGAGTATACGTCATTATAGAAAATGTAGAGAAAGTGGTAAGATGGCAGGAATACATACGGAAATTATATGCAGGAGAAGAACTAACAGCAATAAAACAGGAATCAGACATTGAAAATGATGACTTGGGATATGCTATACTGCGAGATGAGTTTGAATTAGCATTAAAGGGTCTGAAAAATGGTAAGGCGCCGGGTACAGATAAGGTGCAAGCAGAAACTCTAAAAACCGTTGGACAAACAGCAACAGAAAGTCTCTTCCAACTTGTAAACTATATGTTTGACAAGCGAGATACGCAAAGATCTCAAACGTAACATCATAGTAACCATGCCAAAAAGAGAGGAGCGGATAGATGTGAAAATTTTCAAAAAAAAGTCTGACAGCCCGCGTGTCAAGAATATATATTAGAATTGTACAAAAGCGAATGGAAAAACGAGTTGAAAAAATACTAAGAGAAGACCAATTTGGGTTTAGGCGAAACAGGGGAACACAGGAACACATTTTAGCTCTGAGGGTGACAATAGAAAAAACAATAGAAAAGGGGAAAAGCGTGAATATAGGGTTTGTAAATCTGGAAAAAGCATTCGACAATGTAAAATGAAAAAACATGTTCGAAATACTCAAAAAGTTTGGAATTAATTTTTGGAACAGACGGATAGTACATAGCTTATACAAAGAACAAACAGCGGTAATAAAATTAGAGCAAGAACGTAGAAAAGCAAATATTAGGAGAGTGGTGAGACAGGAATGTGCGCCTTATCCAAATTAATTTTTAACTTGTACATAGAAGAAGCAATGAATACCGTCAACTGCAGGAAGACATTTAGAATTACTATGCAGGGACAAAAGATTGATACGCTTAGATTTGCAGAGCGATATTAGCATCTGGCAAAGAAGAGTTAGAAGCTGCTCTTAATGAAATGGACACAGTTCTACCAGAGAGATGGGGTATGAAAATTAACAAAAATAAAACGAAAGTTCTAGTATGCAAAGGATGGGAAAGCCAAATAACGCAAGATAAAGAAACACAAAAATATAAAACAAAGATTAGCACAAGGTTGTGCTACATTTAACAAGAACAAGCAACTACTGTGTCCAAAGACAGTAGACAGTAGACAGTAGGAGAAGCGGACAAGAAAAAAGTAGAAACCTTTGAAATGTGGTGCTACAGACGTATGATGAAGATACGGACAGAGAAAGGTAAGAACAAAGATGCACTAGACATGATAGAGAAAGGAGGAAATATGTTTAAAATAGTAACAAATAGATGAAATAGTATGATAAGCTACATAGTCAGACATGAGGGAATAGTGCGGAATATATTAGAAGCAGAAATAGGAAAAAGGAGAAATAGAGGTAGACATAGGTTAGACTATTGCACACAGATAGTGAAAGATGTAGGCTGCAGGAATTTCAGGGAAGGCTAGCTCAGAATAGAAATCAATAGAGGTACGCATCCAACCAGTCCCCAGATGAATAAACTAATGACGAAAAAAATAAATGTAGTTAAACATGATGATTATTATAAACAACTACAAGTATTGATTTTGCAATATTCTCAACTAATGTTAATTGTACGAAAGTATTTTCTGAAAAACTATTAATTTGGGAAATAGCTAAGTGTTGAGAGATCTTTGGCAGCCACAGGCTGTTTGCACCCTTTTACATACCACTGTATATCGGGAAAATAGGGTATATAACATTAAAACAATAGAAGATGACTGAACTGCATCTAACAAAAAAGAATAACGGATATGTTCAAAGACAACAAACATAGAGACCAGAAGAAAATTGTTCAGAGCATATGTGTGGAGCACAGTACAGTAGTCTATGAAATAGGGGCAGTAAAAAAAGCAGACAGAAGCCTTCTGGAGTGTTGTGCTTCAGCTGCATAGGGATGATAGCATGGACAGACAAGGTCAATAACAAATAAGTTATAGAAGTAGTAGAGGAATAAAGATATCTGTGGAAAACAAAAAATTAGAAAAATAGAAGGACAGGATACGTTCTAAAGCATTGTTGGGGAATAGTATGGGATATATTACAAGCTGAGATAAGAAAAAGGAAGCAGAGGTAGACCAAGATCAGACTTTTGCACGCAGATAGCGGTAGACGCAGACTGTGCAAATTTTAGGAAAATGTGTAGGTTAGTTCAGAATAGGAATCAATGAGGGCACGCGTCTAACCAGTTCCAGGACTGAAGAGGTAATGATGATATGTATAATACATATATATATATATATATATATATATATATATATATGTATAGTTAATACGATGAAATATTAACTTAGACTTTTATGCAAAGCCCAAATGATCATTTCAAATCGAGCTAGTAATTGAAAGAAGGAAAATATAAGGTCTTGGACAGGACTGTTATTTTTCTTTTGATAATAAATTTTATCTACAAATTTTTGGATGTCCGATGGGATCAAATCTAAGTCCCATTATTGCACAAATAGTTATGGATGAACTATTGAATTCTGTTATTCCACAACTTCCATTTAATCTTCCATTTATTAAAAAATTTGTTGATGATCTAGTGACAGCTATTCCAGAAGATAAAATAGATAAAACTCTTAACATTTTTAATAAATACAATAGCCACATTCAATTTACAGTCGAAACAGAATCAAATAACCGTTCCTGGACACCCTAATAATTAGAAATGATAAAAATGAAATCATTTTAGATTGGTATCAAAAACCTACACATTCAAGCAAATATTTAAACTATTATTTTTTTCATCCATTTAAAACAAAGCTAAATTTTATTTTAGGATTAAAAGAACGAATTTTAAAAATATCCCATCCCTCTTTTCATAATAAAAACATCAAAAAGCTTTCAAATATTCTACAAAACAACGACTATCTTATAGACCTTATCACAAAATTATTATATAACTCAAAAAAATACATTAATACAAACAATAACGATGGTAATATAGATAGCAATAACACAACTAACGGAAATAACAAAACTTTACAACTTTACAAAACACTACCAAACATAGATGATCAACTAACTAATAAATTAACTCAAGTATTTAAAAATTACAATTTCAAATACGCTAAAAAGAATATTTTAACATTAGGAACTATTTTTTCAAAATTTAAAGATAAAACACTGGATTTGTTTCAAAAAAATATTGTGTATCAAATTAATTGTATAGATTGTGGTAACCCCTATATTGGACAAACGTCACAATTTTTAAAACAACGTATAACTCAACACAAAAGTGACATTAGAATCAAACCAAATTCTTGTGCTTTATCAAGTCACTCGCTCAATTTAGATCACAAAATTGATTTTAAACATCCTAAAATTTTAGAACTAGAAAAAGATACAAAAAAAAGATTATTCCTTGAAATGTATCATATTTTTCGCAAAAAAAATTGTATAAATAAAAAAACAGATATTGGTGGTTTAAGTTCGATTTATACATACTTACTTAGTCTTCAGAAGTAAGCTGTCCCTAATGCAATAATTGATATTGTAGTGATTAATACTTCACATCATACATGCACATCACGTTCATACATACATACATACACATGTACACATACACACACGTACTAACAAACAAACAGATTTAAAATACATAATCAGAAATATGCATGGACACTCATATAAATATAACAAGTACGCACACTCATGCTCATACATACACACACACACACACACGCACGCACACATAGACATCCTATATTTAAAGCTTCAAATAATAAAAAAATAAAACTGAAAGGTTTCAAAATCTGACATTTTATATTTATACAAGTTATACAATTTTTATACAACTTGAAGCAAACATTATTTTAAAAAGATTTTTCGATTTAATATCTGTGTTAATTTAATATATATCCTCACCTTGTAAGTTAATAGCAATTCATGTATATGTTAGCCTAGTTAATTGTATTTTAGAAAGCCTGTGATCAAGAATTTGAAATAAATTCGAAAATTTAGGCCTTAAAAAAGAGTATACTTTCCTCCAGCTGACCTCAAACCCATTAATAGTATATCGTATATATACATATATATATATATATATATATATATAATATACATATATATATATATATATATATATATATATATATATATATATATATTACTCATATTTAGACCAGGGTAGAAAATTAATGAATTACATAAAATAATTTTAATCACCGTGTATAAGGAATTTTATTAGATAATACGCTTTATTAAAACACCGTGGAGAATAAAAATTCATTCGTTTCAGTAAAAATAAGAGATTTAAAATCATGTACAAGACGCTTTATATCAAAAGAAACAGTATTAACAAGCTCTACGGGTAATGTAATTATTCCGAGGAAAGAAACAAATGGAAATTACGTGCAAAATTTATATTAATTAACCCTATTTTAAGTAACCGGTATTGAACAAAACGTACAGATAATAACTAATATTTAGTTAGGATTCACTAAAATTTAAAGGGTATTAATTTTAATTGAAGTTAATTGAACCGTTAGTAACATATAATATCTATGAAAACTTGTAAAAACCCAATAAAATAAAGCTCTGAGAATTAATAGTATGTTTGAACACCTGGGTTTATTTAAAAAGCTCATTCGGCGAAAATTTTGCAGATAATTAATGGTTCAGAGAATCTTGTAGAAACCGTCGCATAATAGTTACGAGAAATGCTAAAGGTGGGTTATTTCACACTCCACATGGACTAAAATAATCGATAATAAAGAATATCAATTTGCACTAATAAAAACAGGGTAGATAGAGACAGATAATATGCGCAAGACCGAGACACATATAGTAAAAAGGCGTGAGTAGAGCAACGTCATGGGGTTGCGATTGGTTGAAAGTAAAAGGCAAAATTGAGAGGTAAAAATAACAGTTCGGTATAAAAGTCAATTAGTTATTTCCAGACTTTGCGTGCCGTGTTAAAATTTCGGAGATTTAACTGGGGCGAGTGAAAAATTCGTAAAAACCGACTCGCGAGCGACGGAATGGGAACATAGCATGAGAAATTCTTAAGAATTGTCTGTTTTGAGGACAAAAGCGACGTGCCGGCTATCCGCTATATATACCGGGGGTAATATAAATTTCGCTCTCTTAGACTTTTGACTATTCGATGCGTTAAAAGCTCTCTTACATCCGCGACTTGATTCAAGATGTTAAACAGTGCATTTTAGTTTGATAAAATAATTTAAAGTTTGCTCGTATATTTTGGTGATTCAAAATAGTTTGTTCGTTACGTGCTAACATGAATATACTTTAGTGCACTTAGATATAAGGTAATAAAATTTAGTATCACTGTACCAATTGGTAAAATTTACTATGACAAATAAATACACAAAAGTAGGCAGTTTTGGCGTATATTGGTGAAAGAAGTATGAATTTCTTTGTTATTTTTCGGGGGTGTTAATAATTAAATGGTTCGTAAACATGACTGGATCCACTAAACAAGGTTCAGATATACACAGATGAGTTCCGGAAAAGCCCTGAAACAACTTTAAATAAATGGTGATGGAGCAAATTTTTAAAACGTTGAGAATCAGAAGCCGTAAATATAACCCAGTTGGAATGGTGTGATTAACGAAAGGGACGATGTACATTGAAGCTACGAGTGCAAGTAACCTTCAGGTAAATTATACTATTTTGTTGAACTTTGATATTTTTGTGTGTGTTGAATAACTTTATAATTGATTTACTCAAAATGGACAGTAGTGAAATTGTACTAGCAATAAAATTTTAATTTTAAGGTGAAATTTGCTTGTTTAAGTAGAAAGGGTATTTAGTATTGATGTTCTGGATTATGATGAAAATTTGGGTATGTCTTTGAGCTCAATTAGACGAACCTGGTTAATTAACGTAAAGGGTGGTAGACGCTCCTTTGTACTCTGCATATATTGTTATAGTAATTAGTAGGCATCCTACAAGGACTTTAATTCTGGATGCACTTTAAAATGATAATAAATTTAATTTTGAAATTCTCTGATATTAAAATTTATGCTGAATTTTAATTTTGAAATTTTAATGTATTGTGAATATTGATGTAAATAGAGTTAACGTTGATGTTTGTGGTAGGAATGTGTTTGTTTTTTTTATGTATGAGGATGAAAGCTATCTAGGGAGCAGCCGAGGCGATTAACAGAAGAAAGTCAATGGACCAACACAGTTAAAGTAATGAAGAGCTTTTCGTAGGATTCACAGCATTCTGGACATCCAATTCGTAGGGGCTCGATTCCAAAATCCGGAGTACCCGGATTTTGGTGGTATCACAGCAAATTTGGCGACCCAAAAGTGAGGCTCGAGTTCCAAATAAAATTTTTGTGATTTTATTCCAGGAAACTGGCGATCTGAGAGAGAGTTTCTGTGTGTATAAATTTAAGAGTATTTTGAGAGTGTGTGTGAGTGATTAGAACGTATGCAGAGAAAAGAGTGGTTAAGGAGTCAAGGAGTGGAAATTGGAAGTGACGATAGTGCATTGTGTGAAAAAAATACGAAAATGGAAGAAGCTGGAGGCAGTAGAGATCAGTCGAGGACGGAATCGGGGGATCAAGGAAAAGAGATGATATTGAGAATGTTAGAGAGGATGAGTGAAGAATCGAATAAGAAATTTGACCGAATGAATGAGACATTAACAGGAGTTAGGGAAACCCTAAGTGAGAAAATAGATAAGACGAATAAAGAAGTTTCAGAATTTAAAAATAGTCTTACCGTAAAGATGGGGGAAGTTGAAAATAGGGTTGAAAAAATGAGCGTGATATTACAGGTCTTCGACAGGAAATGGGACATTTAAGGTCCGAAGTACGCATTTTGTGAAGAAGAGATTAATGTAAAATGACTGAAGTGACGGACTCATGTAGGGATCAGTTAGGCAGGGTAGAACGCGAAGTTAGTAGTATTAAATACAACATGTCAAATTTAACGGGGGATGGTCCCAGATTTTCTACAGGTGGAGTATCATTGGACCAACACATGAAGTTTTATGGCGATAACAGGGTAAATCCACAAATTTTTATTAATAGCGTAAGAAATCTAGTGGGAAATTTATTTGACGAACAGACTAAACTGAATACGATAAAGGCTTTATTAAAGGACAATGCGGAAGCATGGTACAATTTAGTAGGACAGGACAGAGACACGTATCAGGACTTTGAAAACAAATTTTTAAAGCACTACTGGAGTGACCACAGACAAGACCAGGTACGAGACGACTTAATCACAGGGAAGTTTAAGGGAGAATTTTCAGGAAGTAGGGAGCAATATGCTATACGCAAGTATAGCATAGCAAAGCAACTGAACCCACCACTGACGGACCGACAAATTATTAAGTATTTATCACGACACTTCGAGGTAGACATAAGACAGCACGTAGCACTACAGAACATAGTGGACAGAGAAATGTTTCTAGAATACTTGCAGAGGTACGACGACGTAAGTAGTGGACGACCTCGGGATAACAGGGAAAGACAGATCAACACAGTTAGGTTTGACAATAGACGGGGGAATAGTTACGGATACCAGCGACAGAATTGGGAACAGAGACGACCATACGTTAGGAGTAATAGTTTAGGAAGGGGACCTGCACCGAGACCGGAACCTACCAGAAGGAATAGTTCACCGGACATGAGAGGGACTGCTAATACAGACACGGAACGAGTGGAAACGCCTAGGACGTACGCTGAGGTGACGGCTAGACCAGGACCAAGTAGGGAAAACAGACCTGGACAGTATTTTTAGAACGCGACAGACCACTAGATTTCAGTGTAAATGTATATGAACATCCACGTGAATTTTTCAAAATTGAAGAGGAAGTAGAGCCAGAAACTAAGGAAAATTTATGTTTGCCAATTATTAATTTAGAAATTTTTGAGAACAATGTAGAAGTATTACTTGATACAGGGGCAGAGGCGAGTTTAATATCGGAGGAATTCGTCAGCAAAATTAGGGATAAGGTTTGCGATAGAATTATGCCTATAAAGCGTAGCCATTTAGTAGCTCCAAATAAAAAGAAGTTTGCTGTAGTAAATAGTGTTGTGGTGCTTAGGATAGATATAGGAGATTTAAGCTGTGAACAGGAGTTTGTAATTGTACCTGGACTGAAGTTTCAGAGCATTTTAGGTGTTGACTGTATGATGAAGTTAGGGGTTTTGATAGATATGGAACGGAAGGTAATAAGGATTAATGATAGGGTAGTGCCATGGAAGTGCAGTTATGAAGTCACAGAGGATGACACGGGGTTTAGTATTAATGTAGTAGAGGTAGAGGATGATGAAGATAAACAGATCAACACAATAAGATGTCCAGAGATAGGATAGTAGAGGTTCAAGCTTTAGTACAAAAACATGCAGAATTAGTGGGGGTAGAAGCAACAGCAGCAGATCGGGAGCAGGTGAAGGCAGAATTATTTGTGATGAGGTTAAGTGGCAAGTTTGTTTTTAATAAAGTAGATTTAAGGAATTCATTCTGGCGGATTCCATTACATAAGAATTCTAGAAGGTACATAGGATTTTCCATAGAGGAAAAAATCGATAATTTTAAAGTAGTATCGTTTGGTTTGTCGGCAGAAAAGGAAATGATAATGAATAAGAAACAGACAAGTGTAGGGACTGAAGAAGAAGCAATATTTAAGAGTCAGGATAATAGGGATGATAAGTTTATTTTATGTGAGATAATAGGGATGATAAGTATGGATATAGAAGGGGGAGAAATAGGGATGAAGAGTATTAGGATAGTAAGAAGAAAGACTTGGAGGGTCAAGAAGAGAGTTAGATTTAAATAGGATAGGGATAGAATAGGTGTATATAGAAGAGTAGAAGTAGGTGTGTATAGAAAATAAAGCTAGGTATAGGATAAATATGGGAGATAATTAGGAATAGGTTTAGGATGAGAATAAAGAGTAAATGTAGGAAGAAAATAAGATAGGTTAAGTGTAGATATTTCATAGAAGATTAGTGGAGAGTTAGGAATAGAGTAAGAGTAGGATAAGCATATAGGATTAGGTAGGGGGAAGTAAAGTATAGTGAAGATTAGTTAAAAGTTAGGAATAGGATAGGTATATAGGATGTATATAGGATTAGATGGATAAGTAGGATGAAGTTAGGGATAATTTCAGTTTATAGAATTAGGTGAGAGTTAGGAATAGGATAGGGATATAGGATAGGTGTAAATATTTTTTTGAATTGGAGATAAGGTAGGTAAGTTAGATAGATAAGGGTAGAGAGAGATAGGCAATTTTTTTTGTAATTTTTTTGGTCTAAATGCTTTATATTTGCATTCAAATAAGTGGGATTATTTGTATTCAAATAGGGGGAAAATACTCATATTTAGACCAGGGTAGAAAATTAATGAATTACATAAAATAATTTTAATCACCGTGTATAAGGAATTTTATTAGATAATACGCTTTATTAAAACACCGTGGAGAATAAAAATTCATTCGTTTCAGTAAAAATAAGAGATTTAAAATCATGTACAAGACGCTTTATATCAAAAGAAACAGTATTAACAAGCTCTACGGGTAATGTAATTATTCCGAGGAAAGAAACAAATGGAAATTACGTGCAAAATTTATATTAATTAACCCTATTTTAAGTAACCGGTATTGAACAAAACGTACAGATAATAACTAATATTTAGTTAGGATTCACTAAAATTTAAAGGGTATTAATTTTAATTGAAGTTAATTGAACCGTTAGTAACATATAATATCTATGAAAACTTGTAAAAACCCAATAAAATAAAGCTCTGAGAATTAATAGTATGTTTGAACACCTGGGTTTATTTAAAAAGCTCATTCGGCGAAAATTTTGCAGATAATTAATGGTTCAGAGAATCTTGTAGAAACCGTCGCATAATAGTTACGAGAAATGCTAAAGGTGGGTTATTTCACACTCCACATGGACTAAAATAATCGATAATAAAGAATATCAATTTGCACTAATAAAAACAGGGTAGATAGAGACAGATAATATGCGCAAGACCGAGACACATATAGTAAAAGGCGTGAGTAGAGCAACGTCATGGGGTTGCGATTGGTTGAAAGTAAAAGGCAAAATTGAGAGGTAAAAATAACAGTTCGGTATAAAAGTCAATTAGTTATTTCCAGACTTTGCGTGCCGTGTTAAAATTTCGGAGATTTAACTGGGGCGAGTGAAAAATTCGTAAAAACCGACTCGCGAGCGACAGAATGGGAACATAGCATGAGAAATTCTTAAGAATTGTCTGTTTTGAGGACAAAAGCGACGTGCCGGCTATCCGCTATATATACCGGGGGTAATATGAATTTCGCTCTCTTAGACTTTTGACTATTCGATGCGTTAAAAGCTCTCTTACATCCGCGACTTGATTCAAGATGTTAAACAGTGCATTTTAGTTTGATAAAATAATTTAAAGTTTGCTCGTATATTTTGGTGATTCAAAATAGTTTGTTCGTTACGTGCTAACATGAATATACTTTAGTACACTTAGATATAAGGTAATAAAATTTAGTATCACTGTACCAATTGGTAAAATTTACTATGACAAATAAATACACAAAAGTAGGCAGTTTTGGCGTATATTGGTGAAAGAAGTATGAATTTCTTTGTTATTTTCGGGGTGTTAATAATTAAATGGTTCGTAAACATGACTGGATCCACTAAACAAGGTTCAGATATACACAGATGAGTTCCGGAAAAGCCCTGAAACAACTTTAAATAAATGGTGATGGAGCAAATTTTAAAACGTTGAGAATCAGAAGCCGTAAATATAACCCAGTTGGAATGGTGTGATTAACGAAAGGGACGATGTACATTGAAGCTACGAGTGCAAGTAACCTTCAGGTAAATTATACTATTTTGTTGAACTTTGATATTTTTGTGTGTGTTGAATAACTTTATAATTGATTTACTCAAAATGGACAGTAGTGAAATTGTACTAGCAATAAAATTTTAATATTAAGGTGAAATTTGCTTGTTTAAGTAGAAAGGGGTATTTAGTATTGATGTTCTGGATTATGATGAAAATTTGGGTATGTCTTTGAGCTCAATTAGACGAACCTGGTTAATTAACGTAAAGGGGTGGTAGACGCTCCCTTTGTACTCTGCATATATTGTTATAGTAATTAGTAGGCATCCTACAAGGACTTTAATTCTGGATGCACTTTAAAATGATAATAAATTTAATTTTGAAATTCTCTGATATTAAAATTTATGCTGAATTTTAATTTTGAAATTTTAATGTATTGTGAATATTGATGTAAATAGAGTTAACGTTGATGTTTGTGGTAGGAATGTGTTTGTTTTTTTTATGTATGAGGATGAAAGCTATCTAGGGGAGCAGCCGAGGCGATTAACAGAAGAAAGTCAATGGACCAACACAGTTAAAGTAATGAAGAGCTTTTCGTAGGATTCACAGCATTCTGGACATCCAATTCGTAGGGGCTCGATTCCAAAATCCGGAGTACCCGGATTTTGGTGGTATCACAGCAATATATATATAGCGACGTTGATGGTAGTATTTCGTGGGATTGTCGTTCGTAACCAAAAAATAACTATTATGAAATAATTATTTATTGTGAAATCTACGTTTCGACTTATATAAAGTCTTTATCAAGATCTAAAATTTAAAAATTAAAAGTGAAAACACAGTCATTAACCTAATTAAAACTAAGAAACTTACACACAATTTGATGTTAATACATGTACTGCTTTAACATGAAGGAGGATCCCAAATAAATAGTAATAACATTTAATGTAAAAATAAAATGTAAAGATAGTCTGTGTTTGTCCGTATTGTATGCTGTTTGTAGTCTTAGTTTTATCTTTACATTTTATTTTTACATTAAATGTTATTACTATTTATTTGGGATCCTCCTTTATGTTAAACCAGTACATGTATTAACATCAAATTGTGTATCTTGATAAAGACTTTATATAAGTCGAAACGTAGATTTCACAATAAATGATTATTTCATAATAGTTATTTTTTGGTTCCGAACGACAATCCCACGAAATACTACCATCAACGTCGCTAATTACACACGTTCGTTATATAAAGATTCGACCTATATATATATATATATATATATATATATATATATATATATATATATATATTGCTGTGTTTCCCTGTATTAGAATCGAGTCTCACTTTTGGGCGTCAAGAATGCTGTGAAACCTACAAAAAGCTATTCATTACCCTAACTGTGTTGGTCTATTTACTTTCTTCCGTTAATCGCCTCGGCTGCTCCTCTAGATAGCTTTCATCCTCATACATAAAAAAAAACAAACACATTCCTACCACAAACATCAACGTCAACTTTATTTACATCAATATTCACAATACATTAAAATTTCAAAATTAATATTCAAAATAAATTTTAATATCAGAAAATTTCAAAATTAAATTTATTATCAGTTTAATGTGCATCCAGAATTAAAGTCCTTGTAGGATGCCTACTAATTACTATAACAATATATGCAGACCGGAGTCTGAGTACAAAGGGAGCATCTACCACCCCTTTACGTTAATTAACCAGGTTCGTCTAATTGAGCTCAAAGACATACCCATATTTTCATCATAATCCAGAACATCAATACTAAATACCCCTTTCTACTTAAACAAGCAAATTTCACCTTAAAATTAAAATATTATTGTTAGTACAATTTCACTACTGTCCATTTTAAATAAACAAATTATAAAGTTATTCAACACACACCAAAATATCAAAGTTCGAACAAAATAGTATAATTTACCTGAAGGTTACTGCACTCGTAGCTTCAATGTACATCGTCCCTTTGTTAATTACACCATTCCAACTGGGTTATATTTACGGCTTCTGATTCTCAACGCTTTTAAAATTTTCTCCATCACCATTTATTTAAAGTTGTTTCAGGGCTTTTCCGGAACTCATCTGTGTATATCTGAACCTTGTTTTGTGGATCCAGACACGTTTATGCACCATTTAATTATTAATACCCCGAAAATAGCAAAGAAATACATACTTCTTTCACCAATATACGCCAAAACTGCCTACTTTTGTGTATTCATTTGTCGTTGTAAATTTTACTAATTGGTACAGTGATACTAACTTTATTACCTTGTATCTTCTTTTCTAAGTGCACTAAAGTACATTTATTGTAGCACGTAAAGAACAAGCTGTTTTACATCACAAAATATTCGAGCAAACTGTTTAAAATTATTTAATCAAAACCGGAAAACTAAAAGCACTGTTTAACGCATTGAATCAAGTCGAAGATCTAAGAGAGCTTGTTCATATTCCCTGGGTATATATAGAGGTTAGCCTGTCTGTCGGTCGAGTCTCCAAAACGGACAATTCTAAAGAATTTCGCCTGCTATGTTCCCATTCCGCAGCCCGGCATGCGATTTTTACGAATTTTGCACTCGCCCCAGTTAAATCTCAGAAATTTCGACACGGCACGCAACGTCTGGAAATAACTAATTGAATTTTATACAGAAATGTTATTTTACCTCTCAAATTTTGCCTTTACTTTCAACCAATCGCAACCCTATGACGTTGCTCTACTCACGCCTTTTACTATATGTGCCTCGGTCTTGCGCATATTATCTGTCTCTATCTACCCTGTTCTTATTAGTGCAAATTGATATTCCTTATTATCGATTATTTCAGTCCATGTGGACTATCTGGGTTAAATAACCCCGTATCGCGCCTTCCCGTGAATATTAAGCCACGGTTTCTTCAAGATTCTTTGTAACCATTAATTATCTGCAACATTTACGCAGAATGAGTCTTTTAAAAATACGCAGGTGTTCAAACATAATATTACTTTTCAGAGCTTTATTTCATGGTATTTTATTGGGTTTTTACAAGTTTTTATAGATATTGTCTGTTACTAACGGTTCAATTAACTCCAATTAAAATAATACCCTTTAGTTTTTAGTGAATCCTAATTAAATATTCAATTATTATCAGTACATTTTGTTTCATACCGGTTACTTAAAATAGAGTTAATTAATATAAATTTTGCACATAATTTCTCTTTGTTTCTTTACTAGGAATAATTAAATTACATGTAGAGTTTTCTAATACTGCTTCCTTTTATATAAAGCGTCTTATAAATAATTTAAATCTTTTATTTTTAATAAAACGAATGAATTTTATGCTTCACGGTTTTTAATAACGCATACCTTTTCCCAAAGCTTCTACACGGTGATTAAAATTATTTGATGTGATTATTTAATTTTCTACCCTGGTCTAAATATGAGTAATATATATATATATATAGTTATTAAGATGAAATGAAAACCCAACTTTGTATTTAAAGTTGAATTACCATTTCAAATCGTACTAGTAATTGAAAACCACTAAAAGAACGGCTACAGCAGTGGTTTTCAATTACTAGTTCGATTTGAAATGGTAATTCAACTTTAAATACAAAGTTGGGTTTTCATTTCATCTTAATAACTATTAATCTATATTAAGCATTCATTTGCATTCCAAATGTGTATTATTCTTCTCTATTATATATATATATATATATATTTGCAAATCAACCTGTAACGAAAGCCCTACCACCTAAATTTGCATTTCATATCACTCTGAAGATGCTTTTCGTGTAGGACGCCAAACCTCCAGCCTTCTGCTCAGCTTCCTCAGGTATATTTGTCACGGCTGCTCATTTGCTCTTTAAAAATGCTACTACTTATTCAAAGAAAAGAAAATTTGACTACCAAAATTACATCACACTTTATTGCAACATAAAATCGCTACCCAAAAATTTTGCCTTTACGTTCTTAGTTCACACTACGGATATTTAACAACCGTCATCAATATTAAATGAAGTCATTGTAAAACCAAATAATTTCAAATTTATCTATTTACATCTATCATTAATAAAAAGTAACTAGGCTTATCCCTGAACATGAATGTATTTTCATATAATTCCTTCTCAAAGGTAAAAAGTCAATTAGAATGTCTATACAATTCAACAAAAATCTAAAAAAAAAAAAACACACAAAATGTCATAATCACCAAAAACCACAACAGTCAAAAAGTTTTATAAAATTCATTACCTGGACTGTAGCACCACCAGCTCTCTGCTTTGAAACCATCTCTGATGTAGTCCTCTTTCATGACTGCACGTACATGAAGCAGTCTATGTTGACTCCCACCATCAGAAACAGCATTACTCTACCCAGATCTCTCAGCATCCAATGTACGGTACTTCCACACTCTTGTACATCCGCTACTGGTCCATCAACATGCGCTACTTCAACCCAGTGCACACCAAGTGCCTCCAACCATAAATAGCAAGAAGTCTACTTAAGTTGCCTTTCAAAATATACTTTATATACTTACAACTGCTACATTAAACTTGCACCAACTTGTGCATAATTAATTAATTGTAATTAAAAATCTCAACTCACTTAGTCACATTTACTATCGTAGTTCAAAGCTTGGCTGAAGATCGAAAAAGAAAGAGAGCCTTTACTGTGCCTCGTTTTCGTTTATATATACTCAAAATTGACCCCAGAATCGTTTCACACCATACCCCTAACACGCTTTCTTGGTAACGTTTCTTCAACCATCCACCGTTTCCACAAACTCATTCACACCACAATATCTAACCGTCGTCAAATTCTGCTAAATCAGCCATTATTCTTCAGTTATTCCCGGTAAACTTGGCAACCGTCTTCCAACCGTTTCAAAAATCTTGAAATTTCACTCGCAAACAAGCATTTTACTTCGAAACCCTCGTTAAAAATCTCCAACGGCTGTCGACTTCGTCGAAATCCCCCAGCAAGTAACTCCCATCCAAGCATCTAAAACACGTCTCTCTGATACGCGCACATCCTACACCTCACTCTAACTTGCATTCAAAATGTTCTGTTCTTTGTCTTCTACCCTTTATCAATTTTCTACGTCTGTTATCCATTTCTTGTATCTTTGTCTAACCCGTGCGCTATATCTCTTTACCTTTACCCCCGCTGTTAGCAAGTTCTATTCCACCCTACCAATCTACACAATCGTCTTTCTCGTTCTTATACATACAATCTAACAGTCCTACCGTACTTTCTATTTCCCTTTTTAACCAATGTCTTATGCAAATACGCTGCATCTCCGTCTGGCTTATTTACCTTTAAAAATTTTTGTGACTTTCAGACGTTTCAAAGTCAATGACAACTAACCATATGATACCTTCAATTTCTTGCTACCTCATATAAAACACAGTCTTTCTCTTTATATTATCGATCTATTTTTGTATGTAACGTTCAACACCTTATCTAACATACACCTGCTGTTTGTTTTTAACGATCTTTTCCTAAGAAACTTTGATACTTGTTGACAGGCTTTTAAAATCAATACTAAGAATGCTTTTTTACTGCTAAATGTTACTGAAAATATTTTGTTCGTAGAAACTGCTAATAGTTAACTTGTTTATTGACTACACTTACATATTTTAAACCGTGAAAAATTTTACATGTTCCAGCTTCATATTACCTTACACTAAGTTATGTACACCAATAAAATAACTACGCTTTAAATATCCTTTACAAACAAATTCACCCTCTTCAATTATCGATTTTTATGCTACAAAATCTAAAAATTATACTTAATCTTTACCCTAATTCTAAAATAAAGCGAAATTAATCTTACAGCTTATCTTAAATAATAGATTCCTATGTTCTAGCTTTGAAAAATGTTATAACTAATTACTGGCATTTTATATACATGATGAATCCTGATAAAATATTTAAATGAGCTATCCACCATCAGTTCTAACCTAAAAATCCATAGAAATGTATATATATATATATATATATATATATATATATTACTGTATTAATAAGGTCATTTAGGGGTAGATAGGACCACTAGTATAGTGCACTTCATTTAAACAACATTAGGGCGCAAAACTAGACATTTCTACGAAGAAAATAAGAAATACAACGGTTAGGCAGGAAAGTAAATGACAACACCCTGTATATAAACCATAGTCATAATTAACTTGAGAAATAAAAAGTACTTTAAAAGATTTGATTAAATAAACGATTTGGCAAGTCATAAGACAACGTGAACGGAAGTTGAAACACAATAGGCATAAATAATACAACATCATTACGCTAAGAATCTCAATGGAACAAGCAGGTTTAAAAATGCGTAATAGAAAACGCATATAGTTTAATACATAGATTATATTAAAAATACGTGACCAGGAAGGTAAAATTCAACACCTGATAGAATACAAATAAACACGGCATCGTGATAAAAGCAAAGTTCATCAAATTTATTGTACAAACAATAATTTACGTGAGCTTGAAAAAAGAGAATCCAATAGAACCAATGCATTAACTTGAAGTACTACGTGCTGAAGGTAGCGCATCAGTTTTGTGTAGACGGCAAAATCCATAGAAATACCCAAAACCTGGTATATAAAAATCAAGACAGTTCAAGGGTTAGTTAAACGTCCTCTAGTGAAACTATGTTTACTGTCAGTTACTTAACATTTAATGATATATATATATATATATATATATATATATATATATGTATATATTGATATGATAACGCTGCACGCCGATGTAATTATACGTTCAGTCTCCTTGCTGCCCGCCACTGATCTGTGTCCTTTAATATCCTAAAATTTAAATATGCTTCGGGTAGCTTAGTCTAATTTACACAGAGTGTACAACGTTACGATAACAAATAATTTACCCACTTTTATCTAATCCTTTTCCTGCTTTGAATGAAAAAATTGGATCGATTAATATTTGTATAATAAGAAAGAAAAAAATTATATAAACTTCACAGCTTAATATGTTTTACTGTATGACAAACTAAACCCCTGAATCAAATAATAATAATTTTTAAATTGTTTATCCCCAAAATTATAGCTCCCTTTTCTTATTTTAGAGCCAGCAAAAATGACACTGTACTCTACTGGAAATTCTTTGAACGTTCAAGACCTTTCCTCTTTTTACGTCAATTTTCACGTATGAAAGAAATTTTTGTTGACTCTTTACATAAAATATTTCAGTATAATAAATATAGTCAATGTTCAAAAAAATTAAGAAGAAATAATATTTTATGCTAGATAGTTCTGAGCTGTAGTTCTCCTTGTGCGTGTTTTGGATCTGCTACTGCGTGCTGTGAATCAGTACCCCTGGCTTACTTTTATTTGAGTTGATCCATTCAATGCTTACAACAATCCTCTGTTTTGTGCGCCTTTGCATAGATTTAAACCAATATTTTTATTCAGATTTCTTCCCAGCACTATCAATTTATTTAGTTTCCAAATTTTACCCCGTTTAATCAATAATTATATACTTCTTAATTTTATCAAATATTTCGTAGCATTACTTAGATTTATCCAGCCTTTCTTAGACTTACTTCGATTTACTTAAATTTTCGTAAGCTCACTTAGATTTCTAGTCTTTTCTTTGTATCACTTGAATTTTCGTAGTCTAACTTAGATTTACCTCGTCTTTTTTAGTCTTACTTCACGTTTTAGTCTTTTCTTAGTATTACTTGGATTTACTTAGATTTGCGTAATCTCACTTATGTTTACCCCGTCTCTTCGTATTCTTACTTAGAGCCCTAAATTATAAATATTTAAAATTAATTAATTAATAAACTTTTACCCACGTTTTCCAGCAAACGGCGAAACTTATCTCATATATTTCTCACTATTATTTACTTTAAAATTCTCGAACACCACTTTCACAAATATTTAATTATTTTAATTTTAATATTCACTCGTTACGTAAATTCTTGACTCCAAGTGATGTGGACCGTGCTCAGTTTGAATGAAGACTGCCTGTTTATCAAGTTCGCGTGTTATATAAGCAACTTCCCATCTAAATTCATTGGTTATCGGCGTTGTTTGTTCAAAGTTTACGACCAGCCATAGGATGTTCTGAATACGTTGGGCTTTTACAGGTATCCGTCTGATAATAATTCGTCGGAACAATGTTCTTGGTCACGTAGGATACCAGTGAATTTCTATTATGTATTTATTTTAGACCGACTGTTTTGTTGTTGTTACAGAAATATCTAATTCGCCTTGGCACGTAATTTAATTTATGGTTTTTGTTTATCTAGATAATACTTTGGGTTTTGTATTAACTTCATGTAGAAAATCACGTAGATAAAATTACGTAAATTAACATATTTCTGTTTACATCCTGCGTTTCAAAAACGTATTTATTTCGAGAGATGCGTTTATTATAAGAACGCTATGCTATCTCCTTGTACTATCGCATGTTTAATTTTAATAGAAATTGTATCATGATTTTCTAGCTTTTACTGCATTTAACGCGTATCTATTTACAATTTATGAATGTTTTTTAGTTTAAGACAAGTTTGATTGCGTGTAGAGGTATTTTTTTGCTGAATGTGTATTTATTGTTAAAGGATATACTTTGCGATCCTTATACAGGGTGTTAAATGTTTGTTCTTTGCATAATATGCAAATTACGTATTTTTCATAATAAAATAAATGTAGTTTTCTAACTTCTAGTACTATTTACATGTATTGTGTGACCATTATTACTCAATATACCCCTAAACAACTCTCTTATCATAGCATTATATATATACCATCCCTACCAGGATAAACATCCACTACTCTTCTTAAATGCCACGGTAGAGGGCAGTGATTTTCTTTCTTTAAGAGGAAAAGCCATTCAATAGGCAGTATAGCGGAATTCCTTAACCACTTACCTATATATATGTATTCACTTATATAAGTTTGTCGGTTTAGGCTTCTTAATTAATAGCTATAATTATTTTTAAATATAAAATAAGTTAGTTTATACTTATTTTGGTGGGCGGTATGTTTAGTCCCTTTGTCGCACGTTTTCGTGTTTAAATTTAAGTCGTCATAAATTCGCAGTTGCAAATAAAATAGCAAAGCTGTCATCCCTTGTCCCGTTATATTCTGTCATAAACCTCCTTTATGCCTGTGGAAATTAAGTTGGACTAAAGGGGTAGCGATCGACACTTGCTCATAGGCATCGAAGAGAAACGTTTGTTGGTTCGGAAAAGTGAG
Source organism: Platerodrilus igneus (assembly GCA_036346225.1). NCBI lineage: Eukaryota > Metazoa > Arthropoda > Insecta > Coleoptera > Lycidae > Platerodrilus > Platerodrilus igneus. Next base: position 5,987,458 of record JARFIW010001513.1, on the reverse strand, counting down.
TTAAGTCATTAATGTTTCCGAATGTGATTTTATGGATAAACTTTAAAAAACACAGTAATAGTGCGTAAGTAACACGTCGAATAGGTAGATATACAGTCCACGTCGTTGAAGAGTAGAAACGACACTTATAGAACAATAGAATACGGCTGAGGTAAACAAGTACCATTCGCGTCATCAGAAACATATGTAGGACATTTTATGGCACCGTTTAAAGAATTATTATTATTTCAATTTTAAATAGAGTAACCTGTTGGACTAGAAATTGAATAAGCTAAATCTCAGATCTCTGGCGAGTCTAAATTTTGTACACTTTCTACCATTCTGCAATTATTTTTATTTTTAGAAATTTCAAGTTCCAAACGTGTTTACCACAGCTTTTGAAATTACTAAGACGTGGGGGAAGTCCACAGATGCTTTTAGTTTGTTTTTATAGATACTTTTGTTAGCTGAAATAATTTTACTTTTGTAACTTAGCAGACTATAAAAATGTATAAAGGAATAATTATAGTTAAGTACGATAAACTATTTTATTATACTCTACTGAAATCTGTCGACTGACAAGAAGATTTCAGTTTGAGGTACATTGGGGAGCATGCTTGAATCACATTGTTGTACTTCAATACCTTTTTGAACATAATTAGGAAAGTTACATTTAACCACGTTTGTTAAAGCAATACAGGATCTAACACCAACAGTATGTGCAAATGTTTTAGACTTAAATATTACTACTTTGTTACGTACAGTTTTGGTCCCAAGAATATCTAGCCGGTAATTCAAAGAATCTCCGTGAAGTACTTTGCTAAAAGATCAGGCTTCGATAAAATACCGAATACCTCGACTGTACTAACTAAAAGTTGTCCACTAACTCAGTGGGACGGGTGTTGTGTGTGTGTCTGTGTGTGTGTGTGTGTGTGTGCGCGCGATCGCGCCCGCGTGCGTGCGTGCGTGCGTGCGTGCATGTGTGTGTTGTGTGTGTGTGTGTTTCAAGAGGATTTCAGAAGGTTGTCGAGTATGAAATGTGGTCTTGATGCCTTGGACGCCACCTAATCTCGCAGGGTTGCTAGGGTAGGGAAAAGTTCTTGAACGAATAACAAAGAGGTGCCAAAATAGGAGATCAGGAGAGTGATTTTGGCTTACAAACATATCTAAAAATTCATTAAAACAAATATTATTTTAGACCTAAAACAAACAAAAAACTTAAAAGCACGTGCATATCTTTAAGACTGCTAACTGCAAAGAAGATTCCTAAAAGCAGATGTTAAATGTCCTGAAATACTCACTCACGCTTCTAAGTAATCACAAAACAATATATTGCAACCAAAACTATAACTATATCGTTTACAATAATAAAAAACCAAATATACACAGTTTTTACACAATTTTATATGACATTTCTAACTAAATGCACAAACGTTTTTATTACAAATAAACAATACAGTCTTAAACTAGTATCAAAAATCAACTACATCATAAATCTAATCATTAAAACTTAACTTATATACAGGCGTGCTATCAATACGTTCAGTCCATGCATTTAACTAAGAGTGTTTATGTACTAACTTCCACTCCAGTATAGTTCCAGAAGCTTTTCATTTTAATTTTATTTTTCTTTGAGGTGATTGACTATTGGTCGATTAACGATGGAGATGGGCTCTATCTATCCCAACGTGGTTACTTCCAACACAAGGGTTGTATGTCTGGAAACCAATGTGCCCCTAAAATAAAACTGTATCGCTTGCCAGGGAATTATCCGAACATACTGAGACCACTTGGCCATGTTTGCAGTCCTCTGGATAAGACACTAGATTAACCACAGCGGCATTATGAGCGTTTGAATGTTAACAACGAAGTACCTGATGAAAAATTAATCTACTCTTTTTAAAATCATTGGTTACCTTCTTGGCAATCTTAGTACGGATGAATCGCGTGTATAAAAAATGGGCATACTTCGTGTCGTCTTCTCCTACCTAACCTACATATATATTTAAATATACGTATTGTCGACCTAAAATCACAAATCGGGATTTTGCATTTATTTGAGTCAGAACAAAAATATGACCTGCCTTTGTTCTCTGACGATGAGATCATCTGGCGCCATTACTACTTTGTAGACAAAACAAAAACACGGCTGTAGTAATTACAACTATAACATAATTTCTGATCTCTAGAAACTGATTTATGAATTTGACAACTTTTGACTAGGGATCAAATATGATGCAAAATAATTTTCTCTTAGACTAAAATTTATAGTAACTTCAAATTTATATTTCTTAAAAGGAATAACCTAATCCTATCGATGGGCTTCACTAATACAGAAACTATGCAGATCAAATGTGATTATAATTATTTCTAAGGGAACGTCGCAACTTTTAATACCAAATTCACAAAATGCTTTTTGTTTTGCTTCCCATAGGAACTATAGGTAACCGAAACACCATCAGTGGATGTATGGGATGAATGAGGTGATATAGATATGTTAATTATAGGGAAGGACCAATTGCTTTTTGTAGCAATACCGATGGCAGTGGAGCGGTTATGTAATAACTAAAACAACTACAACAAACTACTTAATAAAGGGTATAAATACCTTAAAGCCTGTGCCGCTCGGGGCAATAAAAGCTCACACACAAAAGGGTTTGTGGACAACCAAGAACACGCACGTTGGGGTGATGGTGTCGCTTCCAAAAGCTCTTATACAACCGTATTCTGCAACGGTTCAAGTACGACTCACTTCACGCACTGCCGGCATAAAATCTTTCACTAAACTGTAGGGTGCCCGCACTAATAGTATTTATTGTCACCAATACCAATAAATGTTCGATGATGACGTAACATACCGCCCACTAAATTCATAGAATTTTGAAAAGGAGGGAAGTAGGTTGGGTGAAGGAAATCACATGGGATTTGACCTTGCTAGGAAAACAGGTAACGAAAGATAGGGTAGTACACTACAGCGAGCGATATTACCAACTATGCAAAAATAAAAATATATATGTAAATAAGAAAATATTTAAAAATAATATACTACTATACATGTAAGGAATGTGTATATACATGTAAACATAAAATAAAATTAAAATACCGGTAGCGGCGCTAGTTTGACCAAACGTCGTTTTAATGTGCCATGTGCAGTTTTGATCTCCGCGACACGTATAATACCGTCCGCACCGGGAAAAGTATTCATAATACGACCAAACTTCCATTGAAGTGGAGAAAGCTGGTCGTCCTTGATGAGGACAATAGAGTCCTTTTCAACTTGTCGGACACCTACCTTAGAGCGCCATTTAACTTTCTGATTCAGAGTATGTAAGTACTCATGGCTCCAGCGAGCCCAAAAATCTTGATGGAGTTTTTGCAGAGTTTCCACCTGCTCTTTAAGGATAAAACGTTGGTTGAATGGTCCTCATCTGGTGGTGCAGAAAGAAGCTCCATAGTTAGGAAATGACCTGGTGTTAAGCAACGCAAGTCATTTGGATCCGAACTCAAAGCGCAGAGTGGCCTTGAATTTAGAACAGATTCAATTTGAGTAAGAACTGTGTAAAGTTCCTCAAAGGTAAGTTTTTGTTCGCCGATTACGCGAGCTAGGTGTGTCTTTACCGACTTAACACCGCTTTCCCACAAGCCACCGAAGTGAGGGGCGCTAGGTGGATTAAACGACCACTTTATCTTTTCTGAGGTTACTGCACTATGCAGATAACTCGTAAGCTGACGATAGGCACCTACAAAATTAGTACCGCAATCACTAAATATTTGAGAACAGCGTCCTCGACGTGCTATAAATCGTCGCAAAGCGGCAAGAAACGCGTCCGCCGACAAATCCGAAACAAGTTCAATATGTGCTGCCTTAGTGGCAAAACAAACAAAAATACAAATATAGGCTTTAAGAGATTTAGAGCCTCGTAGGCGGTTAGCCTTTATTAAAAGAGGGCCAGCAAAATCAACACCAACAATACTGAACGGTTTGATTTGGGTAATACGTGCTGCCGGCAGGTCTCCCATAGGAGGAGTTACCAGGACCGGTTTGGTACGAAAACATCTATGACATGATGATAAATAATTTCGGATTGAATTTTTAATAGAAAGGATCCAGAAATTCTGTTGGATAAGATACGCTGTGGTATTAACACCGGGATGGTAATACCTTTCATGAGTTGACCGAATGATAAGTTCGGTTAATCGGTGCCGCTGAGGCAATAACGCAGGAAACTTTTAGAAATAGGAAAGCAAAGAATGTGTCAAGCGCCCACTTACTCTTAAGATATTTTGTGGATCAACAAATGGAGAAAGTTTTCACAAGCTTTTAGGTAATTTACGGTTTGCCTTGATCTAAGCTATTTCCTTTGAAAATGTAATATTTTGTACATGCCGAACGATAATCATGAGAGCATTGTGTAATTCAATGTCTGTTAAGGGACCCGTATGACGTTGAGCCATGGGTTTAGAAAATCTATAAATGTAAGCCACGATGCCTTGGATTTGATAACGATGAAAAGCGACTAAAATGTCAATGACGTTTGGATCTGTTTGAGCGACAAATGTTAGGATCTTCTTTTCCGTAGTTACCTCAGCAATTGAGGTTGACAATGTTGGTTGAGGCGGTCACGAGTCACTAGGGTAGTGAAGCCATTCAGGCCCCGCCCACCATAGCGAACATGAAATAACCGCGCTTGGCATTAATCCCCGAGATGCAGGATCAGCCGGATTATGCGAAGATTTAATATAAAACCATCGACTAGGTGCAATGATTTCTTGAATGTGGCTAACACGGTTTGCCACAAAAGTTTTCCAACGAAAAGGTGGAGAACGTATCCAAGTGAGAGCGACCGTAGAATCACTCCACGCTGAAACATCGGAGATTTCAATCAAGCCTTGATAAGACCGAATGGTAAAAGAAAGTAAATCGGTTAATAAAACGGCGGCACATAATTCCAAACGTGGAATTGAAATGCGCTTAATTGAGCTACTTTTGTTTTAGCGGTTACAAATTGTACAGTTATTTCTCCAGTAGTTTGATTTATGAACTGGAAATATACTACCGCTGCATACCCTACCTCGCTAGCATCGCAAAACCCATGCAAATGACAAGTAAAAGGATCCGAAGGGATAAACAACGTGGTAACTTTAATGACGATAATAACGGCAATTCTTCTTGATACTGCTGCCATTGAGACGAAATGTCTGCTGGTGGGATGTCATCCCAATTTAAACCTAACATCCACAGATGCTGGATTAGGCGTTTTGCAAAAGTGTTAGTGGGGCTAAAACCCTAATGGATCATATATTCTGGCAACTTGCGAAAGTATGTTGCGCTTTGTACATATTGGGTTTAATGGTTTAACCCGAAATGAGAAAATATCTTCTGTAGGTGACCATTGAAGACCTAATATTTTTATTGATTCGTCAGAATCGAAATCGAGTGAAGTATATTGGCAAAAATCTGACGGAATGCCTTCCAAAATAGAAATTGAATTAGAACTCCATTTTCGAAGTTCAAACCCAGCCGAATGTAAAAGTCGGATAAGTTGATCTTTAATTTCTCGGGCCGATTGTATAGAATCTCCACCGGCGACGAAATCGTCAATATATAGATTTGACCGTATAGCCTCAGCGGTTAACGGAAACCTTTTGCCTTCGTCAATGGCTAATTGCTGAAGGGTTTTTAATGAAAGATAAGGCGATGACTTAATACCACAGGTCACTGTATTAAGCTGATAAGTCTGAATGGGTTCTTCTGCGGAGAACCGCCAAACAATTAATTGAAACTTTCGATGTTTTTCGGTAACCAAAATTTGTCGATACATTTGGCGAACATCACAAGTAAAAACGAAACGATGAGAGCGAAATTTAAGTAAAATTGACGAAATGTCATTTTGGAGACTAGGTCCAGCCAATTGAGTTTCATTAAGTGACACGTTGTTTTTAGCCCTTGCAGAGGCGTCAAACACCACACGAATTTTAGAAATATGACCTTCCTCTTTAAACACAGGGTAATGGGGTAAAAAATAATTATCGTTCCCAACGGGTGGAGAATCGAGTAATGCCATATGACCCGCATCAAGATAGTCCTGCATGAAATTGTTGTATTGGGCGCGTAGCTCCGGTTGAGCATGCAATTTGCGCTCCAACGAAAATAGTCTGTTTTTAGCCATCTCAAAGCAATTATCAAAAACGGGCAAAGTATCGTTGAACGGTAACGCAACAATAAAACGACCGCTAGGGTCACGAGAAAACGTGTTTTCAAAAATCAAATCTGCCTTTTCTTCTTCTGGAGAAGTATAAGGCTTGGATGGCAACTCTTTTATCTCCCAAAACCGCCTTAGGGTCTGGTCGATAGGATCTTCTACAGAAGTAAAAAATGCTTGGACAGTATCAGACTGCAAACTTTTTGTGGGACCAAGAATAGTCCAACCAAAAATTGTATTTATGGCGGCAGGCTGAAGAAATTTGCCATGTATAACACCGCCATTGATGATGAACGGATAAACATCTGCTCCAAGGAGCATGTCAATAGTTCCTGGAGAGTTCTAGGTCGGGTCTGCAAAGTGCAGGCCGCATAAGTGTTCCCAATTATTAGGAACTTCAACGCTGGGTAAGTTGCCAGATATTGACGAAAGCACAAAAGTTGTGACTTTCAGGGATTTTTCAGAGTCTAACATAGAGCGAATGGTGCAGCTGACGGCACCCCTATTGACTGCTGAAGTTGTCTGTCCAAGTCCATAAATCGGAACTTGAGAACGTATGCGTGGAAGCCAAAGTTTGCTCACGCAATCGTCTCGAATAAAGCTAGCTTGGGAGCCAGGGTCTAAGAGTACCCTGATCGGTTTGTATCTACCAGACCGGTCTTAAACTTCCACAACAGCAGTGGAGAGTAAGACAGTAACTCCAGGATTTAAATTCGTCTGTGAAGACAAAACATTTGCCGGAATAGGAGAGGCTGACTGCGTCCTATTGGCATTTTTATGCATAGGTGTAGCGATCGGTTCAGCTGAACGGCTAGAAGCAGGTTGCGGTTCAAAATGTAGCAAGGTATGATGCGGCTTGGCGCAAGTTCGACAGGAATTATAAGATTTGCATTGCATGGACGCATGGTCTGTTCGTAAGCAATTTAAACAAAGGCGTAAGCGTTTGACAATGTCGAAACGTTCCGTCGGAGTTTTCTTTAGAAACGATTGACATCTGTAAATTAAGTGATTGCCTTTGCAAGAAGGACAATAGTGCGAAAATGACTTCTTTGAGTCACTGGAGCTACTTGGTGTATCCAGTGAAACTACGTTAGAAGAAACTTTTGGTTTAAATTGAAACGCTGAGGATTTCTTAGGCACTGATGTGTGAGCTGTATGGACAGTCGTCGAATAAGAAACAGGTGCGGTTGAAGAAAAGGTTTCCAACGCTGCACATTGTTGAGTTAAAAAATATCTCAAATCATCGAAATTGGGTATTTGTTTCGGATCCGATTGGAGTTCGAAGCGTTTTCTAGTAAACGGATCGAGTTTTTCTAAAAGAAAATCGACTGGAATAAAGTTCCAATGTTCAGTAGGAAACTTTAAGTTAGTTAGAACAGCAAGGTTCTCTGAAAAACAATCAATAAGTGCCCTAAGTTTCTTAGGGTCTTCTGATTTTAAAGAAGGAAAGTCTTTCATAGCCTTCCAATGCAAAGTTGCTAATAAACGCGGATTGCTAAATCGCTCACGCAAGGCGTTATAGGAAATAATAAAATTATCTCCCGAAATGGGTACCGATTTAATGATTTTCAAAGACTCCCCGCTACAGCAATTGATAAGGTAATTTAATTTTTCGATATTGGACAGCGACGCGTTATTATAGACCAGACTGTCAAATAAATCGATAAAGGATGGGAATTCCGTTACCCCATTATTAAAATGTGGGAGCTTTAACGGTAACAATTTTGATCCCGTGCTGCTTGGAGCATTTTCCGTAATTTTCGGTGCCCGCATTTCTTGCATCGTTTCAAGATGCAGCAGTATGCAATAATAAGCGGAATCCACTTCCTTCCGTAAAGCGTTGTAATTCAATAATTCTACCTCGTCACAGGACGCTAAGACAACAACTAAAATTCTGTTAAAATTGGAGTAAATGTCATTGACTCTCCTTGTTTGAATATGGAACAACGTTTTTAAAGTTGGATCACTTTGTATAGCGTTGCCAAGTTCCAACATTTCCATAATGTGTATTTTCAGCAATTCGAGCTCTGCTAAATGTGTTTTCTTCGGAGCCATTCTGAAAGATCTACAATAAAATGCTGTAAAACGGTAACCGCTCAGATGTGCGCTGAGAAATATTAAAATATTATGGGTTGTTGTTCAAGGCACGAAAAATGTAAAATAGCGCATAAATCAATAAATCACGTTTATGACTATTGGCCTGCAATGTGGTCTTAAGCAACACGTCGAAAACCTAACGGTTTGTCAAACTAAACGTAAAGATAAGATTTACAGTTTACGGTTACGGTCGGCCTTTACATCAAAGCTCACAGGAACATGTGGCTTAACGTATTTGCAGAAAGAGGCAGCTTTACAACTTTATTACTCCTGCAAATGTGTTCAATATTTTACCGCAAACCGACTGAAAGGTTGTATGTGATACAAAACGTGCAATGGCTTTTAATGCAAATAAGCAAATTTTATATTAAGGATTTGTTTGTAATTAAACGCTTGCTGGTTTAATTACGGCGAAATCGCTTAATTTAGTTTAAAGACAGTATAAATAATATTTACACATTTTAATCCGCTAAATATGGGCTTTAAGCACAAATTTAAAAGCTAAAATAATTAATTAAAAAGCTCGCTGGAATGCAAAATAATATTTAATTTAGGGCATGCGTATAAAACCATAGAACTAGTTAATCCAGATCGTATTAAGGACCAATGGATGTATAGGATGAATGAGGTGATATAGATATGTTAATTATAGGGAAGGACCAATTGCTTTTTGTAGCAATACCGATGGCAGTGGAGCGGTTATGTAATAACTAAAACAACTACAACAAACTACTTAATAAAGGGTATAAATACCTTAAAGCCTGTGCCGCTCGGGGCAATAAAAGCTCACACACAAAAGGGTTCGTGGACAACCAAGAACACGCACGTTGGGGTGATGGTGTCGCTTCCAAAAGCTCTTATACAACTGTATTCTGCAACGGTTCGAGTACGACTCACTTCACGCACTGCCGGCATAAAATCTTTCACTAAACTGTAGGGTGCCCGCACTAATAGTATTTATTGTCACCAATACCAATAAATGTTCGATGATGACGTAACAATCAGCTAGAAAAGTTTTCAAATTTCTATTTGTTTTGGCAGTAACAATACGACCGCCAGGCATAAGGAACTAGGTGGACGAAGAACAACCGTTGGATACAGAGAAAATGTTATTAGTCATACTGACCACAAGTACCCAATTATGCTAGGTGCGTAAGCACTAATGTTCTTGTAGCCGTGGAAAGTTAGTGTTTTGTTAGTACTCTTTAGTGCTTTACAAAAGAAGATCGACGAATAAACGTCTCTCCGAAAATGGCAATTCATAGTTTTTCGGCGAAACTTCAACTTGGCCGGGGTTTTCTTCAATTAAAAAACTTTTTACAACCGAAAGTTAGTACTTCGTTAGGGCTGTTTAATGTTTCATATTTTAGTGACGTACGACATAATATAAAAGTAATGGCTATTTATATTTTTAATTCCAGCCGAGGTTCGTTTCAATTTCAAAAACTTTTGCAGTCGACAGTTATTGCTTGGTTAGTGCTCTTTAATGCTTCATATTTTAGTGGCGTACGAATACTAGTAAAACAGCTGTGGCCACTTATGCTTTTCGCGGTTTGTTTTAATTTCAACAAACTTTTGCAGCCAAAAGTTAGTGCTTCGTTGGTGCTCTTTAGTGCTTTATATCTGAGCAACGTACGTCTACTAATACAAAGTTGTGGCCATTTATATTTTTAATTCTAGCCGCGGTGTGTTTCAATATCAAAAAACTTTTGCAGCCAAAAATAAGTGCCTCGTTGGTGCTCTTTAGTGCTTCATATCTCAGCGACGTACGACTACTAGTAAAAAAGTTGTGGCCACTTACATTTTTGCGACTATCCTCACAACTGGCCAATGTTTGTTTTAAATTCAAAAACTCGTTTCTGCCAAAAGTTAGTGTTTCGTTAGTGATTCTTAGTGCTTCATATTTGAGCAGCGTGCGACTTCTAATAAAAAAGTTATGGCGACTTATATTTTTAATTCTAGCTGCGGTTTGTTTAAATTTCGAAAAACTTTTGCAGCCAAAAGTTAGTGTTTCGTTAGTGCTCTTTAGTACTTTATATTTCAGTAACGTACTACTAATATAAAGGTGAAGGTCACCTATATTTTTAATTTTAGCTGCGGTTTGTTTCAATTTAAAAAACTTTTGCAGCCGAAAGTTAGTGTTTCGTTAGTGCTTCTTATTTCAGCGACGTACGACTACTAATAAAAAAGTTGTGGTCTTTTACAGTTTTCGGGCTAACTTCACAACTGACCGTAGTTTATTTCAAATTCAAAAATTTGTTTCAGCGAAAGATAGTACTTTTCACGGATAGCAATCAATTTCTTTCGAAAGCTTTTTTTCACTTGATTGAAACATATTATTAATAATTTGGTTTCTTTTGCCTTATATACCTTTAGGAAGTGTTGCTTTAACATTGAGAATTTTTTATTAAATCGCAACTGTATAGGAGCGTCTAGAAAAATACAATCACGGTATTCCGTTCCAATTATAACTCAGTAAATAGCATTCGTCTGAAGTTTAGAGACATTGTTTTCGTATAAAATTAATCAAACTAATTTGTATCCTCAAAATTACCTCATTTCTCTGGTATCTATATTTTCATGCCATCGAAATACAGAGCACTCGAGAGTAGATAACACCATCTTTCGGCTGTAAAAATCTTTGTAGTTGAAAAAAACCGCAGCTAGCTGTAAGCGGCGCAGCGGTTTGATTAGTAGTCGTACGCCGCTGAGATATGAAGCACTAAACAGCATTAATGAAGCGCTATCTTACGGTGGTACCAAATTCTTGAAACTGAAAAGAGCAGTGGGTTGTAAAAATGTAAGTGGTCGTAACTTTTAAATTTGAACCCGTACGCCATTAAAACATGAAGCACTAAAAAGCACTAACAAAGCACTAACTTTCGGCTGCAAAAGTTTTTTGAAATTGAAATAAACCGTGGCTAAAGTTAAAAATATAAGTGACCATAACTTTTTTATTGGAAGTCATACGCCACTGAAATATGAATCACTAGAGAGTACTAACGAAGCACTAACTTTCGGCTGCAAAAGTTTTTTGAAATTGAAACAAACCGCGGCTAGAATTAAAACTATGGATGGCCATAACTTTTTCTATTAGTAGTTGTACTCTACTGAAATATGAAGCACTTTAGAGCATTAACGAAGCACTAACTTTTTTTGCAAAAGTTTTTCGTAGTTTAAACAAACCGCAGTTAGAATTAAAAATAAGTTGCCATAACTTCTATATTAGAAGTCGCACGCCGTTGAAATATGAAGCACTAAGAATCACTAACGAAACACTAACTTTCGGCTGAAACAAATTTTTGAATTTGAAACAAACAATGGCCAGTTGTGAAATTAGCCGCAAAAATGTAAGTGGCCACAACTTTTTTATTGGAAGTCATACGCCACTGAAATATAAATCACTAGAGAGTACTAACGAAGCACTAACTTTCGGCTGCAAAAGTTTTTTGAAATTGAAACAAACCGCGGCTAGAATTAAAACTATAGATGGCCATAACTTTTTCTATTAGTAGTTGTACTCTACTGAAATATGAAGCACTTTAGAGCACTAACGAAGCACTAACTTTTATTTGCAAAAGTTTTTCGTAGTTTAAACAAACCGCAGTTAGAATTAAAAATAAGTTGCCATAACTTCTATATTAGAAGTCGCACGTCGTTGAAATATGAAGCACTAAGAATCACTAACGAAACACTAACTTTCGGCTGAAACGAATTTTTGAATTTGAAACAATGGCCAGTTGTGAAAGTAGCCGCAAAAATGTAAGTGGCCACAACTTTTTTATTGGTGGTCATACGTCGCTGAGATATGAAGCACTAACGAAGCACTAACTTTTGGCTGAAATGAATTTTTTAATTTGAGACAAACTGCGGCCAGTTGTAAAGATAATCGCAATAAAGTAAGTGGCCACAACTTTTTATTATTCGTCTTACGTCTCTGAGATATAAAACACTAAATAGCACTAACGAAGCGCTAACATTCGGCTGTAAAAAGTTTTTCTTAGTTGAAGAAAACTCCGGCTAAGTGTGAAGTTTCGTCGAAAAATTATGAATTGCTATTTTCGAAGAGAAGTTTATTCGGTTATCTCTTTTATAAAGCACTAAAGAGCAATAACGAAGCACTAACTTTCGGCGCCTATGAGAACATTAGTGCCTACTAAGTCGACGCTAACTTTACGCACCTGATTATGCTCCCAGATAAGATAAGTTTTTATTGTATCGACATTATTTTAAGACGTAAGCGAGGTAGGTACCGGAAAAGCTAGTGGTAAGTATGCAGACCAAGGTCCCGGGTTCAAATTTCGACACGATCCGCTTGAAAAATGTTACGCGAACATTTTCACAAAAATACGCCCTCGTTAGGATGAGAGAAAAAATGGAGGTCCCGTGTGTGAGTGTTTTCACGTACGTTTCACGTACCTTGCTTGCAACAGCAAGGGTTCGGCAAAATTTAAAATTTTTAAGTAAAAAAAATTCGCTTCCTGGGCGATGTAGTACGTTGGGGTGGAGCATTGGAAAATCAAATGTGGGGTAAGTAGCAGGGTCCTGTATAAACAGCATTTTTATGAAACTGTAGCATCTTGAATTTCAGTTAGTAATTATTACATTAAATTTGTATGTTAGCACGTTCAGTTATTCTCCCTTGGCATTATATTTTTTATTTGAATACAAAGATGTTGCTTTATTAATAAAATTATTGATACGAAATAATTATTTAAAAAAATCTACTTTAAACATTATTGTCTTCGTTTCGTATCGTATTAATTGATTCCATCGTAGACAAGTACTTCCATGACATTTTAAATAGCATCTAATTTGAGTTAAAGGTTATTCAGCACGCATCGCGGTTTGTTGTTGGTGCTTTCGTGAAAGGTATAATGTTCTCTGATACACAAGATTAGCAGTATGTTACTTGTTGAAAACCGGCATGTGTGTCAAGTAAGCTATATTGCTTCGAACCACCGCATGATCCTGTAGATTGGACATAAAAGTTGAATAGAGGATTATTTCTTGAAGGTCCCTTATGGGTGAGATGTGTATTCATCACCATAGACAAGCATTAATAGCGTGAGCATTCTCGTTTTCGTTGTCGCGGGGTGAAGCCCCCCGTTTTTAATAACCTGTGGTAAGTTTGCATTAGCAATGAATTTTATCGTTAAGATATTGTATTCTTTTCAGTGCGGCAAAAACAAGGTTGGAATAAAGTTAGAGCAATGATACAGCAATATAAAGTAAAAATTTATTGGAATTTAGATTTTCACTATTATGCGAATACCTATCCTTGAAATGAGGTAGCGCAATGAGTTATAATTTTGATGACAGTTAATAAACCAATAAAAGATTGGAAATAAAATAAGTTGGTTGAAATTGCGTCCTTAAGAATAAGAGATTTTACATGATTTGTTGGAGTTCAAATGTCAGTTTAGTTTCGAGTTGAAGCAAATGTTTTATGTAGGCATTTCATGTTCACGTCAAATTAGATTCAACACGTTGTTTGTAAAATCTAGGTATTTCTATTAAGTGCAGTATTATCTATCGATGATTGCTTTTCAATTATTTTTGGTCTTTGTTTGTGTGCTGTTATCAATGTCCTGATTTAAATGGAACAAAGCAATTGGTAAATTGATGGTTAATTCATTGTAAGAATATTTGTATAAATTTAAGTAGATAATAAACAATTTTGTAGTTTTGAGAATTTTTAACACTTAAAAATATCATTGTTGTGCTTAAACATTTAGAGTATCTTGTGTAAAGGTCAATTTATTTTACAGATAAATGAAAGAAGTAGTTCAGAATATCATTTCAATACATAACCTATTTGAGAAATACTTTAGTACTGCTAAATCGAGGTTTTGTTATAATATCTCAAATTAAATTACGATTAAGTAAAAATTTATAATAAATTCGTTATCAGTGGGTCAGATTTGAAATACTGATTTAAAAGTAAATGATGTGCATATTTCCAAAGTGAAAATTTTTTATGGATCTAAGAGGAATTTTTATTATTTTGTGATATCAAGAGATTACTATTGAATTTAAAACACTTATAACGATAACCTATTATTATATTTGAGACATTTATATATATATATATATATATATATATATATATATATATATATATTATAGGAAGGAAGAGAGGAAAACGGGTAAGAAATTTTTTTTGTTTGAATTATTTAACTTTTGAAAATTTTTCTATTTTCGAATTTGAAAATTTAATAAAATTTTCGAATATATTTTGTTGGTGAGGATTTTACCCGAGTTCCACGGCAATTTATGACGGCCCAACGTTGGGGCTCGAATGTTTTTGAGAGAGTACTAAATTAGAACGGCAATATATATATATATATATATATATATATATATATATATATATATACGATGTATAAATAAACACCACTTTACGAAAATCGAAAAGTGTTTAATGATACAAGCAGTAATATTTGCATAGCCATACATGAAAGAATTTGTTTGTTTCATAAAGGGAATAAACATTCATCTACTAGTTTCGATCTCACTTCATCCTGATGAGATTCAGTGAGATCAAAACTAGTAGAGGAATGTTTATTCCCTTTATGAAACAAACAAATTCCTTTATTTATGGTTATGCAAATATTAGCTTGCTTTGTATCATTAAACACTTTCTTTCGATTTTTCGTAAAGTGGGTGTTTATTTATACATCGTATATACTGTTCTATTTATTAAATTTGCTAAAAGCAATTATTTTAATATCATATATATTGTTATGGATTCAAAGGTTTAAATTTGTGGTAAGCTATGCAATTTCAAACACCCTGTATAGAGAAAAAAACTAATTTATTTACGCGCAAAATTTATTCCATTTATTTAATTTAAACGAACAAGTATTGACGTATTTTTACAATTAACGATTGAAAAGTAATAAGTTCATAAATAAAACCAGTTTTTAAAAGCAAATAGAAACGCATAATTAATTTAATCTATTTTAATTCAACGTGTAATAGCATTAAGAAACACACCGGGGTATAGAAAATCAATAATCCGAAGGCAAAAGGGTTCGTGGTAGCAGACAAGGACGTCAATTGTATCGAATACCGTGAAATATAAGCTCTTAGAATTGTTGTTTAAACGGTCGATAATTAAGAACACCTGCATGTTGAAAATGTTACCTTTGTCGAATTTATATGCATAATAACACGGGCTTCAAAGAAAATATTTCCAACCGTCAGTTGCTTCGAATAAATAAGCTAACAAAGTTTTTTAAAGAGCGGAAGGGATGCATGATCAATAATATGCTACAGATAAAGACGGATATATAAGCATTGGTTTCAAAACGCATGTTCGTATCCACGTGGAGTCCTGAGACGCGGTAAGCAATATCGATTTTCTATAACTCAAGTGGGGTTATAACGCGACATTTAATATGCATAAGACAGAGATAAAAATATTACAGGCAAAGTTTTATGACGACACAGGACTGTATCATTGGTTGAAATAGATAGTTTTACATCGGACGATCACGCGACATGTGAAAGCGATTTTTCAGATTAAATTGTGTGTCTGAGGTAAATTTCTGGGAGCTTTAAGTCAGTTAAATTAAAATTTGCAAAAATATTATTTTAAATTAAATATTTCGCGTGAAGTGGGTCCGAGTGGTGGCATTTTAAGGATATATATATATATATATATATATATATATATATATATATATATATTGCTGTGAAACCTCCTAAATTAACTGGTCCGTCGACTTTCTTCTGTTCATCGCCTCGGCTGCTCCCCTAGATAAACCTTCATCCTCATTCATAAAAAAAAACAAACACATTCCTACCACAAACATCAACGTTAACTCTATTTACATCAATATTCACAATACATTAAAATTTCAAAATTAAAAATTCAGCTTCAATTTCAGTATCAGAAAATTTCAAGATTTAAATTTGTTATCATTTTAATGTGCATTCAAAATTAAAGTCCTTGTAGGATGCCTACTAATTAATATAACAATATATGCAGACCTGAGTCTGAGTACAAAGGAGCATCTACCACCCTTTACGTTAATTAACCAGGTTCGTCTAATTGAGCTCAAAGACATACCCAAATTTTCATCATAATCCAAAACATCAATACTAAATACCCCTTTCTACTTAAACAAGCAAATTTCACCTTAAAATTAAAATTTTATTGTTAGTACAATTTCACTACTGTCCATTTTAAGTAAATCAATTATAAAGTTATTCAACACACACCAAAATATCAAAGTTCGAACAAAATAGTATAATTTACCTGAAGGTTACTGCACTCGTAGCTTCAATGTACCTCGTCCCTTTTGTTAATCACACCATTCCAACTGGGTTATATTTACGGCTTCTGATTCTCAACGCTTTTAAAATTTCTCCACCACCATTCATCTAAAGTTGTTTCAGGGCTTTTCCGGAACTCATCTGTGTATATCTGACCCTTGTTTTGTGGATCCAGACACGTTTATGAACCATTTAATTATTAACACCCCCGAAAAATAGCAAAGAAATTCATGCTTCTTTCACCAATATACGCCAAAACTGCCTACTTTTGTGTATTCATTTGTCGTTGCAACTTTGACTAATTGGTACTGTGATACTAAACTTTATTACCTTGTATCTTCTTTTCTAAGTGCACTAAAGTATATTCATTGTAGCACGTAAATAACAAGCTGTTTTAAATCACAAAAATATTCGAGCAAACTGTTTAAATTATTTAATCAAAACCGGAAAACTAAAAAGCACTGTTTAACGCATTGAATCAAGTCGAAAATCTAAGAGAGCTAGTTCATATTAACCTGGGTATATATAGAGGTTAGCCTGTCTGTCGGTCTAGTCCCCAAAACGGACAATTCTAAAGAATTTCGCATGCTATGTTCCCATTCCGCAGCCCGGCATGCGATTTTTACGAAATTTGCACTCGCACCAGTTAAAATCTCAGAAATTCTCACACGGCACGCAAACATGTCCGAGAATAACTAATTAAATTTTGTACAGAAATTGTTGTTTCTACCTCTCATATGTGCATCTTATTTTCAACCAATCGTGACCCTTGTGACGTTGCTCATATCACGCCTTTAATTATTAGTGTCTTTGTCTTACGCACATTAACTTTCTTTCTCTAACCTGTTCTTAGTGGTGCAAATTGATATTCCTTACTATCGATTATTTCAGTCCACATGGACTGTTATCTGCTAAATAACCCCGTATCTAACCTTCCCGTTAATATAAGCGACGGTTTCTCTAACATTCTCTGAAACCATTTGTTATCTGCAAATTTTCGCCGTACGTGACTTTTAAAACTACGCAGGTGTTCAATCGTACTATTAATTCTCAGAGCTTTATTTCATGGTATTTTAATCTTGGATTTTCACAGGCTTTTATGCTTATTATTAATAATGGTTCAACTAACTCCAACTAAAATTGACTTCTACCCTTTCATTTTTAGCGAATACAAATTAAATATTAATTATTATGTGTACACTTTGTTTACTACTTGTTACCCAGAAATTAAATCAATTAATGTAAATTTTGCACGTAATTTTTATTTGTTTCTTGGAACAATTGACTTAAATACACGTTGAGCATTTCAATTCCGCTTCCTTTTATATAAAGCGTCTTGTACATAATTTAAATCTCTTATTTTTAATGAAACGAATGAATTTTTATTCTCCACGGTTTTTTAATAGAGCGTATTATCTAATAAAATTCCCTATACACGGTGATTAAAATTATTTGCTATATTTAATTAATTTTCTACCTTGGTCTAAATATGAGTATTTTCCCCCTATTTGAATACAAATAATCCCACTTATTTGAATTCAAATATAAAATATTTAAACCACAAACAAAATTTAAAAAAAAATTGCCTATCTCTCTCTACCCTTATCTATCTAACTTACCTACCTTATCCAATCCAAAAACAAATATTTACACCTATCCTATATCCCTATCCTATTCCTAACTCTCACCTAATTTTATAAGCTGAAATTATCCCTAACTTCATCCTACTTATCCATCTAATCCTATATACATCCTATATACCTATCCTATTCCTAACTTTTAACTAATCTTCCCTATACTTCACTTCCCCCTACCTAATCCTATATACCTATCCTATTCCTAACTCTCACCTAATCTTATATGAAATATCTATTCTTAACCTATCTTATTTTCTTTCTACATTTAATCTTTGTTCTCATCCTAAACCTATTTCTAATTATCTCCCATATTTATCCTATACTTAGCTTTATTTCCTATATCTATACTAAAATTCACCTATCTCTATCCTTTGTTCATTAAGTTATTTAAATCTAACTCTCTTCTTAACCCTCCAAGTCCTTCTTCTCACCATCCTAATACTCTTCATCCCTATTTCTCCCCCTTCTATATTTATACTTATCATCCCTGTTATCTCACATACAATAAACTTATCATCCCTATTATCCTTACACTTAAATATTGCTTCTTCTTTAGTCCCTACACTTGTCTGTTTCTCATTTACTATTTTTTTCCTTTCTGCCGACAAACCAAACGATCCTACTTTAAAATTCTCGATTTTTCTCTCTACAGAAAATCCTATGTACCTTCTAGAATTCTTGTGTAATGGAATCAGCCAGATTGAATTCCTTAAATCTACTTTATTAAAAACAAACTTGCCAATTAACCTCGTCAAAAGTGTGTCCATGGATGGTGGACAATGGAATTGCGGTTTGGTCCGTTGGTTAATTTTACGTGCATCTATACTTAATTCTGCCTTCACCTGCTCTCGATATGCTGCTGTTGCTTCTACCCCCACTAATTCTGCATGTTTTTGTACCAAAGCTTGAACCTCTACTATCCTATCCTCTGGACATCTTATCGTGTTGATCTGTTTAACTTCATCATCTTCTACCTCTACTACATTAATACTCAACCCTGTGTCATTCTCTGTGACTTCATAACTGCCCTTCCATGGCACTACCCTATCTTTAATCCTTACTACCTTCCTTTCCATATCTATCAAAACCCCTAACTTCATCATACAGTCAACACCTAAAATGCTCTGAAACTTCAGTCCAGGTACAATTACAAACTCCTGTTCACAGCTTAAACCTCCTATATTTATCCTAAGCACCACAACACTATTCACTACAGCAAACTTCTTTTTATTTGGAGCTACTAAATGGCTACGCTTTATAGGCATAATTCTATCACAAACCTTATCCCTAATTTTGCTGACGAATTCCTCCGATATTAAACTCGCCTCTGCCCCTGTATCAAGTAATACTTCTACATTATTCTCAAAAATTTCTATATTAACAATTGGCAAACATAATTTTTCCTCAGTTTCTGGCTCTACTTCCTCCTCAATTTTGAAAAATTCACGTGGATGTTCATATACATTTACACTGAAATCTAGTGGTCTGTCGCGTTCTAAAAATCCTGTCCAGGTCTGTTTTCCCTACTTGGTCCTGGTCTAGCCGTCACCTCAGCGTATGTCCTAGGCGTTTCCATTCGTTCCGTGTCTGTATTAGCTGTCCCCCTCATGTCCGGTGAACTATTCCTTCTGGTAGGTTCCGGTCTCGGTGCAGGTCCCCTTCCTAAACTATTACTTCTAAAGTATGGTCGTCGCTGTTCCCAATTCTGTCGCTGGTATCCGTAACTATTCCCCCTTCTAGCATAGTTGTCCCGTCTATTGTCAAACCTAACTGTGTTGATTTGTCTTTCCCTATTATCCCGAGGTCGTCCACTACTTACGTCGTCGTACCTCTGCAGGTATTCTAAAACATTTCTCTGTCCACTATGTTCTGTAGTGCTACGTGTTGTCTTACTTCTACCTCGAAGTGTCGTGATAAATACTTGATAATTTGTCGGTCCGTCAGTGGTGGGTTCAGTTGCTTTGCTATGCTATACTTGCGTATAGCATATTGCTCCTACTTCCTGAAAATTCTCCTTAAATTTCCCTGTGATTAAGTCGTCTCGTACCTGGTCTTGTCTGTGGTCACTCCAGTAGTGCTTTAAAAACCTGTCTTCAAAGTCCGTGTAGGTGTCTATGTCCTGTCCTACTAAATTGTACCATGCTACCGCATTGTCCTTTAATAAAGCCTTTATCGTATTCAGTTTAGTCTGTTCGTCAAATAAATTTCCCACTAGATTTCTTACACTATTAATAAAAATTTGTGGATTTACCCTGTTATTGCCATAAAACTTCATGTGTTGGTCCAATGATACTCCACCTGTATAAAATCTGGGACCATCCCCCGTTAAAATTGACATGTATTTGATACTACTAACTTCGCGTTCTACCCTGCCTAACTGATCCCTACATGAGTCCGTTACTTCAGTCATTTTTATATTAATCTCTTCTTCACAGAAAATGCGTACTTCGGATCTTAAATTTCCCATTTCCTGTCGAAGACCTGTAATATCACGCTCATTTTTATCAACCCTATTTTCAACTTCCCCCATTTTTACGGTAAGACTATTTTTAAACTCTGTAAATTCTTGAGTCGATTGCTCAATTTTCCCGCTTATCTGCTCTAATTTTCTATTGGATTCTTCGTTCATCCTCTCTAGCATTCTCATTATCATCTCGTTTCCTTGATCCCCTGATTCCGTCCTCGACTGATCTCTACTGCCTCCAGCTTCTTCCATTTTCGAATTTTTCCCACACAATGCACTATCGTCACTTCCAATTTCCACTTCTTGACTCCTTAACCACTCTTTTCTCTGCATACGTTCTACTCACTCACACACACTCTAAAATACTCTTAAATTTATACACAAACAGAAACTCTCTCTCTCAGATCGCCAGTTTCCTGGAATAAAATCACAAAAATTTTATTTGGAACACGAGCCCACGTTGGGCGCCATGTATGCTGTGAAACCTCCTAAATTAACTGGTCCGTCGACTTTCTTCTGTTCATCGCCTCGGCTGCTCCCCTAGATAAACCTTCATCCTCATTCATAAAAAAAAACAAACACATTCCTACCACAAACATCAACGTTAACTCTATTTACATCAATATTCACTATACATTAAAATTTCAAAATTAAAAATTCAGCATGAATTTCAGTATCAGAAAATTTCAAGATTTAAATTTGTTATCATTTTAATGTGCATCCAAAATTAAAGTCCTTGTAGGATGCCTACTAATTAATATAACAATATATGCAGACCTGAGTCTGAGTACAAAGGGAGCATCTACCACCCCTTTACGTTAATTAACCAGGTTCGTCTAATTGAGCTCAAAGACATACCCAAATTTTCATCATAATCCAAAACATCAATACTAAATACCCCTTTCTACTTAAACAAGCAAATTTCACCTTAAAATTAAAATTTTATTGTTAGTACAATTTCACTACTGTCCATTTTAAGTAAATCAATTATAAAGTTATTCAACACACACCAAAATATCAAAGTTCGAACAAAATAGTATAATTTACCTGAAGGTTACTGCACTCGTAGCTTCAATGTACCTCGTCCCTTTTGTTAATCACACCATTCCAACTGGGTTATATTTACGGCTTCTGATTCTCAACGCTTTTAAAATTTCTCCACCACCATTCATCTAAAGTTGTTTCAGGGCTTTTCCGGAACTCATCTGTGTATATCTGACCCTTGTTTTGTGGATCCAGACACGTTTATGAACCATTTAATTATTAACACCCCCGAAAAATAGCAAAGAAATTCATGCTTCTTTCACCAATATACGCCAAAACTGCCTACTTTTGTGTATTCATTTGTCGTTGCAACTTTGACTAATTGGTACTGTGATACTAAACTTTATTACCTTGTATCTTCTTTTCTAAGTGCACTAAAGTACATTCATTGTAGCACGTAAAGAACAAGCTGTTTTAAATCACAAAATATTCGAGCAAACTGTTTAAATTATTTAATCAAAACCGGAAAACTAAAAAGCACTGTTTAACGCATTGAATCAAGTCGAAGATCTAAGAGAGCTTGTTCATATTAACCTGGGTATATATAGAGGTTAGCCTGTCTGTCGGTCTAGTCCCCAAAACGGACAATTCTAAAGAATTTCGCATGCTATGTTCCCATTCCGCAGCCCGGCATGCGATTTTACGAAATTTGCACTCGCACCAGTTAAAATCTCAGAAATTCTCACACGGCACGCAAACATGTCCGAGAATAACTAATTAAATTTTGTACAGAAATTGTTGTTTCTACCTCTCATATGTGCATCTTATTTTCAACCAATCGTGACCCTCGTGACGTTGCTCATATCACGCCTTTAATTATTAGTGTCTTTGTCTTACGCACATTATCTTTCCTTCTCTAACCTGTTCTTAGTGGTGCAAATTGATATTCCTTACTATCGATTATTTCAGTCCACATGGACTGTTATCTGGGTTAAATAACCCTGTATCTAACCTTCCCGTTAATATAAGCGACGGTTTCTCCAACATTCTCTGAAACCATTTGTTATCTGCAAATTTTCGCCGTACGTGACTTTTAAAACTACGCAGGTGTTCAATCGTACTATTAATTCTCAGAGCTTTATTTCATGGTATTTTAATCTTGGATTTTCACAGGCTTTTATGCTTATTATTAATAATGGTTCAATTAACTCCAACTAAAATTGACTTCTACCCTTTCATTTTTAGCGAATACAAATTAA
Source organism: Platerodrilus igneus (assembly GCA_036346225.1). Lineage (NCBI taxonomy): Eukaryota > Metazoa > Arthropoda > Insecta > Coleoptera > Lycidae > Platerodrilus > Platerodrilus igneus. Next base: position 5,964,552 of record JARFIW010001513.1, on the reverse strand, counting down.
ATATTAATTATTATGTGTACACTTTGTTTACTACTTGTTACCCAGAAATTAAATCAATTAATGTAAATTTTGCACGTAATTTTTATTTGTTTCTTGGAACAATTGACTTAAATACACGTTGAGCATTTCAATTCCGCTTCCTTTTATATAAAGTGTCTTGTACATAATTTAAATTTATTATTTTTAATGAAACGAATGAATTTTTATTCTCCACGGTTTTTTAATAAAGAGTATTATCTAATAAAATTCTCTATACACGGTGATTAAAATTATTTGTTATAATTAATTAATTTTCTACCCTGGTCTAAATATGAGTAATATATATATATATATATATATATATATACTCGGAGAGAATGGGGATCGCTCTCTTTTGATTCTTTTGGTATTTTCATCGCTTTGGACTACGTATAATAATCAACCGAGGTTATAGTAGAGGCTTGTGAGTATTAAAAATTTGTATAATTCAGTAAAAATGGTATTAGCACTTATAACGTGGTAAATTGAGGCCTTGTAGTTATTAACGTGTGTAGTGTCGAGTGAATTAAATTAACCAAGGTCCAACTAATACCATAACAAGCTGTTAAATCAATAAACAAAAGTATAATGTACGTGAATTTGGATGCTGTGATGGTATGGTAATTGGTACCAAAGCGCTTGGTTATCATCTATAAAAATCTGGAGGATCAGAGCGCATAATCACAAAGAAAAGAGGTTCTGGATAACATCATCGAAGGAGATGGAATCTTGAAGCGGTTTCCAGGTAACTCATTTGAATTTTCTGTCATTTGATAAACTGTTGGAATTATTTGGTGATGAGTGAGTGAACATTGGAGTTATTTATGATTTTATAAGGTATCGGAAAAGTAGGGTTAGTTTAAATATTTAAAAAAAAAGGTATATGTAAAACTTACTAAATTTCATTGTGAATTTAAATGGGATTGTTAAGGGTACATGGGTTTGTTAATTTTGTAGTAATTATATGCAAAGTAAAAAGGCATACATTAATGAATTGGTTTATTATGAGCTCACCATACTCCAGTGTACAATAAATATAGGGTATTAATTGGGGCCCATCTACTCCAATTATATTAAATGTGTTTATAAATCAAATTTTAAAACAAGGACTTTACAAAAATATCACTTATTGAGTTGTAACCAAACTGTACATATCTGTGAATAATTGTTTGTAAATAGCGGTAAATAAAGATTGTATGATTGTTGTATTATTTGTTGATTTCATTGAATGGTGTGTGAGTGGGAAGGAAGAATGATTGTAAATTTAGGTATCCGAGAAGAGGTCCAGCTGAGCTAGCCAGGGAAGCTGCTGAAGATATTTTGAAGCAGAAATCAAAGTAAGAAAATTTTATTTTGTTGTGAACTTTTTATTTTGAAAATGACTCACTTTCGATTATTAAAAACTTTAATCCGCAGATTCACAGCAATCTTATGACGGCCCAACGTTAGAATTTGAATAGGTTTTAGGGAGATCCAGAGACTGTCACCACGATCCACAGCAATATATATATATATATATTGTTGTGTATTCAAAGGGTTAAATTTGGGGTAAACAATAAAATTTCAACTGCTCTGTATAGAGAAAAAAACAAATTATTTACGCGCAAAATTTATTTAATTCATTTAGAGAGAACGGACAAGTATTGACGTATTTTTATAAGTAATAATTGAAAGGTTAAAAGTACATAAAGAAAACCAGTTTTAAAGTAAATAGAATACGCATAATTAATTTTAATTAATTTTAATCCAACACGTAAAAGCATAGAGAACGCACTAGGGTAAGAAAATCAATAATTCCAAGGTAAATATCGTTCGACGAAATATAAAGTCTAAGAATTGTTGTGCAAAACGGACGATAATTAACAAACACCTGCTTTTTCAAAAGGTTACATTCGTCAAAATTATGAGCATATTAAGATAGCAATTCATAGAAAATATTTTCAACCGTTAGCTTGGTTTGAACTACAAGCTAACAAATTTTTTAAAGAGCAAGGGAAATGCACGATCGGTTATATACTACAGATAGAGGCAGATATAAAAGCGTTGATGTTGAAAAGGCACGTAGACCATATAAACGTGGAGTGGAGATAAGCTGTCATCAATACCGATTACTGTAACTCAAGTGGGGTTTTAAACGCGACAGCAGAGATGCATAAGACAGAGATGAAGTTAGTACAGGCGGGGTTTTGTGACGACAGAGAATTGTATCATTGGTTAAAAACAGACAGTTTTTCAAACGTACGCACACGCGACAGATGAAAGCAAATCGGTGATACAGCACGTAGCAAGCTACAAAATTTCAGGAATTTTCAAGACGGTTGCATCAAAATTTGTAGAATTTAGATTTGAAAATAAGCTTTTCACGTGAAGTGTGTCCGGGGGTAGAGTTTTGAAACAATATAAATACTGAATAGAAATTATTAAGGCTCTCTTGTCTTCTCTTCGCGTCTATATTACTTTACTAGGATAAAGTACTGAATGCTGACCAAAATAATAGTAGAAGCTTTTTTGTGAGTATTAGATGTGTTGATAATACAGTAAATACAGTGCTAGCACGTGTAACTTATTAGTAGCGGCCTTCTATTTGTTAACGCGAAATACGTGTAGTGTATAATAAACTAATAAAAGTCCGGCTACTACTATACAAAGCTAGAAAATCAATAAATGGAAGCATAATATATGTGGGGTAAGCATCTCAAACAACCAGAATTGTATACTGATATGGAATGATACTATGAAACGAGGCGCTTGGCTCGTAAATGGTGTTATCGTCTGTAAATCCGCTGAGTATCACAGCGCATGGTAACGAAGCCGAGGTGTTTTTGCAATCGTCGTCGAAGGAATGGAAGCCTGAATCATTCTCCAGGTAATTTATTTGAAATTTCTGTGGTCTGATAAACTTTTGTGAACTTTTGGTGCTGTGTGAGTGAATTTTGGAGCTTATTTATGGTTATATAAACTTATTGGAAAAGATACATGTACTGGACAATTTATTGGGGTTAAATATTGAAATAGGGTGTATTTAAAACTTACAAAATTTTATTCTGGATATAAATTGGATTGTAAAGGGTAAACGTGTCTATAAATTTTGTATTAATTTATGCAAGGTAAAAGGCATATAGAAAATAAACTGGGTTATTATGAGCTTACCATACTCCAGTGTACTGTCAATTTAGGGTAATATGTGGGGCCTATCTACTCGTATTTTACTGAATTTGTTTGAAAATAATTAGAAAAATCAAGGACTTTAAAAACATATCACATTTTGAGTCTGTAATTACTGTATCAAACTGTTTTTTTATACATGTGAATAATTTGTCTGTAAATAGCGGCAAATAAAAGATTGTATGATTGTTGTATTATTTGGTGATTTTATTGAATGGTGTGCGAGTGTGAAGGAAAAATGGTTGTATATTTAGGTATCCAAAAAGAGGCACAGCTGAGCTAGCCAGGGAAGCTGCTGAAGATTTTGAAGCAGAAATAAAAGGGTTAGCAATTTTTTTTGAAATTTGTGCATTTTTGAAAATAATTTGATGACACTGGTAAAGGACTGATGTTAAAGCTTTGTACCAGCTTCGTCCAAGAATTTTTCTAAAGTTCCACGGCAATCTTAGGACAGCCAACGCTGGGGCTCGATGTTAAAAGTTTAATCCCCGATTCCATGGCAATATATATATATATATATATATATATATATATATATATATAAAGAAATTTAAATTTACAATATATTCTCAAGTGAAACATAAATAATTTTTTATTTAAAAATTGATGAAAGTGCTGAAAGGACATTTATATAATAAATAAACACCGTGTATTTTCTTTCAGGTAGAGCATTAAAATAAGTTGAAAGGAATTTTCTCAGTGGCGGCTCGTTACATTAGTAACCGGGGGTGCACATTGGTGAACATGAGGTGGTCTATCTACTTGATGAAATTTATGAAAATAATCTTGTTTATATTTGAATTTTCCAAACTAGGATGCATACTAAAAAATATGGTATGATACCTGGATGTATTTCTGATTTTTGTACCATGAATATAATACGATTTAATGCCTAATGTGAAGGACCTTTAATTATTTGCAAAACATGCATAAACATAAGGTTGCCGGCAGTATGAAAACTTTAGGTTTTACTTAATGTTAAAATAGAACGATCAACAAATTACATGAATACATTAAAAACGAATATATCTCCCAGTAGTTTCTGAGCAGTTATTTATTCTTGTGAATAAGCGAATTGTTGGCATTTGAAAATACTTTGAACCATATTGCACCAGTCGGCCACTAGGAACGACTATTTCTGCTGAAGGTTCAAAAACGAGTCTTGCACAAAATCCTCTTCTTATCTTCATATTCAAAATGTTCATGACGATTCGGCACATAACGATAATTGGTAAGTATAAAGCACCAATCACAAGATTGTCTAAATTAACAACTGGAGTTGACTTACCATGAAAAATGACAAAAACTAAAATGCGAATACGATCTAATATGCATGTAAAGTCCCTTTAAAACGTTTGCTTTAAATGCTATACACTTTTATTATAATATACTATAATAATTGTTAAATGGCATGTACAATAAAGTCCATTCATCTGTTTTTCTTAGCAGCAAATTTATCAATAATCTTATTATTAAAATTGTCTATTGCTGAAACAAAAAGTCGCTCAAATGACGTCACCCACAAAGCATTCAATCGATCTTCACTCATTGTGTTAAGTAAAAAAGTTTTAACGCGCTTTATCATAGAGAAATTTCTCTCGGATTCAGAAGTCGACATTGGTATTGTTACCAGTATTGTCAAAAGTTTTACGGTTTCTGTAAATACCGCATCAAGTTCTTGTTCCAACAGCAAACGAAGTAAAGGCACAGCACCAGAAGCATCACACAATTCTTCCCGCAGAAAAATGACTTGCAATTCAGTTTTTTATTGATTTGCGTTTAAGAACGAATAGCATTCAACTGTATTTTGCAAAAATTCATCTGGAAAAAATTTAACAAATTCGGGGAATTTTTCTATAACAAATAAATTTGCAGCAACCAAGTGACCAACAAAGTTAAATCTGTCCCTTATTTGCAAAATAATTACATCACAAACTTCCATTGTTTTTTTCTTTTCGACTTTTCGTCATTATTGTTGGAGTTTCTTCGTTTAACTGGTAGTTCAGATATAGTTTGTTCCTCACGATTGTCATTTATAATAAACATTTCTTCGCGAATATTATTAATTCTGTTGTCAAAATTTTCAATGTTTTTTTAAACTTTTATTGGATCAGTTACCTTTTGCCGAAGTTGGTTAAAAAGAATGTCAACGTGTGGCATAATCTTATGTAAAACAGAATGCCAAAATGTAAACTTTACATCTAAAAGTAAACGTTCATAAGCACTCGCTTGCTGAATAGTGCTTGGCAGTGTAATTTCATCACTACTTTGTATAACTTCTATAACTTTGACTAATTCATCCCGATTTTCATAAACGAAAAAAGATTCTGACGTTTCTATTGACTGAAGTTGATTTTGTCATAATAAAATTAGCTTGATGTGCGTAACAGTGCACAAAATTTGCAAACGGATATTTATCTTGAACTACCTTCTGTACTCCATTAAGCGATCCGCTCATAACAGCAGCGCCGTCATAGCTTTGGGCTATTAGCTTATTGGGACTGTTAAGAAGAAAATTTAATTCGTTTAATTTACATCTAGACAAAGATGCAGAGTCCTGCACAATTTCAAGAATCTTTCCACAGGAAGGCCATTCTTAAGGTAGCCCAAGAAAAGAACTAATTGGAACTGGCAAACTATATCCGTGGTTTCATCAGCAATTATTGAAATGTAGTCCGCTGCTTCAACTTCCTTCTTTATTTCATGATAAACTTCGGACATACACTCTAAAATTTCATTTTGAATAGTTTTTGATGTTCCTTTAAAAATTTTTGATTATTCTAAGTGATCCTTTAATACGGAATCTAAATCTGCCAAAAAATTAACAAATTCTCTAAATACTCTTTTATTTGCAGTCATCCTTTTCATTATGGCCCCTTAGTGCTAATTCGAAAAAACCACAAAATTTTATTTAGTTAATTATTTTCGAAAAAACGTATCGATTTTTTGCAATTTCTTTGTTTTTCTTAAAAGAGAGTTTCTATATTCAGAACTTAGTTGAACTTGTATATTCATTTTACCTAATAATTCAAAACTAAACACGCTGTTGATATGACCAACCAAAGCTTAATGTTTGTTAATCTTAGCTGCATTATGAACTAAATCGGTGACGCTGTTTTTGGTCCAAGTAGCTTCGTCCCCATAAAGCACGCACGGAAAACAATAAAACGCGTTTCTTTCTTCGCATCCACAATTCCAGTCATTTTTAGAATATACATTTCTATTAAATTTACTCACAATTTCTTTGCCTTTAACTGTTTGTTTATGCACAAGCTCTAAGTCCGGTAGTGGTCGACTCAAATCTTTAATATTTAGTTTGTCAGTCAAACTACATTTCGAAAATGGATGTTCTAACAAGGTATGACTATTATTCTTATTCACAGAAAAAAGAAAATATGACTTCAGAAACTATAGAAAACAATATTAATGCTTATTTTATATTATTAAGTTCGTAAATTGAATTAAATTACACTACAAATTCACTATTAACAATGCCAGGACAATCCAATGTACCTACTTTTTAAAAAAACGAACTATGAAATAAAACAAAACTCAGTTTTGAAAAAGTTTTACTATTAATATAGACAGGTCCTTACAGAACAATAGCGCGTATAAAACTACTTTAGATTCTGCTAGTACATAATATTTTGGGATGGTTTGGATATTTTGATTTTTTAGAGTAATTTAATTTTAGTTTATTATTTGTAGGGGGTGCATGTGCTCAATTGCTTCTTAGAGATAGCCGTCATTGAATTATTTACAGAATTTTTAGTAGTTTAGTAAGAGATAATGTTTTATGTATTATTGGTATTTATAATCTCTGTGACCTGTGGGTCTTAGCATTTTCTCATCGTACAGTATACCATCTTTATAGGTATTCGTTAGTTTCTATAGATGCTGTAGCACCCATTTGTTTTGTTATTTTAGTCTGCAGATTGGCTTGTAACCACTCTCTTGATCTACCCCTGAACGACTCATTCAGACCAGCCGTTCATATTATTAAGGGTTTTCTGCACTTGCAAGCCATTCAGTCAAGTATCTTATATTGGCATAAATTTAGTAATTGACGTGGAAATTGCAGTTTGGCTTATTGAAGCGTACCACGAGGAACAACTTCGTATAATTATAAAAATCAAGTTAAGAGAGCTGTAGTTTTTCAACACACTATAAGTTTTCTGTTTATTTTTGATTTAGGTCTGCCCATTTATACTGCTAAGACCAATTGACAAAACTGGAATGCTGTTTTTTAATTTTATTATACAAAACATCAAACTAGTGATTTTTCTTGGTTTAGATTTACAACAATCGTGTATTCTATTTGGAAATCAGTATAGATCATAAAACCTATCCAAAAAATTTTACTTATACACCAACAAGAAGCTATGACAACTTAATTAAATGCATCAATTTAGTTTTTGTAGCAGAAACAAAGAAACTAATCGTCTAACCACATATTATTGCCAAATTATCAGTCTCCTCTACACCTCGTTGATCTGCACTGCAAGACTACAAATACTTAAATATCAATCATGAATTAAAACATCCCATGAAACTAGAATTGCTTACAGTTTAATGATACCTTAGGCATTATGTTGTATTTTTATTCATTACTTTATGCCAAGGGCAGTGGCAGTTTTAATACCACCGTCAATTTAAGTTCAATAAATGTTACTGTTTTTCGAACAATATCGTTACAGTTCAGACTAGTCTTACTTTTCTTCTATCAGCATACACTACAAGTTATATTAAATATTAGCATAAATCAATTGCATTCAAAAAATGTCTTTTAAAAAAAATAGTCTTTGGTTTCTGGATGATTTCGTTAGTGTCTTAAAATAGGATGGTTGCCTAAAAGACGGTCAAAAAAGAGGGTGCTTCTTTCGAGAAGTAACCCAATTTGTACTCACAATGGCAATGGTGTACGCTTCATCTCCAAATTTCACACCTACGAAGATAATGTTATTGTAAGTACAATCTAAAATAAAAATAGTTGATTAATATGGTATTGTTGAAACAAAGGCGGTAAATTTAATAAAGAGTGATATTGTACAGTGCGTTCATTAAGTCGCGCACATCCAAATAAACGAGTCTGTAAATAGTAAGTTTTTATTTTAGTTCTAGTGGCTACCGCAAGACAGCACCACTGGTAATATAAACAACAGATGTAAAGCCCATTATTGTGTGTACAGGTTACAACAGGTCTGTAGTATTGTCTAGATTACGATAAGGTAAACATGTCGTTTTCCCAAGAGCAACGACTGTTCCTTCTAGAACAGTATTTTATCAGTCATTCATATGAATTTGTTATTGATCAATTTTATGTGACATATCCGGATGTAAGTGTGCTTAACAAGTCGACCTTAATCAGATTAATCCGACGTTTCCGTTAAACCGGATCAGTTGCAGACAAAATGAGATCAGGGAGACCAGTCATTTTAACTGAAACTAAACTGGCTGAGGTTAGTGCAGCAGTCGTCTTCAAAAAGCCTACGAAGACTATCAATACTCTCACAAAGTTCATTGGGTAGTGCTCAGAAAGCTATGAAACAGTTAAAATTTCGTGCATATCGTGTTCGTGGTGTTCAGGAATTGAAAGATCCAGACAAAGAAAAGCGCCTTGTTTACTGTAGATGGTTTCGGTCCATCGTCGACAACCATGGAATTGGAGAGCTAGACCGTGTTTTCTACAGTGATGAGGTCTAGTTCCACCTTAGTGGATATGTGAATAGTCAAAACACAAGAATCTGGTCAACTGAAAATCTTCATGTTTTTCATGAAAATCTATTGCACTATCTTAAAATTGGAGTGTGGTGTGCCGTATCACGTCGGCGAAGAGTGGGGCCTATTTTCTTTGAAACTACAGTGAACAGTGGTGTATACAAAAACATAATTAATTACACAGTTTATTTCGTTGCTTGAAACCGATGAACGTGATAATTGTTTCCAACAGGACTGTACCACATGTCACTTGTCCAATGAAACAATGAGTTTCTTACATGAGTATTTTGGCGAGCGTATAATCTCTAAAGGGTCATGGCCTCCACGGTCTCCCGATTTAACGCCTCCAGATTTTTTCCTGTGGGGTTATCTTAAAGGAGGGGTTTATAAAAATAAGCCTCATACACTGAATGAACTGAAAATGAACATTACCACGGAGATTAACAATATTAGGGTAAGCGTACTACACAAAGTGTCAACAAACGTGGTAAAACGAATTCGTGTGTGTATTAATGAACCTGGCAACCATTTTGAACATATGTTACAAGACATAAAATGTTGGAAATAAGTATATAAGGTTATAAAAGTTACAACAATAATAAATAAAATACATTACAACCTTTTTTATGTGCGCGACTTAATGAACGGACTGTAGCATTCTACAAGAAACTGCGCAAACTAAAAGTTAGATTACTGTAGTTCCGACTATACTTCAAGCACATACAATCCACTTAAAGGCTCATATTAACTTATACAAAGGCATATACAAATTGTAGCTGAACTCACGCAAAGCATTAACTTGATCGATATAAAACGACGAAGAAGGAGATTGCATTCTTGCTGTACCATCTTTTGCGCATGTGTTATTATATGTGACTGCCCGTACAAAAAATTGTTATGATTGAAGATGATTTTACGGAGTGGCATATATGACTTACAATAACGAGCTACGGTTTAAGTCTGCATATAAGCGCTTTATAATATTTCAGTATATGGGAACCTTCCTTGCACATATTAAGGTAACAATTGAGCAGCGTCAAGACTACGGTCGTATTTTGCTCCAGCAACTGTTTCTTCTATAATGCAAGTCGTGCCAATCGTCCCGGTTTTGCAGAAACTTTTGTCAAACGGTACTATTTTAAAAGGTTTCTTCTTAAACCTACAACATTTACATCAATGCATTGATGTATAAAATATAATGCAAGTCAGTATATGGCAAACAATAGTGTCTTTTTAATATCATGAGGATCACCTAATTCTTTCAGTAATATTTTTATGATGACTTCGAAATTGGAAATTCTTTAGACAGCCACGCCAATGCCCACAGACTTGGTGGAGTCTATTTGTCACTTTCATTGTTACCTCGTTATTACGTATCTCAACTCAAAAACATTCTTTCCTTGGTCCTTTTTCATTCAACAGATAGATTAACTTTTGTTAACAATGTTATTTTTCAAAGAATTCGTGAAGAATTAATTTTCGTTTACATCAGTAGTATTCATGTTGATAAAGACATGTACACTGGCATAATCATGAACCGCGTTTGTCTAACTAGAGACAACTTGTATTGAATAGCGTGCTCGGCTTTATAGAGCTTCGTTGCAAATCGCTTTGGTCGTATATGCTCCGCACATAGAAATCAGATACAGTCAATGTTGTTTGAAGATACAATCTCACAGGTATATGGAGAACTATAAAAATGATGTTTAGCTGTCCAACCCATCTCTCTCTGGGCGGCTCCGTGGTGTAGTGGTATGTGTGTGACTACTACACCCTAGGTCCCGGGTTCGAATCCCGACACGGTCCGCTTGAAAAATGTTAGACGAGCATTTTTCGCAAAAATACACCCTCGTTCGGATGAGAGGTAAAATGGAGGTCCCGTGTGTGAGTGTTGTCACGCACGTTAAAGATCCCTACCTTGCTTGGAACAGCAAGGATTCGGCAAAATTCAAAATTTTCCAGGTAAAAAAAAACTCGCTTCCTGGCCAATGTAGTACCTTCGGGTGGAGCATTGGAAAATCACATGTAATGTCCAACCCATCTCTCCCCCTAGCAGTAAGTTACAAATAGAAGTAGGCAGACGACCAGATTCTTGGATTCTGGAAAAATTTATAATCGAAGTAAGAATAAAATTGTGGTGGCTGTACTCGCATAAGCATTTATTTGTATAAATAAGTAGACTGAAATAATTTAACTAGCACTTTTTTTGTGTGTAATGGCGCTAGCTGCCATAGTGCTTATGCGAGTGCAACTGATAATTTGGGTGATGCGTTTGCTAATTCATGCACTGCTACATGCTTATGCGTATTTAGACATTTATTTATATATTTATTTATATATTTATATTTATTTTATATTTATATTTTACACTTATTTTATATTTATTTATATTTAGTTTTGCATGCACTTTATTATTTTGTGGCTTGATTTGTTTTGTTTGACGTTCTGCCGCCTCTTTTTGGTTGCAGCATCTATATAGGAAGGAAGATTGTAATTATAATAGAAATTAATTAGGGAGTGACAGGAAAAACTAGGGATGGATTTAGGTTGAAGATAAATAAAATCCCTAGACCAGGGGGACGACTTGTAAATTTATAGAGCAGGAACAAATAGCTGGATCCACTATTAATATATTTGGCGAATGCTTAGAAATTTGAATCCATTTTTAATATTAGTTAGCTAGATTTGTATAGTTATAAGACGATCCTCCAGGTCGCACCGGTAAGCAGAGCTATCAGCTGCTATCCGGTATTACGGATCCCTCCCTTTTCATTTTTGCTTGTGTCTTGTTGATCGGACACACTCCAAAATCAACGCTAGGTATACCATCATTTAAACCCTAATTTTAGTTTCAGTTTGCAGATTTTTATTTAAGATCGATTGTTTTTGAAGTTAGATAAATTTCATGCACGCTTATTTTCGCGTTTAAACCCAATGTAGTACCTTCGGGTGGACAATTGGTGACGTGGCCACAAGCATAGCGGCCCTTAATTACATTATAATGACCGACTCATCTGTAACTGATATTATGTCAAGGAATATATTTTTTGATGCCTAAAACTGTTTTAAGTTGTTTGATGACCTTTCCTTTAATATGCTTCAAGATTTTTTGAAGGACGCTTGTTGATATGTTATGTCCTATTTCGTGAAGTTTGTAGTGCTAGATTTCAAACTTTTACCACTGGACATTATTCAAAACAAACTGATTCCGTATTAGATTATGGTCTAGCCTAGGCTCAAGTGCTCAAGAAACCAACTGCGTTTATCCTGAAGGACATTGTATAGAATTTACACTCTCTGTTACGTTCCTGCATTATTTCCACGGTTAATTTGCATGTTAGTAACGGGTTTCTTTCTCTTTCAATCTTTAATCGATCTTTTGTCTGAATATCCTGTAAAATTTTATTAAGTATTCAGTTACAGAGTTAAATATGTTGCATCTATTCTATTTTGATAACGTGCTAAACCTAGTATTTTATTATTAAAAAGTAGGGAAATTAAATTCAGTTATCAAAGGCTAAAAATTCTTGCATTATGGGCTCACTGAAATAAGTTTAAAACGTGTTGTTTGTCAAAACATTTGCTTCAAAATAAATAGGAAATCTGGTTAAATACCCGCATCTCTTAAACAAATTATGAACATAAGTAGGTATGCTATGTTCGTACGAGATCAAAAAACCTGGGAAATTCTAAGGTCCAAAAAGACAATTTTTGCGAGTTCCAAAGGTCATTCACTCCGAGATTGTGGCAAATATTCCCACATCTAGTAACAAAAATCTGTACAATAGTTTTCTTCAACTAAGCATTTTTTAGCTCTAGGCATGAATCTCGCTCTTGACACCCCGATCAGGGTGCTAGACCCTCCACCAAACAAAATTCACACATCTGGTAACAGTATTAAATAACATTATCATTTAAAATTTGCACAATAGTTTTCTTCGGCTAATCATTTTTTAGCTTACGGGGGCATGGATCGCACTCTTGGCACCCTGATTTGAACCGTCAACAAAACAACCACCACCACCACCACAACTACCACCACAACAACCACCACCACCACCCAAAACACCACCACCACAACCACACACCACCACAACAACCACCACCACCACCACACACCACCACAACCACCACCACCACTACAACTACCACCACAACCACCATCTCCACCATCACCACCACAACCACCACCACAACCACCACCACAACCACTACCACAACCACTACCACAACCACCACCACAACCACCACCACCATCACACACACCACCACAACCACCACCACAACCACCACCACCACAACCACCCCACCGCAACCACCATCACCACAACCATCTTGTTAGAAACTATAAAGCTTACTTACATATACTTTTCAAACAAAGAAACGTATTACAAGAATCATAAAAGTGTTTTATTACGCATATCTAATTGATGCATGTACATTGCTCTTAAGTCTAATATAATATTTATTTGATTTTACATATATTTATAACCATATCATTTACTTATATCTAAATTAACATATATTTAAATTAATATATAACTAATGATTACAATATTTACTTATATCTAAATTAATACACTGTATTGTAAATTTGAGCTTATATGCTAAATTATAATACGACAGACTCCTACAGAAAGTTTATATATTATTAAATTATAATTAGAGCTGTCCACACAGTTTAACATTACTGTATATCCATACATACTTGCAGCTATATTGCGATATAAATTAACATATAATTTAAATTTATAAATCTATTATATCGTAAGGTATCGGCTAATCAACATCCATACTATTTATAGAATAATGACCTAGGGGTAATGTTTTATATGATCCGGGGATCAAATATCACTTTTTATCGTATGGACTTAAAGCTATTTTATTTTGAATGATGGTATGAGCGTGATGTTTAGATGAATGGATTTTATTTTGAGCTATAAATTTTTCTTTGTACTCATCCGCAAAGTGTACAAAGTCCTCAAATGTGATTTTGTTTTTGATAACTGATTTCTTTATACCTTTAATCTTTTTAGTTACACCAAAATTCGAAAGAACAATAGACAGCGGTGTGGAATCATTGGCGTCGCCGTGGATCAATGTAGTAAGCGTAAGACTACGGATCCCAAGGTCCCGGGTTCAAATCTCGACACGGCCGACTGCTTGAAAAATGGTAGGTGAGCATTTTTCACAAAAATTACGCCCTCGTTCGGATGAGAGGTTAAATGGAGGTCCCGTGTGTGAGTGTTGTCACGCACGTTAAAGATCCCTACCTTGCCTGGAACGGCAAGGGTTCGGCAAAATTCTAAATTTCTAGGCATCAAAAAACTCGCCTCTTGGCCAATGTAGTACCTTCTGGTAGAGCATTGGAAATATAGATGTACGGTGTGGAATCATCTTCCACACCAAAACGTACTGCTTTCTCATCTTCTGGTGATTTAAAAATCTTTATAGCATACATTTTGGATTTCAATCCGATAAAGTTTGTCATAATCCGTCTATTGTTCTTATCTTTCATCATCCCCAGTACTTTCTTAATGACTAAAAGAATTTTATATACGTTATCTTGTGGATAGTCAAAAGTATCAAAATATTTATGACAGTCTCGCTTTATAACACCATATGGATTGCGATTGATAATTTTGTAAATAATTGTCTTTATACAATGTGAATATCTCCATCGGTTTTCAAGTTATAAGTAGAAAACCAAAAGGGCACAACATACCAAAATGATAATTACAGCCATCAATGCACATACTTATGTAAATAAATAATTGTCTTTATACAATGTGAATAGCTCCAGCCGTTTTCAAGTTATAAAATGAAAACCAAAAGGGCACTACATATTAAAATGATAATTACACCCATCGATGCACATGCTTATGTATATAAATAATTGTCTTTATACAATGTGAATAGCTCCAGCCGTTTTCAAGTTATAAGTAGAAAACCAAAAGGGCACAACATACCAAAATGATAATTACACCCATGGATGCACATGCTTATGTATATAAATAATTGTCGTTATACAATGTGAATAGTTCCAGCCGTTTTCAAGTTATAAGATGAAAACCAAAAGGGCACTACATACCAAAATGATAATTACACCCATTGATGCACATGCTTATGTATATAAATAATTGTCTTTATACAATGTGAATATCTCCATCCGTTTTCAAGTTATAAGTAGAAAACTAAAAAAGCACAACATACCAAAATGATAATTCCACCCATCGATGCACATGCTTATGTATATAAATAATTGTCTTTATACAATGTGAATATCTCCATCCGTTTTCAAGTTATAAGTAGAAATCTAAAAAAGCACAACATACCAAAATGATAATTACACCCATCGATGCACATGCTTATGTATATAAATAATTGTCTTTATACAATGTGAATAGCTCCAGCTGTTTTCAAGTTATAAGATAAAAACCAAAAGGGCACTACATACCAAAATGATAATTACACCCATCGATGCACGTATTTATGTATATAATTAATTGTTTTTATACAATGTGAATATCTCCATCTGTTTTCAAGTTATAAGAAGAAAACCAAAAGGGCACAACATACCAAAATGATAATTACATCCATCGATGCAACATCCTTTAGTATATAAATAATTGTCTTTATACAATGTGAATATTTCCATCCGTTTTCAAGTTATAAGAAGAAAACCAAAGGGGCACTACATACCAAAATGATAATTACACCCACCGATGCACGTATTTATGTATATAATTAATTGTTTTTATACAATGTGAATATCACCACCAGTTTTCAAGTTATAAGAAGAAAACCAAAAGGGCACAACATACCAAAATGATAATTACATCCATCGATGCAACATCCTTTAGTATATAAATAATTGTCTTTATACAATGTGAATATCTCCATCCCTTTTCAAGTATTCAGATTTATACCTAGAAACTGACGTATTGTTGTTGGCTGAAGTTTTTGAACAATTCCGTTCAAGTTGTCATTCCACTTATGGGCTAGATCCTGCTCATTATTACACATTACCTGGATATACTTGGGTTGCCATGTTGAAGCATATGGGACAGGAACTGGAATTGTTGACTGACATCGATAAACTTTTGTTCATCAATTCCCGATAATTTTTCTGAGGGTTATATCTTGGAGGTCGATTTGGAGTATCCTGAATCCATTTACGACCTACATCTGTCCAGAGCACATTGACCCAATGACTGGAAAACCACCTGTAGAGAGAACTCAAAACGTCAAATTAACGGCGACGCTGAATTCTAAGCAAAAATATGTGATCCATTACAGGAGTTTAAAACAGGCGTTGGCAAATGGGCTTAGATTAAAAGGTATTTACAGAATACTTAAATTTAAACAAAGTTGTTGGCTAAAATCATATATTGATTTAAATACAGATCTCCGAAAGCAACCTAGGAACGAGTTTGAAAAAAATTTGTTTAAATTGATGAACAACGCCGTTTTTGTAAAACGATGAAGAACAAACGAAATCATTGTAATGTTAAACTCGTTCAAAATTGGGATAGTAGGTTTGGTGCCGAAGCTCGTATATCTAATCCTCTGTTTAAGAATCTTAGTTTTTGATGAAAATCTTGTTTTGGTAGAATTAAATAAATCAGAAATATACTTAAATAATCCGATATACATAGGCATGTGTGTCTTAGATTTATCCAAGCTCACGATCTATGATTTTCATTATGGCTACATGAGTACTACCTTTGGAAACGACTGCAGTGTTTTATATACGGATACTGATAGTCTTATTTACAAAATTATCAATCGCAATCCATATGGTGTTATAAAGCGGACTGTCATAAATATTTTGATACTTTTGACTATCCACAAGATAACGTTTATAAAATTCCTTTAGTCAATAAGAAAGTACTGGGGATGATGAAAGATGAGAACAATAGACGGATTATGACAAACTTTATCGGATTGAAATCCAAAATGTATGCTATAAAAATTTTTAAAACACCAGAAGAGGAGGAAGCAGTACGTTTGGGTGTGGGAAATGTTCCACACCGTTCATTTACATTTCCAATGCTCCACCAGTAGGTACTACATTGGCCAGGAGGCGAGTTTTTTGTTGACTGGAAATTTAGAATTTTGCCGAACTCTTGCCGTTCCAGGCAAGGTAGGAATCTTTAACGTGCGTGACAACACTCACACACGGGACCTCCATTTAACCTCTCATCCGAACGAAGGCGTAATTTTTGTGAAAAATGCTCACCTGCCATTTTTCAAGTAGTCGGCCGTGTCGGGATTTGAACCCGGGACCTTGGGATCCGTTGTCTTACGCTTACTACATTGATCCACGACGACGCCAATGATTCCACACCGCTGCCTATTGTTCTTTCGAATTTTGGTGTAACTAAAAAGATTAAAGGTATAAAGAAATCAGTTATTAAAAACAAAATCACATTTGAGGACTTTGTACACTGTGTGGATGAGTACAAAGAAAAATTTATAGCTCAAAATTTAATCCATTCATCTAAACATCACGTTCAAACCATCATTCAAAATAAAATAGCTTTAAGTCCACACGATAAAAAGTGATTTTTGATCCCCGGATCATATAAAACATTACCCCTAGGTCATTATTCTATAGATAGTGGCTTGTTGGGATTAAGGAGGTTGATATAGATATGCTAATTACAGGGAAGGACCAATTGCTTTTTGTTGCAATACCGATTGGCGGTGGAGCGGTTATGTAATAACTAAACAACTACACCAAACTACTTAATAAAGGGTATAAATACCTTTTATCCTGTGCCGCTGTGGGCAATAAACGTTCACACACAAAAGCTTTCGACGGACAACCAATAACACGCTCGTCCGGGTGATGGTGTCGCTTTCAAAGCTCTCATACAACCGTCTTCTGCAAGGGTTCGAATGCGACTGTCTTCACGCACTTTCACTGTCGGTATATAATGTTTCACTGAAAACTGTAGGATACCCGCACAAAGTATTTATTGTCACCAATTCCAATAAATGTTCGATGATGACGTAACATACCGCCCACCAAATTCATAGAATTTTGAAAAGGAGGGAAGTAGGTTGGGTGAAGGAAATCACATGGGATTTGACCTTGCTAGGAAAACAGGTAACGATAGATAGGGTGGTACACTACAGCGAGTGATATTATCAACCATGCAAAAATAAAAATATATATGTAAATAAGCAAATATGTAAAAATAATATACTACTATACATGTAAGAAATGTGTATATACATCTAAACATAAAAACAAAATTAAAATACCGGTAGCGGCGCTAGTTTGACAAAAGGTCGTTTTAGTATGCCATGTGCCGTTTTGATCTCCGCGACACGTATAATACCGTCCGCACCGGGAAAAGTATTAATAATACGACCACACTTCCATTGAAGTGGAGAAGGCTGGTCGTCCTTGATGAGGACAATAGTGTCCTTTTCAACTTGTCGGACACCTACCTTAGAGTGCCATTTAACCTTTTGATTCAGAGTAAGTAAGTACTCATGGCTCCAGCGAGCCCATAAATCTTGATGGAGTTTTTGCAGGAGTTTCCACCTGCTTTTTAATGGTAAAACGTTGGTTGAATGGTCCTCATCTGGTGGTGCAGACAGAGGCTCCATAGTTAGGAATGGCCTGGTGTTAAGCAACGCAAGTCATTTGGATCCGAACTCAAAGCGCAGAGTGGTCTTGAATTTAGAACAGATTCAATTTGTGTAAGAACTGTGTAAAGTTCCTCAAAGGTAAGTTTTTGTTCGCCGATTACGCGAGCTAGGTGTGTCTTTACCGACTTAACACCGCTTTCCCACAAGCCACCGAAGTGAGGAGCGCTAGGTGGATTAAACGACCACTTTATCTTTTCTGAGGTTACTGCACTATGCAGATAACTCATAAGCTGACGATAGGCACCTACAAAATTAGTTCCGCAATCACTAAAGATTTGAGAACAGCGTCCTCGACGTGCTATAAATCGTCGCAAAGCGGCAAGAAACGCGTCTGCCGACAAATCCGAAACAAGTTCAATATGTGCGGCCTTAGTGGCAAAACAAACAAAAATACAAATATAGGCCTTAAGAGTTTTAGAGCCTCGTAGGCGGTTAGCCTTTATTAAAAGAGGGCCAGCAAAATCAACACCAACAATACTGAACGGTTTGATTTGAGTAATACGTGCTGCCGGCAGGTCTCCCATAGGAGGAGTTACCAGGACCGGTTTGGTACGAAAACATCTATGACATGATGATAAATAATTTCTGATTGAATTTTTAATAGAAAGGATCCAGAAATTCTGTTGGATAAGATACGCTGTGGTATTAACACCGGGATGGTAATACCTTTCATGAGTTGACCGAATGATAAGTTCGGTTAATCGGTGCCGCTGAGGCAATAACGCAGGACACTTTTCGAAATAGGAAAGCGAAGAATGTGTCAAGCGCCCACCTACTCTTAAGATGTTTTGTGGATCAACAAATGGAGAAAGTTTTCGCAAGCTTTTAGGTAACTTACGGTTTGCCTTGATCAAAGCTATTTCCTTTGAAAATGTAACATTTTGTACATGCCGGACGATAATCATGAGAGCATTGTGTAATTCAATGTCTGTTAAGGGACCCGTATGACGTTGAGCCATGGGTTTAGAAAATCTATAAATGTAAGCCACGATGCCTTGGATTTTATATAACGATGAAAAGCGGCTTAGTAAAATGTCAATGACGTTTGGATCTGTTTGAGCGACAAATGTTAGGATCTTCTTTTCCGTAGTTACCTCAGCAATTGAGGTTGACAATGTTGGTTGAGGCGGCCACGAGTCACTAGGGTAGTGAAGCCATTCAGGCCCCGCCCACCATAGCGAACATGAAATAACCGCGCTTGGCATTAATCCCCGAGATGCAGGATCAGCCGGATTATGCGAAGATTTAATATAAAACCATCGGCTAGGTGCAATGATTTCTTGAATGTGGCTAACACGGTTTGCCACAAAAGTTTTCCACCGAAAAGGTGGAGAACGTATCCAAGTGAGAGCGACCGTAGAATCACTCCACGCTGAAACATCGGAGATGTCAATCAAGCCTTGATAAGAACGAATGGTAAAAGAAAGTAAATCGGTTAATAAAACGGCGGCACATAATTCCAAACGTGGAATTGAAATGCGCTTAATTGGAGCTACCTTTGTTTTAGCGGTTACAAATTGTACAGCTATTTCTCCAGTAGTTTGATTTATGAACTGAAAATATATTACCGCTGCATACCCTACCTCGCTAGCATCGCAAAACCCATGCAAATGACAAGTAAAAGGATCCGAAGGGGGTGAACAACGTGGTAACTTTAATGACGATAATAACGGCAACTCTTCTTGGTATTGCTGCCATTGAGACGAAATGTCTGCTGGTGGGATGTTATCCCAATTTAAACCTAACATCCACAGATGTTGGATTAGGCGTTTTGCAAAAAGTGTTAGTGGGGCTAAAAACCCTAATGGATCATATATTCTGGCAACTTGTGAAAGTATGTTGCGCTTTGTACATATTGGGTTTAATGGTTTAACCCGAAATGAGAAAATATCTTCTGTAGGTGACCATTGAAGACCTAATATTTTTATTGATTCGTCAGAATCGAAATCGAGAGAAGTATATCGGCAAAAATCTGACGGAATGCCTTCCAAAATAGAAACTGAATTAGAACTCCATTTTCGAAGTTCAAAACCAGCTAAATGTAAAAGTCGGATAAGTTGATCTTTAATTTCGCGGGCCGATTGTATAGAGTCTCCACCCGCGACGAAATCGTCAATATATAGATTTGACCGTATAGCCTCAGCGGCTAACGGAAACCTTTTGCCTTCGTCAATGGCTAATTGCTGAAGAGTTTTTAATGCTAGATAAGGCGATGACTTAATACCATAGGTCACTGTATTAAGCTGATAAGTCTGAATGGGTTCTTCTGCGGAGAACCGCCAAACAATTAACTGAAACTTTCGATGTTCTTCGGTAACCAAAATTTGTCAATACATTTGGCGAACATCACAAGTAAAAACGAAACGATGAGAACGAAATTTAAGTAAAATCGACAAAATGTCATTTTGGAGACTAGGTCCAGCCAATTGAGTGTCATTAAGTGACACGTTGTTTTTAGCCTTTGCAGAGGCGTCAAAAACCACACGAATTTTAGAAGTATGACCTTCTTCTTTAAACACAGGGTGATGGGGTAAAAAATAATTATCGTTCCCAACGGGCGGAGAATCGAGTAATGCCATATGACCCGCATCAAGATAGTCCTGCATGAAATTGTTGTATTGGGCGCGTAGCTCCGGTTGAGCATGCAATTTGCGCTCCAACGAGAATAGTCGTTTTTTAGCCATCTCAAAGCAATTATCACAAACGGGCAAAGTATCGTTGAACGGTAACGCAACAATAAAACGACCGCTAGGGTCACGAGAAAACGTGTTTTCAAAAATCAAATCTGCCTTTTCTTCTTCTGGAGAAGTATAAGGCTTGGATGGCAACTCTTCTATCTCCCAAAACCGCCTTAGGGTCTGGTCGATATTATCTTCTACAGAAGTAAAAAATGCTTGGACAGTATCAGACTGCAAGCTTTTTGTGGGACCAATAATAGTCCAACCAAAAATTGTATTTATGGCGGCAGGCTGAAGAAATTTGCCATGTATAACACCGCCATTGATGATGAACGGATAAACATCTGCTCCAAGGAGCATGTCAATGGTTCCTGGGGAATTCCAGGTCGAGTCTGCAAAGTGCAGGCCGCATAAGTGTTCCCAATTATTAGGAACTTTAACGCTAGGTAATTTGCCAGATATTGACGAAAGCACAAAAGTTGTGACTTCTAGAGATTTTGCAAAGTCTAACATAGAGCGAATGGTGCAGCTGACGGCACCTCTATTGACCGCTGAAGTTGTCTGTCCAAGTCCATAAATCGGAACTTGAGAACGTATGCGTGGAAGCCAAAGTTTGCTCACGCAATCGTCTCGAATAAAGCTAGCTTGGGAGCCAGGGTCTAAGAGTACCCTGATCGGTTTGTATCTACCAGACCGGTCTTGAACTTCCACAACAGCAGTGGAGAGTAAGACAGTAACCCCAGGATTTAAATTCGTCTGTGAAGACAAAACATTTGCCGGAATAGGAGAGGCTGACTGCGTCCTATTGGCATTTTTATGCATGTGTGTAGCGATCGGTTCAGCTGAATGGCTAGAAGCAGGTTGCGGTTCAAAATGTAGCAAGGTATGATGCGGCTTGCCGCAAGTTCGACAGAAATTATAAGATTTGCATTGCATGGACGCATGGTCTGTTCGTAAGCAATTTAAACAAAGGCGTAAGCGTTTGACGATGTTGAAACGTTCTGTCGGAGTTTTCTTTAGAAACGATTGTCATCTGTAAATTAAGTGATTGCCCTTGCAAGGACAATGGTGCGAAAATGAATTCTTTGAGTCACTGGAGCTACTTGGTGTATCCAGTGAAACTATGTTAGAAGAAACTCTTGGTTTAAATTGAAACGCTGAGGATTTCTTAGGCACTGATGTGTGAGATGTATGGACAGTCGTCGAATAAGAAACAGGTGCGGTTGAAGAAAAGGTTTCCAACGCTGCACATTGTTGAGTTAAAAAATATCTCAAATCATCGAAATTGGGTATTTGCTTCGGATCCGATTGGAGTTCGAAGCGTTTTCTAGTAAACGGATCGAGTTTTTCTAAAAGACAATCGACCAGAATAAAGTTCCAATGTTCCGTGGGAAACTTTAAGTTAGTTAGAACAGCAAGGTTCTCTGAAAAACAATCAATAAGTGCCCTAAGTTTCTTAGGGTCTTCTGATTTTAAAGGTGGAAAGTCTTTCATAGCTTTCCAATGTAAAGTTGCCAATAAACGCGGATTGCTAAATCGCTCTCGCAAGGCATTATATGAGATAATAAAATTATCCCCCGAAATGGGTACCGATTTAATGATTTTCAAAGACTCCCCGCTACAGTAACTGATAAGATGATTTAGCTTTTCGATATTGGACAGCGACGCGTTATTATAGACCAGACTGTCAAATAAATCGATGAAAGATGCGAATTCAGTTACCTCATTATAAAAAGTGGGAGCTTTAACGGTAACAATTTTGATCCCGTGCTGCTTGGAGCATTTTCAATGATTTGTGGTGCTTTCATTTCTTGCATCGTTTCGAGATGCAGCAGTATGCAATAATAAGCGGAACCTACTTCGTTCCGTAAAGCGTTGTAATTTAATAATTCTGCCTCGTCACAAGAGGCTAAGACAGCAACTAAAATTGTATTGAAATTTCTGTAAAGGTCATTTACTCCCATTGTTTGAATAAGGAACAACGTTTTTAAAGTTGGGTCACTTTGTATAGCGTTACTAAGCTCCAACATTTCTATAACGCGTGTTCTAAGCAATTCTAGCTCGGCTACCTGTATTTTCTTGGGAGCCATTCTGAAAGTTATTCTGAAAGCCTACACTATAAAAATGCTTTAAAACGGTAAAGCTCAAATGTGCACTGAGAAATATTAAAATATTATGAGTTGTTCAAGGCACGAAAAGGTAAGATAGCGTATAAACCAATAAATCACGTTTTATGACTATTAGCCTGCAATGTGGTCTTAAAACGAGACGTCGAAAACCTACCGGTTTGTCAAACAAAGCCTAAAGATAAGATTTACAGCTTAAAACCCGGGCGGCCTTTACCCTCAAAAGATCACAGGAACATGCAGCTTAACGTGTTTGCAAGAAGCGTTCAGCTTTACAACATTATTACCCTGCAAATGTATTAAATATTTTACGTTGTAAACCGACTGAAAGAGTTGTGAAACTAAAAACGCGCAATGGCTTTTAGTGCAAATTATCTAATTTTATATTAAGGATTTGTTTGTAATTAAACGCTGGTTTAATTACGGCGAAATCACTTAATTTAGTCTAACGAAAGTATGTAGCTAATATTGTACATATTTTAACCCGCTAAATATGGAGCTTGAACACAAATTTAAAGCTAAATCATTAATTAATTAAAAAACGCTCGCTGATGTGCAAAATGATATTTAATTTAGGACATGCGTATACCATAGAACTGGTGAATCCGGATCGACTTAGGACCAATGGCTTGTTGGGATTAAGGAGGTTGATATAGATATGCTAATTACAGGGAAGGACCAATTGCTTTTTGTAGCAATACCGATTGGCGGTGGAGCGGTTTTGTAATAACTAAACAACTACACCAAACTACTTAATAAAGGGTATAAATACCTTTTATCCTGTGCCGCTGTGGGCAATAAACGTTCACACACAAAAGCTTTCGACGGACAACCAATAACACGCTCGTCCGGGTGATGGTGTCGCTTTCAAAGCTCTCATACAACCGTCTTCTGCAAGGGTTCGAATGCGACTGTCTTCACGCACTTTCACTATCGGTATATAATGTTTCACTGAAAACTGTAGGATACCCGCACAAAGTATTTATTGTCACCAATTCCAATAAATGTTCGATGATGACGTAACAGATAGTATGGATGTTGATTAGCCGATACCTTACGATATAATAGATTTATAAATTTAAATTATATGTTAATTTATATCTCAATATAGCTGCAAGTATGTATCGATAAACAGTAATGTTAAACTGTGTGGACAGCTCTAATTATATTTTAATAATATATAAACTTTCTATGGTAGTCTGTCGTATTATAATTTAGTATATAAGCTCAAATTTACAATACAGTGTATTAATTTAGATATAAGTAAATATTGTAATCATTAGTTATATAGAAATTTAAATATATGTTAATTTAGATATAAGTAAATGATATAGTTATAAATATATGTAAAACTAAATAAATATTGTATTAGACATAAGAGCAATGTATATGCATCAATTAGATATGCGTAATAAAACACTTTTATGATTCTTGTAATATGTTTCTTTGTTTTGAAAAGTATATGTAAGTAAGCTTTATAGTTTCTAACAAGATGGTTGTGGTGATGGTGGTTGCGGTGGGGGTGGTTGTGGTGGTGGTGGTTGTGTTGGTGTGTGATGGTGGTGGTGGTTGTGGTGGTGGTTGTGGTAGTGGTAGTAGTGGTGGTGGTGGAGGTGGTGGTTGTGGTGGTAGTTGTGGTGGTGGTGGTTGTGGTGGTGTGTGTGTGTGTGGTGGTGGTGGTGGTGGTTGTTGTGGTGGTGGGGTGGTTGTGGTGGTGGAGGTGGTTGTTTTGTTGATGGTTCAAATCAGGGTGCCGAGAGTGCGATCCATGCCCCCGTAAGCTAAAAAATGATTAGCCGAAGAAAACTATTGTGCAAATTTAAGATGATAATGTTATTTAACACTGTTACCAGATGTGCGAATTTTGTGGGGTGGAGGGTCTAGCACCCTGATCGGGGTGTCGATAGCGAGATTTATGCTAAAAAATGCTTAGTTGAAGAAAATTATTGTACAGATTTTTGTTACTAGATGTAGGAATATTTGCGACAACTCGGGGTGAATGACCATTGGAATTCACAAAAACGGTCTTTTTGGACCTTAGAATTTCCCATGTTAAATCCCATAAGAAAACCGGTTTTTTGATGTTGTACGAACATAGCATACCTACTAACATATAGATTGGAAAACCGTTAATGTGTTAGCATGAAACGTGGGTTTGGGATTAACAAAAATTAAAGTGCTTGCCAAATGTGTCATCTTTAAAATAGAAAAAGGTTTATTATTAAACAGTTACTTCGAAAATACTATTATCGCATTAAAACGTAGTACTCCGTTATCAAATATGTGTTTACGGCCACATATGACGAACAATAGAAATTGACCACCTGCTTATTTTTCAAGGTATTATTAATCGAAATAGTAAATTTCAAAGGTTTCATACAGTATGTAGGCCACCCGTTATACACTTAACTATATAATTCTGCAATGTGGGTTGCAGATATGACTAACAGATTCAACAGAAATTGTTCTCAAGCAAACATGCTTCGTAGAACTGTTTTTGAAAGGAAAACACGTTACCACCTGGTGGCTTGGCTCTACCTAGATATACAAGTTGGGCGGTGGAAGAAAACATAACTACGCAGTGTCCTTTCGCGTAAAGAGACCTGAAAAGTCACGATGTCACTTAAGATGCTCTCTTTAAGAAGCATTGCTTAGTTTCGGTTTTATAAAGTCAAAATTATTCAATGTTTTTTAACCAGTAACTGAGTGAAATTCCTCCATAATAGTATCCTGTCTGCTAACAGTTCAAGTATTGATAATTAGTAAGTGAAGATAAATGGTTCTATATTTATCTTAAATAGATTTGAATTCGCATTCAATGCGTTTTACGGTATTTTATAATTAATTATTTTTACATATACGATTTACGTTGCTCGCTATGTATTTACAATATGCTTATATTATACAGGGTGATTATTTATATACGGGGAATTTGATTTTCCTCTTTTACCTCAATGAATAAGGTGTAACTATAAATTCACAAAAATTTCGGTGTTTTCAGGATTCTTTTATATTTTGGTGGGATTTATTTGTAGAATTTGGGTTTCAATGATCTCTTATTAAAATCCAAATTCTGCAAATAAATCCAACTAAAAATATAATATAACTCGAAAAAATAAAAAATTCTGTAAATTTATGATTACGCTCTGTATAATGCAAGCGTACTTTTATTCATTGCTGTACAAGCAAGAAATTTAATTGCGTGTGTATAAATAAACACCCTGTATGATATAGTCGTATTGTAGATAAATAGCAAGTAACGTAAGTTGTATATGTATAAATAATTAATTGTAAGATACCGTAAAACGCATAATTTTAAGGTAAATACCAGGCCATTTATTTTTACTTATTAATTATTAGTATATTTTTGATAAAAAATGCTTTAATTTGCTTTAAATAGCAAAGAATAGTATTAGATTTACGCATTTAGATTAAATAACTACAATCAACGTGTATTTTAAACCTCAATTTTAATATTAATATTAATTTTGTGTACTGAAACACGAAAGCAAATATTTCTATAAAATGCAACCCCTTTTGCATTAAAAAGCAATTAAAGTTTAAATTGATTACCCCATGGACTACAGAAATTTATTTTAAATAAAAAATTTACTAGAATATTAGGATATAAAGAGATGAGTCATGGGTATTTAGAACTACGTAAATATGTAATTAATAAATAAAATATTTTATTCCAAGAAGCGGCCCGATTATTATAAAATCCACAAAATCTAAGAAATATCCTATAAAAATTGATTACTTTTCACGTTAGTATGCAAGCTTTCACTTCTTAACGGCATATTCAGAATTTCATGCCATTACTCGTCTGTTCCAACATTCAGTACACCTATTTCATTCTCAAAAAACTCGCTTAACTTGTACTGGAAGCCCTGGATATCTAAAACATACATGTTTCCCCTTCGACAGCTGATTATTAAATGACCAAACTTTGGAACATTTAACTATTGAAAATATAAATAACACTATATGAATTGAAACAAATTTTGGTTATCAAAATATTTTATTTAAGTTTTAATTACGCTAAGCCTAAAGAAACCTATTAAATTCTTCCATGTATTTTACTATTTTACTTATAGAGTATTTTCTATGTAGTGCGGATATATTACCAAAAATTCACGTAGATTGCTTTTTGAGCTATTATATTTAGATTCGCAGCCTGTGTTATATTTACGGTCGAATATAGCCGCACAAGAGCAACATTCATAATAAACAGATCGATGACAGGACTATTTTCTCTCTGGATACGCTCATTAATGTTTTCGATGCAGTTTGTAATATATGGGGGTACATTACAGCCAAACGTACTATTGATTCTTTAGTGTAAATCAAATAAACACCACTTACCAAATCTAAAATTTTAACTATCTCATTTTTGACTAAGACAACTTTAAACCTATCAAACCTCCCAAACAATTTATAATTAGGAAATTCAATATTACCAATATTTTCTGTAATAAAGGGTAAATTTGACATTAGATTTTTAAACTCTGCAATGTTAAAATTAATCATAAAAGACATTTAACCATTTGTTAAACAACATGCAATTTTATAACCGTTAAGAAAGTCTACCCCAAGAATAACTACTTTATTCGTTGACCTTGGTAAAGGTAAAATGTTTTCATAAACTAACCGTTTCCTATCGACTTGCAGTTTTTTCTCTAAATTGCGTTGATGCGCTGCATGCGATAATTTAGTTAGCGCGTTAATGTTACCCCATTCTTCGGTAGTTATATTTATATTTTGGTTTAAAAGTTCTTGTACATTTGGTTCTTGTTCAGCAACTGGTTCTGAGCCTAACAACGTTTTATTTCGCGTTTAAATCCAATGTAGTGGAGCATTAGGAACGTAGCCGCAAGCATAGCGGCCCTTATTCACATTATAATGCATCATAGTTCCATTGTTTGATAGTCTGTAATTAGTAAGTAGTTTTTTCTTATTGAAAAGTATTTCAGCAATAGCCACATTATTATTAGGTACCACTTTTAAAGGACGCACATCTCTTCCGGGTTTTTCAAGTCTCATGACCGTTCTAACAACTACTTTTTTTTACTAATTTTTTTGAATGTTTTAATAACTAATTTAATATCATCATCAATTCTCTTCTTTAAATCATTTGAATTCGATTCTGGAACATTGAATAATATTAAATTACTTGAACTAACCTGGCGTTCAGATATTTCTTGCCAAATAGATTCAATATCAAACAGTTGTTGTTTAGCTTCTAGTCTTACTTAAATTTTGAACCTCAGTTTGAACAGATTTTAAAATTTTAACCAGATACGGAATTTTTGAGAAGTCTTGTTCACAATCCAAACAAAAATATTTCATAATGCGTTTATTTTTTAGTTCAAGACACGCACACTTCAGTTGTAGATAATTCCGAGCACTTCACACGGATAGGTCTCTGACAACCATCACAGTATAAAAAATTATTAGATTTATCACTCTGGTCATCACATGGTAATTCGCATTTGAGGCATTCCATGATTATAAGTATATGTAATTACTAGATCAAAAACCAAAAACTTGACACAAATTATTAAGCATCCTGTATATTTTAATACTGTATTTTAAGTTCAGGCAATAATTATGTTCATTTATATTGATATAAGAGTAAACACCACACTTATGTTCAGATAAAGCAAATTATCATATTTAAAGATTTAACCTTTTGTATGTCATGAAGATAATATTTATATGCGTTACATAACCTTCTCTGATGATTCACAGCCTCAGTCCTGAAACATTTACCTTATCAATTATTTAGAATTAGTATATATTAACAAAGTATCAGATTGCTACCACAAACATTAAATTTTAATTTTTACACCACAGAACAAATTTATTTTATAGAGCTACCTACAATAACTGTTCACTAAAATATCTTCCCTACTTCCATTAAAAATAACGAAAATGTAATTTTCCTTAATCTTCTTTGGGAATTAAACCACTCATAGTTGTTAAAATCGTCTTTATTTACGTTTCGATCCATGACCTAGGATCGTTGTCAAAATAATAAAAATTTCAAGTTTGTCATTTATTACACAAATTAAAGGTAACTTTGATTTATTAATGTTTGATATATTTGGTTTGAATACATTACGTGAAAATTTTAAAGTTTAGAAGAATGAGTGCCTTCAGTTTGTGTTGCGCCATGGAAGCGACTTTTAGGTAGTCAATACGTTTAACGTGAAATCAGCTGATAAACTTTTATATAGTTAAATTTCATATAAATTCAATAACTTGAGGATTGGAAAACATTTTTTAGCGTCATATCAATCGTAGCTATCTGATATATTTCAAAACGTTAAAGATATTTATTTGGGTTTTACGTTACGCAGTTAGTCCTACAGTTATTCACCTTGTAGCTTAATGTAGCTTTTTAAAGATCGTTCTTCTATCACATAGTATCCTATATACAGGGCCGCGCCGACTATGTGGGGAATGTGTGCAAATAACACAGGCGGTCAAATGAAAGGGCGGCGAAACGGCTAGATTAAGAATTCAACTACTTCGGTTCGAACAACCACAAACAAGATAAATTATGCTATTTGTCGATTGAGACGCCGGCACGTGTACATACTAAAAAGTGAGTACCGGTAGGTACCAAAACAAAGGTAGAAGTAGCAAAATCCGTAGTTTTATTCCTGTTTTTCAGCTAATGGAACAAAAATCAATCATTTTAAATTTTAAATTTATAAGTAAGTAACTTTGTTCGCGAGTTTCTACCTTACATGTTTAGGATTGTTAGAAAAAGGTTTATTTTAAAACAAAGAATAATCTTTTGTTAATTTAAACAGTACAGCACAGCATAGAAACCTCATGCTCTGAATTCAGAGAAAATAATGTATTTAGCTAATATTGTGTACCTGTCAATCCCTTGTCTGTTCTATTGTGTATTTAAAAGAGAACCTATTCATTTTAATATGTTTATATAGGGTTAGTTGTGTTGTTATAATATACCCTTACACACGTTTTAAGATTTATTTAAGAATTTCCTAGAATATGTTATTATTAACCAATTTCTTGGTAGTTGTAAGGTAATAGCATTCCGTTAACAATTAATTTGTACACAGTTGCTGCTTGCTAGTATTCAAGTTTACAGTTAGTTGAAAAGAACTCACCTGAGAAAGTCAATGATAATTGTTCAGTTTATTGGTCTTCATTTTCCAATTTAATATTGAGAAAAGTGCAGTTATTTAAAAGTGAATTCATCGATTGTAGAAAATTGTAAATATTTATTCAACATTAGTATTAAGATTAACAACATCGATTTCTTAATGACAGAAAAAGAAAGCGATTATTTGGCCACCAGAACCGACAACCAAAACAGCAGAAAATGGAAGCTAAAAAAGATTAACTGATACTTTGAAACAATATTTGATGGTAAAGCCATCAGAATCAAATGTTTTCTGAGAATACCGATGATGCCATCCCTGGTTGTTCCTCATTTGTACCTGATATTGATATAAATGTTAACCAGGATCATATTAAAAAAAATACTAAGGTTGATGTTTCTACTAATATTGTTGAAACGGTGGAGAACTCTAATACGACACTCGTACATACTGAAAATGTTCCAACAAGTGTACTTTCCACCTGGAGAATGGCCAGAAATAATTACATCCGCAGATACAAGATATTTAACAGAAAAAGGACCGCGGCAAATGACGAACTGGATTTACCCAATAAACTCCATGGACGAAAGTTTTCTGCTAGTCATTTTTACCGGAACCTGGCTAACGGAGTAAAAGTAAGAAGAGAGTAGTTGATTTATTCTACGTCAAAAGATATGGTTTACTGTTTCTCTTGTAAAGTTTTTGGTAAGTCTTTAACTAACTTGTTTAATAAGGACGGGTGTTCTGATTGGATACATTTGTCACTATAGCTAAATAGACACATAAAAATAATATCGGATCTTAGTTGAATTTGTCAACTATGGTATCTAAGGGAGTTGCTCTGAATCAAAGTCAATTACGTTCATTGAATGTAGAAAAGAAATACTGGTATCGTATCATTCAACGAATAATTTCAGCAACAAAAATTCAAAACTACAAATTTATATGCTTTGTAGTAATTTGGTATAAACTATTATTCAAAATCAATTCTATTAGTAAATTAATGCAGAATCGAGGTATATAGTTAAAACTAAATAAAGTTGCTTATGACTCATTGTACGTAACTGTATGCTTCAAATTTCAATACCATAAAAACGTATGCCGAGCAAGCTCCAGAATTCAATGTCGCCTTGGAATATAACGTTCTATCAAATCATCAACATTGACATCCGAAAGTTAGGTTAGCTTTATCCCGCGCTTCGACTTATGAACAAATATTTTCTTTTCATTCAAGAATTTACATAATACAAAGACTTTGAACTGCATTATAAATAATTTAAAGAGTTTGAAATGTTTTATTAGCACGTAATAATTTTTAATAGGTACCCACAAAATGTTTTTAAATCACTTTAGAATACGATAATAATTCTCCTAAACCCATTAATAAACAGCCTAGAATTATATGGAGGCCGACTTTATAGCTAAGTTGTGATTCGTTTCCACAAAGTCATATGACTTTCAATTTGTATAAATTGTCAATGACAAACATCCGTAATAAAATCATATTTGTGGTATCGGACAATACCTAAAATATTTAAAGGTTTTATGTACAAAGCTGGGTATAAAACGTTTTGACCATATCGCTTTAACCATTAATCTTATGCAAGATGCAATAAAACTTCCAGTGGCAAATATTGACAAAATAAAAGTAATTTTCACTCGTACACGTGCTTGCAAGCTGCCTTTAAACTGATCCACTATCAAAAACATGGGTAATAATTTTAAAGAATTTACAAGATGTTTCCACCTCAACCTACTACATTCTGAAATAATTTTTGGAGTTAGAAATTGCTACTTAAAAGACAATAACAATTTTGAATGTAGAGCTGACTCAGCTAAGTGCAGACGAATGGAATACTGTTCAAGAGTTATGTCAAATTCATAATAATTAATCATATTAATACAACTATTAAAAAAAAATTGTAGATGTGGAACTTGGCAATATGTTAGCTTTGTCTATACTATTAGACCCCTTTACAATGTGTTGTATAATTTAAAATTATTTCATTTTCTTCGATTGTAAATAAAGACACTGTTATTATTATTATTGAGGATGTTATCAAATGAATTAGTGAATAAACTACCCAAAGAAAACTCCAGTATAAAGATACCAGAAGCTAAAACCAGTAATGAAGAATAACACCAAGAAGTGGGTGCCTACATATGGAATACAATAAATCAACATGATCATTCCCTTAAGTGGGGCCATTATAGAACTTTAAATATAACTTGAACACATTATTGCAAAAAGAAGTGACGATGCTGTGCTGAAAAATTAATAAATTTAATAACCCCTTTTTAAGTGAGATAGTAAGACAAAATGTCGTCTATTACTTTTCTGTCATGCAAATGCTTATTTTCCAGAGTTGGAAATATATTAAGCAAATGCTACACAAGCTTATCTGTAATAAGAGCTCAGCAATTGTTATTCCTGCATTGTATTTAAAAGGATATTAATTAAATATTCAATATTTAGTTACTTAGCTTCTTTAATTTGTTACGTTTATTTTCAGCATAAATTAATTACCCCATTTTTCTCCGTTGTTAATTCATTACTCGTTCGAATAAACTCCATTTCAATTCTTAAATTCTTTAACAACGCCCTATATAGTGTACCTGTTCAGTATAAGCCCGCTTAACATAATTTTAACTCAAATCTACTCTGCTATTAAAGTGAAAATTTAATCGATAATTAAATAGTTTATATCTTGTTTTAGGTATCCGTTAGTTTGTTTGTAACGGGCATTTTTGTAGTTTAACATTTTTCGCTTCCTTTCTGTTTACGTACTTAAAAATAAATCGTTTCTTTGAGATCACTGTTTGTATAAAGTGCAATGGATTATAAATAGGATTATTCGTACTTATCGAAAATGATAAACAGCTCGTAATTAAATTTTGTTGCTTATGTGGATATACAAGTTTAGATAAGAGTCGCTACGCGGTTTGAAGTAAGAACGATTTTATATCTACAGATGAGCGGTTGTTAGTTTCGTGCTTGGTTTATTTTTATTAATTACGGGAAGAATGCTGTTTGTTTGCTTTGAAACTAGTGAGAACGAATGCGGGATAAATTTTAAAATTGTTCATTAACAAACACGACACGATTTTAGTTGTTTTTCTTGTGGCATAAAAGTGTATTTTAACTGTAGAATGTGTTTACTCGACCGCACGGGTTTTAAGGTCATTGACTGACGGTTTTACTTAGTGATACGAGTGGTTTTTACTAATTGTTTTTGTTGCTGTGATACTATAGTTTCTGAATTTTCTAACCCCAAAGAATCTACAACAGACCAGTGCTTGCGCAAATTTCGTTATTTGCGAAATATAACAGAGTACCGGTTTACTAAGGTATTGTTTGAAGTTTCTCACTGCTTATTGGGATGTTTATGAAAATAATATACATCTGGTCCCAGTTGAAATTAAACTAGTGCTACAGAGTATTTCGAAATTATTGTCTTAGGAAATAAAATTTATCAAGGCTACATAGTTTCGACGCGTGATATTGTTTGCTGCTAACCCCAGTAAAATGCGTAGGTGTGATTAGTGTAACGTGTGATTAGTTCCATCAACACCCTCACAGTCAAGGGTGAAGTGCTTCGCTAGTGCAGGACCTCGTGAATCCCACGCTTCAAATGCAAGGAAGCGTTCCTGAAGGACTTTCTGTAAGTTGAACTATTTCCTACTTGTTTTTACTTTGAATACCTGTCCGTTGCTTTGCCATACCTTTGGCGTTCTGAGACCTTTTACTATAGACTTACCGGCTATTAAAAAAAAAGAAAGAAAAAAAAATAACAATCAATACTACTGAATTACTCATACCAATTGTGTTTTATCTATTTATATTTTGTTAAAATTTTATCTGCTTTATGTCTAATTGGTGTGTGAGGAAACGCTTCTGCTACTCCCCAATATTACCTCACTGTGTACTAAGTATTTTTCTGTATTGCTTTTACCGTTATTATATTATATAGTTTATCGAAACAGTTTCTTTTTTTTTCATTCTACATAGTACTGAATAACTTAGACTTTTCATTGCTGCTATGCTTTTTCTTTATTTCAGGTTTGCAGGACTAATCTTGTTTATTGCAGGTTTACTATTCTAATTTCTTTTATTGCAGGTACTGTTACTAACTCCTTACCGCCGCATCCATCATAGGTCAGTCTGCTTTCTACAACCCCCCCTACTCACAATTGAGCCGGGTCATTGCTTTGACTTTCTTTGTATTACGTAACATAAATTTGGTGCTCAACGTGGCGGCCACGATAAAAACGTAATAGAATTTTTGGCGCCCAACGTGGGGCTGCCACAAGAAAAACGTAACATGTTAAACCTTCCGATAACGTATAATTGCTTTCTCTGGTATTTACTTTTCCTCCGGCTACGTCTAGGTACGTAGCATAACTTGGGCGCCCAACGTAGCCCCGAGGATAGAATAGCCCCATGGTACGACTTGTCTGCCGTAACAGGCGACTACAGCAGTCCAACACATACACACGCACACACACACATTTTATACACGTCCAATCTATACCCACACACTATATACTCACACACCTACACCCACACACTTCATAAACACACAGTTCTAGTTGGTTCTCATTTCTTCCGTTCTCTTCTTGGTTCTTCTTTTCTCCGTTCTCTCCTTGTACTCCTAGAACCCGTGTGGGTCCGGGAATAGAATATCCCCATGGTACGTCCTGCCTGTCGTAAGAGGCAACTACAGCGGTCCAACACAACACATACGCACACGCACACTTATTCACGCACAACATATACACACACACACTTCTTACACACCCACACACACACATATACACACACGCACACACCTACTCATACATAACTACACTGGGATTCTGGTTTTTTTTTAAACGATTTTTAGTTTTTTTTTGTTTTGTACTTGGTGCTTGGTATTATTCTTTTTGGTTTTTTCTTTTTTGTTTTCGTTCCTTTCGTTCCACATTCTTCTTCTTTTTTCTGTTGCTGGTTTTCTTTGCTGCCGGTCCCTAGTCCGATTGTGTTTCGTCCATCCGCTCCTGTGGTAGGTGCTTTCTAGTCCGTTTTTCTTTCTTCGGAAACCACGACTTAGTCGACTTTAGAACTAGTTAGCAATTCTTTTCTTTGGTTCTTCGGTTTTGGTTACCACAGTTAGTAATACATCGTTTCCTTTTACCAACGCTCTTCTTCTCGTTCTCCCTTGTTACTCTTTTGCATACTTGAGGCTTGACCTTTGAGCCGTTTGGACTGGCGCGGTTGGTTTTCTTCCTCGCTTCTTTTTTTTTACTGTTGGTTTTCTGCAGGAAACCAATCTTTTTTTGAGGTCAAAGACTATCTTGTTTCTTTACAAGAAACATCCGTCCTCCGACTACTTTTTCAGTGTCAATGCCGTTCCATCTTAGTCCTCGTTGCCTGCTTTCTTTTCTCCCTCATTTTTTTCTCTCTTCCTATTATTGGATCTTCAAACCAGATGAAAGTTTTTTTATATTTTGGAGTGTCTTCCTTTTTTCTCTTAATGTTTTCTTTGTTTGGTTTTCGTAACAAATTTCCTTTTAGCTTTTAAGCAATTTTTTTTTTTGAGTTTTCTTTGGTACCGCCCACTCTCATTACTTTTGTTTCATACCCCGACCTGTTAATCTTGCTGGGGGGGGGGGGATTTGTTAGTTTATTTTTAACATAAATTAATTACCCTATTTTTCTCCCTTATTAATTCAATACTTGTTCGAATATACTCCGTTTCAAATCTTAAATTCTTCAACACTCTATATAGTGTACCTGTTCAGTATAAGCCCGCTTAACATAATTTTAACTCAAATCCACTCTGCTTTTAAAACGAAAATTAATTCAATAATTAAATAGTTTATATCCTGTTTTAGGTATCCGTTAGTTTGTTAAACCTTCCGATAACGTATAATTGCTTTCTCTGGTATTTACTTTTCTTCCGGCTACTTCTAGGTACGTAACAAATTATATTATTTAGTGTTTACCATCACTATGTACATTTGATGTTTAAACAATCGGTTAAAATATCTTGAATTTGCATATAATTCAACTACTTAAACCTGCAGTATTATAATACGGTAGTGGGACCATACATAGAAACATTAGATATTAAATCAACATATTGAAATATTTATTACTTTGGTTCTAGGATGCAATGTAACCAATATTTACATTAATAATTGCTAGAATAAAATTGTATAATTTTTAAATAGGATACGTTTATTTTTCAATCATAACAACAATCAGTGTCACTGTCAGTACTACTATTGTCACTGCTACCATTAATAACTAACGGTTGAACAACGTCAAATGGTTTTTCAATATCCCAAGATTTTTTCATGCATTTGTGAGCATGTTCTATACATTTTTGCCAATATGCAACGTCTATCTGTTGAAGTGATTCAAACCATATTATTCTTATATTATGATCGTTGTATTGTTTGTTAAATCGTCCCACATTTTTATTATAGTAATCTTTGAATTTAGCCCATATTAACTCAATTGGATTAAATTGACAATAATAGGGTGGTAATCGTAAAACTTTCAGAGTTTGCTTCGCTGCAATTTCAACTATTTCGTAAACTTTAGGTTTTAAATTCTCTCTGACTAACGTCAATAATTCTCTTTATAACATACTAGTTTCAAAAAATACTTTGCTTCAGCAGGTAGTCTATTAATTCCTGTTCATTAGAAGTTGTATTTGGCATTTTTTCCATTAACTTTGAATGATAGGATGCATTGTCTAATATAATAAAGCTGGGTTGGTTCAGGTATGGAATTAAAGAGTCTTGAAACAACTTCGTCAACAGTTCAGCATTCATATCGCCATGATAGTCTGCACTTGGTGATTTGAAAGAAAACAAAAAAGATGCGATTGTAAAAAAACCATCTTTGTTTCCCGCATGCAGCACAATGAATCTAAAATACTACCAAAATAAAGAAAACTATTTAAAACAAGTAATCAGAAACTAACCGTTTTCTTTTACTAAACGGTTTGATACGTCATTAGTTTAAAAGAA
Organism: Platerodrilus igneus; assembly: GCA_036346225.1. NCBI lineage: Eukaryota > Metazoa > Arthropoda > Insecta > Coleoptera > Lycidae > Platerodrilus > Platerodrilus igneus. The sequence goes on along the minus strand of JARFIW010001513.1, from coordinate 5,927,022 downwards.
AAAGCTCAAGTTTACGCTTTCGAAGATGCAGATGTGAAAAGTACGCTGACGTCACTTGTTTGTTCAAAAATCGCAAGCTAACACATGTAGTCTCAACAAGGTATTTGTTATAATGAAGTTTCAAAAAACAACCAGTTACTAAGGTAAGCGTTAGCCTAAGGGCATGACCTGACAACAGTTGTTCTGAATAACTTGACAACGAGGCGAATATTTGAAACTAAAATGTTTGCGTTTTTGTTTGTTATACGAGGAAGTCGAAAGAACTTTTATCATTTGGATTGCATTATACTATAAATTATTGCTTACATTAGACATTACTGCAAATAATTAAGATGATCAATTTCCTTATTTAATTCGGAAAAGTATTTCATTCAAGTTCAGTAATACATAAAGTAATTATGAGAACTAATTTTATTTAGCATTGAATATATGTCAAATATTTATTAACCAAGGTAAACAGATTGCATTTTGAGTATTTAAAAACTTTACGGTCGTATTTAATTTATTGTTGACATTTTGATTCCTAGTAGAAATTTTCAAAATTCTCATATTTCAATATCTGAGTCTAAAAGATTAGACCACGTTTTATTGTACATTTTTGTATATAAATTATACAACAGAAAAAGGCAAATTTAATTAAAGAACCATTATTTGATTTAATTGAGCAACTGTTTTATTTTAGACAAGTGCGTCCAAAGGTAGAAATAAATAAGTTAAAAGAGAATATAGCCCATTTTATAAAGAATAAGGTTGTTAGGTGTGATACTATAAAGAAGTACTAAACAGCGCTTTCAAGAAGCTTGATATCTAAATTTCATTTTGCTATTTATATTTAAAATATAGGTATTAATAACTACTCTTTTCTTTATTGTATAAGGTAGCAAAAGTGTATCTCTTGCGTCCTTCGTTATTATAATAACATTGTTTTCTTTCAGATCCTGCATGTTTGCAGTAAATTTTTTTCCAAGTTCTCCTTTAGGGTAACCCGTGCTTTATTAATTCTAGGACTTGTTGGCGCCCCTTTTGCACCCCTTATTTTTATTTGAGGGTCAGTATACAAAACAATGTTTTTGTTGTGAAACCCACGACCACTCTTCATAAGCTCTACCTGAGGAATAGACCCCTAGCTTAGTCGGAAGACTGTCAATTACCCTTCACTATAAGGGTGAAGTCGTTTTACTGCGTCTAACGCCTTCTGAAATGTAACAGTATCAATTAAGGGCTCGATGTTATCTGTAATACTTCTGATTATTATGTAAATATCCAAGTCTGAATTGGATTCGCTGTTGTTTTTTCTTGACGCAATGTAAAGTACTTTGATAGAAACAAGATTATTTACTTTAATTTAAATGGTGTAATTGATCGAGTACGTCATAGCAAAAACCGCCACTCACTGGCGGAGGGTACGAAACTTACACACAGGTATTGCCTTACTAAGAATCAGTGTGATAATTTTACACCCTATTATATTCCCTATACTTTCTCAATCTTGAGCGCTAGTGAAGTCATATTTAACACATAAATAAAGCGGGTTGGTCAAAAAGATGCTCATAAATAACATCGTAATTTTTTGTATGAAAACAGTGATATCCATAGTACCAGGGTCGAAAATATTTTTATAATTATTTAATTTCTAAACTTCTTGGATAATTTGCAACACAATTTGCACGTGCTTAAAGTTCTCTTAAATACAAATATCATATGTGCTTAAATTGGGTTAAAACGCTATTTCAAGCTTTTTATAATCGTTAAGGATTTTATTGATCGTCTAATACAAAAGTTTGTTTTTACAATGCGAATAGCTTACAAGTTACCATTATAGATTTCAATAGAAACCATTTAATCAATCATTTATACAAAAACCTTATTTAATTTTTAAGAGCGTGATGGATTTTAATTAACAACCGAATTTTGAACGGTGTGAAAATGGTTTATATACTTAAAAACGGTAAAAAAATTTTACAATCGAAACACTTGTAAAATATTAGATAAACTTTGCATTACCAATATTTAACCAGAAATGAATTAAGAAGATAAGAGCAACTAACAGTATACGCTCAGGTAATTTATTATGTCTTTTATTAAAAAGGCGTATACTTGTGGTTTGTAAAGGAATTTAAATTTGCTGCTGGAAAGCAGCCTGAAAGGAATTGCCTTTCTAAGAAAGTTAAAAGTTGTTTTAATTCTATCGCCCTTCAATCAAACGTCGCTAAACAACTTTAAATCGGTTCAAGAATACAAAAATTATATATATATATATAATATATATATATATATATATATATATATATATATATATATATATATATTGCAGTGGAATTTACAAAAATTCTCGCCCCACGGATTGGGCGTCATAAAAATTTCTGAAAATAAAATTTAAAAAAATTCTTACTATTCCTTTGAACGCTTCCTTATTTCTGCACACCCTGGCTAGCTCAGAAATCTGTTTTTTCTTGACCTACCATCCTAAGTACATTCCTTTCTCACAAACACAGTCAAATGAAATTACCACTCAAACAATGCAACAAGACATACAACCTTTTTATTTACACATATTAACAAGTTTCCATAAGCACGAAAATATTTACACATTGGTACATCCAGTTTGATAAAAACTCTCAATCTTTAAATCTTTTAAAATTTTATGATTTTAATATATTTCAACAATTTTCTTTTAGACGAGTAGATGGGCCCGTCATGCAACCCTAAATTGATTTTTATCCTAGTTTATTTTGAGTTCAGTATAACCCGGTTACTCTAAATGCTTTTAAACCTCGCATTTTTATTTAAAATAAAGCTAAAGTTCCGTTTACTCCTTACAACAATATTTTATAAGTAGAGTATTTAGTGACGAATCAGGCCCACATTTCCTCCAGAATCCCACATTTCCTCACACATCTGGACCAAATAGTTTTCTTCGACTAACCATTTTTCATCTTTCGAGATAAATGAGCATCCACATTTCCACACACGAGATAAACCTATTTTTAAGATTTTTTTTTACCGCTAACATTCTGGACCAAATAGTTTTCTTCGACTAACCATTTTTCATCTTTCAAGATAAACCTATCTTGTTTGGTATCAATTAATATTAAAATTTTCTCAGCTACTCAAATTTCTAGGAATTTTTTTGATAGCATCATCCCCAAGGGAGCTACCCCCATTTTAAGATTTCTCACCTGTTGCGACTTTTGAGCGTTATTATAAATTTTTTAGTCATGCGATACATTAAATTAGCTTAGAATTTTACGCAGAATCCGAATCTGCAAACAGATTTAAAATCGGACTATCTCTTACAAAGTTACACTTTAAGCTCTCAAACCTCTAAATTTTGCTATTTGCTCTATAAGCAAACCTAACAAATAGTTTTCTTCGACTAGCCATTGTTTAATATTCAAAACCATGACTTTTAAAATTTTAAAAACAGCTATCAATTTTCAGGTTTAAAATTTTACCAAGTACGTAACACGTAATCCAGCAAATATTCTAGAAAACAACATATCGCTTCAAAACTACTGTCTTTAGAATCATGCGAAATACCAGTAAAAGCCGTATATAATTTCTTTCTATTAATTATATTATTGACTGTATATTTGAGAATACAAGAAATATGTTTCAATGACGTACATTAGAAACCCCGCATAATTACTTGTAGATTAATAATAACACAAGGTACTTTCTACAGTGCTCGCATCTATCACCAAATCTTGCTTTAAATTTGTAATACCTTGTTAATGCAATTATAATAGTGAAAGCGGATGATTCCTGCTACATTCTTATAAAGGTAAAACGGTGTTTTATATCATGCTATTGTTTACAGGATAGTTGCTAATAAAGAATTAAATTTTAAATACTTCTACATAATATAATAATGTTTTACAAAATTAATATAAAAGTCCAAAAATAATATTCTTTAAAATACAAACGTTCTGTTTGGTGCAGTTCAGAAAATACCAACCATGTTAATTAGTGAATTCATAGTACCGATTTAGATTATAATAATAAGAAATTTTGTGTATGACATCATTAACTACCTAAATTTCAGAATTATCAAAATGTAATAAACCACATTAAGTACTGTTCAATAATAATCATAAAACAATATTAGAGTAAAATAAATGGATCTTATTACATATTGATATCCTGCATCAATTACCTAAATTACCTTACGTGACGCTGTAGAAGCATTATAACGCAAATTCCGGAAACTTTCAATGTAGCATTAATTCATTTGTAACTCGTAATCCAGCAAATATTCTAGATTCTTAACGAACATGTGAATCACATTTGAAAGCTGTTTATAATTTCTTCTCCAAACAAATGCGGTTATTACAATAGGAAAGTACGCTAAATGCAAGTCAATTAACAGCAATTAAATATTGCTTACTGACCTACCTTAATTAGGTTGCTGTGCTATTAGGACCAGGGTATGCAGACTTTAACACCTCCATATCGCACGCTTTACACATATGTTGGTTGTTTCGTACAAGACCCTTTAACAGCTGGCGGAGCTAAACGTTTACTGCTTAATGACATACCGTGCTGTTTTTCCTTGTGTCGCTGTGAGCTATTCTTGTAAAAGCGATACTGCAAGACCCAGACTTTAAGTACTTTGCTGCCGACGGATGTATAAGCTTAACCGTGGACGAAGTTACACCACGACATTAAATGGCAGGCTTGAATATTTTTTTTGGAAACAATCGAAGATTGCCGAAGACACTCGAAAAGTGCACAAACGCGGTCACTAAACCACAATTAATAATCGCCTTTATAGGTTTAACATTTCTACCATTACCCAATAACTGGTGCTACGTACATGGAAACTTTAATTTCTTATTGGAGAGAATCCTTATTCTCCCACGCACTGCTGCGTAGTTGCATACCCACCCCTTTTGGGGATATATGCTCGTTATAGGTTGTAAGACCCTCGGTTTTACTTAACTACACTTCGTGAGATCCCTTTAATCTTTTTAAACGTGTCCTTCTCGCGTACAATACATTAGGACTTAGCCTTACTACCTACAAATTCTAACACCAAGTCACCGTTAAACTTGTCTTTAAATTTCCCCACAACTTTTTGTTAACATGCGGTAAATTGTGTTTATTATTTGCGGGGTACACCACTTTAAACCTAAAAATAAAAACAGGATAGTTTAATACGTCTATTAATAATTTATGGTATTGTTGGCGATACAAATATGTAAAAACAAACTTTATCAAGAAAATATAATGTTTTAATAGAATACATACATGTATTGATAACATCTATAAACCGCTGTGGTAACCAGAGTCTGACGAATCTGGGATAGCCAAATCTCTTAACATTTGCGCAAGCGATTGCCTTGCAGTTGCATCTTTTAAGTACTGAATGGGGAAACATTTAATAAGTTCCAACAATGTCAAGTAATTTAAATTGCTGCAATCATTAGACAGAGAAATACTGGCACTGCTCTCCCCCTCTAATAACGTTTGAACCCCTTCTTCCTCCGTCGTATTTCCACATACTTTTTTTATATCACCAACAAATTTTTCGTAAAATTCTGGAAAGTTTCTACACCTTAACTCTACCATTTTAAAACAGATCAATTCAAAATTGTTCAACAGCCATATACTTCTATTAAAGGCTGTGCTCAGCTGCAATTTGAAATCTTGATCCAATTGTATGTCAACAACATCGTTTCCAGTAGTCAGACCATTTAATCTGACTTGTTTTGAGTCTTGAGCAAATTGGTGAATTTGAAATTCCACTTGAAAAGTACACAATTTTTTCCAATCGAAGTAAGAGGATGTTATCGTAGAATCAGCACACATACCACTACAGCAAATAACTTGAATGGCAGGTTGAAGACCACCATATAAATCAAAACCAACTTCTAATATATGGTGGTGATAATTTGGAGGAAATTCGCCTAACCTATAGGTTGACTTACCAACTAGTTGGTTGATATTTAATTGTGGTACTAGCACATCACTTGTAACGTCAACACAAGAAAAATCCATCTTTAATTTATAATTTTAATCAAACTCGAGGATACTTTGACGACTAATGCACTGGAACATGGCTCTCGCCTTTTATGCCGATGGTCGAGCGTGCGCAGCTCCTTATTATATTAGTTGGCGTTATATGCAAGTCTTGACTGGAAAGTGACGTGTATAATTGTTTTATAGTGGGTTTTACCTGTATGTATTTAACCACCAACACCATTTTTAGAATTATTAAACAAAATTACTCTTAGCAGTATTTTTAATATACCGTCGTGTAAGATTTCAATTATTGTGTTTTTCCTCAAGTTCTCAAATCTTTCGGAATTTTTTTCAAATCGAATGACCCCTTACTGATTTGCAGATTAACCTTTTGCAAGCACCGTATATAATTCACCTTTAATCTATTTCTAAACCGAATCGCTCTGTCTTTTGAGATAAACCCCTGGTGTAACCTATAAAATTAGTATAGAATTTTCCTGGGGAATTGAAATTAATTATCACGTCTTTTAAAATTAGTTCCAACAAAGACCTGTATATATTGTATTAATATTCAAAACCCTACAGCAAAACACCTTAGCATTTTTATTTAGATTTAGTTCGATAATAGAGTTAAACTCCAAAAATATTTATTAGTGGCTAGAATTGTTAAAATTTTCAATTAGTGAATCCACATACAAATGATTAAACCAAAAGGTATAATACATATATTAATTCTGCACGGTGACCTAGAAAGTGGTTTGATAATCTATTTTAAATGTAGTTCAACATAAGACGTATATTTTAAATAAATTTAGTGAAATGTATGATCATTAACCTTGCATTGTTTGTCGATGACGTCTGACTATTAATTTAATAAAAGCACTTTCCACAATTCTAGTTAATATATGGGAATACATATTCTATAATTTGATTTAAATTGGGTTAATGTAAGGACAAATTATACTTATACTTTCTCTATGTACATAAATACGAGGAAAATGATACCAAAAGTTCATTTTAAGTTTATTTTGTAAAACGTAAGGTTGTTTATAGTGTAATTAATAGTAATACTGAATTTTCAGTCCTTGGTTTAAAATTTCGTGTGAGGACTATCGACAAAGAAAAGTAAGTCTTAGTTTGAATTTTGCAAACGTAGAAAAATTAATATTTACATGTATAATTCAAAACTGTTAATCAATAATTTTTCTAGAATGAACATCTTAAGTATTGCGTGCAGTGTGTGCGAAAATGTTTTTACTGGATGTGATGCCATAAAAAACACAACGAAAGGCACATCGAGATGGTTTATTTCCAGGAGGAACTAAAAATTACAGCCAATGAGTGGGGACAAATTAAGGATTTGGAAAACCAATCGACCGCAGCGCATAAAGAACGTATAAACGCCGCAATTCAGTTAGAACGAACCAAGTTACTATTTGAAAACCATACACCATAACAAAATCTTCTTCCAAAATCATAATTGTAGGCCTGAACCCGTTCGACGATTACAAAATAATTTTTAGATTTGTTGACACCATTTCGCAGAGCGTATTTGATGTATCCTCAACGTATTTAGGAAGTTTATATCAAATCTTCCACACATTATACGCACTATGGAAGTTGGCATGCAAAATCAGATATGCAAATTCGACAACTTGCGTTTTATTTAAATAAGAATTGTTTAGTGAAGATGATGACATTTGATGGGAATTATATGATATTTACCAAAGGAACTTTAGAGCACTTTTTAGGGGTATCTCAGATCGTTCTCAACCATGCTAATACTTTAAAAGAACTAACGGAAAAGGGTACTCCTAATATAGATCTGTTTCTGTTAGATGTCGCAATGGAAAGATATAATAGGAATGATGTCCTACAGAATCTCGCACATGATGTAATTAAAAGCAAATACAGTAATAGTGATATTGGGGTCATATTATACGAATTTATGAGAACCTGCCCAAGATTGTTTGAAAACAGTATTTGTAAACAAGTTGAGTATATGGAAGAATACAACAGGTTTCCATTCCACGCATTTACGAGTGATGTTTAAATTTTAAGTCAAAGACTGAAAATTTTGTAACACTATTAATTACACTTTTGTTTTCTTATACGTTTCTAAATGGTTGTATTTCAACTACAGATATTAATAGATGTCAATAAAATTATGTTATAGTTTTTAATAAAACGATTCTGATTAATAATTTTGTAAAACGTTTATAACTAAATTGTTATACTTCAACTACAGTCCTACTGTATTCTGCGCGAGAAGGACACGATTAAAAAGATTAAAGGGATCTCACGAAGTGTAGTTAAGTAAAACCGAGGGTCTTACAACCTATAACAAGCATATATCCCCAAAAGGGGTGGGTATGTAACTACGCAGCAGTGCGTGGGAGAATAAGGATTCTCTCCAATAAGAAATTAAAGTTTCCATGTACGTAGCACCAGTTATTGGGTAATGGTAGAAATGTTAAACCTATAAAGGCGATTATTAATTGTGGTTTAGTGACCGCGTTTGTGCACTCTTCGAGTGTCTTCGGCAATTTTCGATTGTTTCCAAAAAAAAATATTTAAGCCTGCCATTTAATGTCGTGGTGTAACTTCGTCCACGGTTAAGCTTATACATCCGTCGGCAGCAAAGTACTTAAAGTCTGGGTCTTGCAGTATCGCTTTTACAAGAATAGCTCACAGCGACACAAGGAAAAACAGCACGGTATGTCATTAAGCAGTAAACGTTCAGCTCCGCCAGTTGTTAAAGGGTCTTGTACGAAACAACCAACATTTGTGTAAAGCGTGCGAGATGAAGGTATTAAAGTCTGCATACCCTGGTCCTAATAGCACAGCAGCCTAATTAAGGTAGGTCAGTAAGCAATATTTAATTGCTGTTAATTGACTTGCATTTAGCGTACTTTCCTATTGTAATAACCGCATTTGTTTGGAGAAGAAATTACATACAGCTTTTCACATGATCGTTAAGAATCTAGAATATTTGCTGGATTACGAGTTACAAATGAATTAATGCTACATTGGAAGTTTCGAAAATATTGAATTATAATGCTAATACAGCGTCACGTAAGGTAATTTAGGTAATTGATGTAGGATATCAATATGTAATAAGACCCATTTACTTTCACTCTAATAGAATTCACTAATTAACATGGTTGGTATCTAGCGAAGGTTGTAGAATCATTTTAAATTACGAATGCATTCTTCTTTCATTACAGGAGAAATTCCATAGATTTCATACCAGCAAAATGCGCTTTCTTAATTATTAACCTTCCCATTTATATATTTAAAACCCATTACATTGGAATGATTAGTTTATTAAACTGTAAATAAATTATTAAAATTTTGTGTGCTTAATTTTTGTGTTACTACCTCTAACTGTTTGGTTAAAGCATATGTCTTGGGTAGCGAAAAAGGTTTTAAAAATGGAGTTAAATATATACGAGCAAAAATTTTAAAGAGGTTTGAGAGCTTAAAGTATAATTTTGCAGAGCGTGGTCCTATTTCAAATCTGTTTACAAATTCGGGATGTGCGTAAAATTCTAAGCTAACAAGATGTAACGCATGTATAAAAAAATTTATAAGAACGCTCAAAAGTCGCTACAGGTAAGAAATCTTAAAATTAGGGTAGCACCCTTGGGGATGTTGCAATCTAAAAAATTCCTAGAAATTTGGGTAGCTGAGAAAATTCTAATATTAAGTGATACCAAACAAGATAGGTTTATCTCGAAAGATGCATTGGTTAGACGAAGAAAACTAATTGTTAGGTTTGCTTATAGAGCAAGGAGCAAAATTTAGAGGTTCCAGACTTTAAAGTGTAACTTTGCAGGGCGTGGTCCGATTTTAAATCTGTTTGCAGGTTCGGGATGTGCGTAAAATTCTAAGCTAACAAGATGTAACGCATGTATAAAAAAATTTATAAGAACGCTCAAAAGTCGCAACAGGTGAGAAATCTTAAAATGGGGGTAGCTCCCTTGGGGATGATGCTATCAAAAAAATTCCTAGAAATTTGGGTAGCTGAGAAAATTCTAATATTAATTGATACCAAACAAGATAGGTTTATCTCGAAAGATGAAAAATGGTTAGTCGAAGAAAACTATTTGGTCCAGAATGTTAGCGGTAAAAAAAATCTTAAAAATAGGTTTATCTCGTGTGTGGAAATGTGGATGCTCATTTATTTCGAAAGATGAAAAATGGTTAGTCGAAGAAAACTATTTGGTCCAGATGTGTGAGGAAATGTGGGATTCTGGAGGAAATGTGGGCCTGATTCGTCACTAAATACTCTACTTTTATATCATCAATAAACATTTTTAAATAATCAATATTAATTGTCATGTACATATACCCGTTTAAATGAGTTTTTATGGTAATAAAATACACCACCAATGAGTCGAAACACTCAAGCACAAGATATCAGCACCAATGTTCAAGAAAAAGCAAGAAATTAATTTTCTTTACCTGGAGTAAGCTTTGTCCTTCGTTACCTCTGAAGATGTGTACCAAAAACCCTCGTCGTTGTGTCCATATACTTCGTGAATATGCCTGGACCCAACTGATCTCCACTCATTATCCAAATCCCTGCCACCACTTTTAGTAATTCTACCCAGATAATTGTCTTGACCAAACTTAACCTTCCATACCACTACATTTCACGCATACAAGTTAAGCTTTTCGATTTGCTTACCCAAGTACCATCCTATATTTCGATTGTATCGTGTAATAGCAGCACCTTTTGTAACGCTGGCACCCACTTGTGCAAATCACTTTTAATACATTTCAGTACGTTACTAACAGCTTTAGACACTTTAAAATAGGGTGTTGTGTGCTACTTCAACGAATAAACAATAATCGGTACAACGTAAGAGCACGTAATAGCAATTACGTTAGAGAACTAAGCGATATCAGAGCAAGAGGGTTTTAATAATCTCTCCCCGTGTATTTATACGTTTTTCAATACCCCTTACGGAACCTCTTTTAATTGAAAAGCTTATTTTTAAAACCAATTCTCCAAATTTTAATCGCAACGTCTGAAAAATTCCGAGTTTATCCTGCTGTTATTATGAAATTCGTTTAATAACATCAACGGACGCGAGCTTCTCAAAACTGCTAGCGATAGAATTAAAACAACTTTTAACTTTCTCAGAAAGTCAATTCTTTTCAGGCTGCTTTCCGGCAGCAAATTTAAATTCCTTTACAAACCACAAGTATACGCCTTTTTAATAAAAGACATAATAAATTACCTGAGCGTATACTGTTAGTTGCTCTTACCTTCTTAATTCATTTTTGGTTAAATATTGGTAATGCAAAGTTTATCTAATATTTTACAAGTGTTTCGAATGTAAAAATTTTTTACCGTTTTTAAGTATATAAACCATTTTCACACCGTTCAAAATTCGGTTGTTAATTAAAATCCATCACGCTCTTAAAAATTAAATAAGGTTTTTGTATAAATGATTGATTAAATGGTTTCTATTGAAATCTATAATGGTAACTTGTAAGCTATTAGCATTGTAAAAACAAACTTTTGTATTAGACGATCAATAAAATCCTTAACGATTATAAAAAGCATGAAATATCGTTTTAACCCAATTTAAGCACATATGATATTTGTTTTCAGGGGAACTTTAAGCACGTGCATATTGTGTTGCAAATTATCCAAGAAGTTTATAAATTAAATAATTATAAAAATATTTTTGACCCTGGTACCATGGATATCACTGTTTTCATACAAAAAATTACGATGTTATTTATGAGCATCTTTTTGACCAACCCGTTTTATTTATGTGTTAAATATGACTTCACTAACGCTCAAGATTGAGAAAGTATAGGGAATATAATAGGGTGTAAAATTATCACACTGATTCTTAGTAAGGCAATAGCTGTTTGTAAGTTTCGTACCCTCCGCCAGTGAGTGGCGGTTTTTGCTATGACGTACTTGATCAATTACACCATTTAAATTAAAGTAAATAATCTTGCTCCTATCAAAGTACTTTACATTGCGTCAAGAAAGAAAAACAGCGAATCCAATTCAGACTTGGATATTTACATAATAATCAGAAGTATTACAGATAACATCGAGCCCTTAATTGATACTGTTACATTTCAGAAGGCGTTAGACGCAGTAAAACGACTTCACCCTTATAGTCTTCCGACTAAGCTAGGGGTCTATTCCTCAGGTAGAGCTTATGAAGAGTGGTCGTCGGTGTCACAACAAAAACATTGTTTTGTATACTGACCCTCAAATAAAAATAGGGGGTGCAAAAGGGGCGCCAACAAGTCCTAGAATTAATAAAGCACGGGTTACTCTAAAGGAGAACTTGAAAATCCTCAGGGAAAAAATCGCTTTTATTGCAAACACGCAGGTTCTGAAAGAAAACAATGTTATTATAATAACGAAGGACGCAAGAGATACACTTTTGCTACCTTATACAATAAAGAAAGAGTAGTTATTAATACCTATATTTTAAATATAAATAGCAAAATGAAATTTAGATATCAAGCTTCTTGAAAGCGCTGTTTAGTACTTCTTTATAGTATCACACCTAACAACCTTATTCTTTATAAAAGAGGCTATATTCTCTTTTAACTTATTTATTTCTACCTTTGGACGCACTTGTCTAAAATAAAACAGTTGCTCAATTAAATCAAATAATGGTTCTTTAATTAAATTTGCCTTTTTCTGTTGTGTAGTTTATATACAAAAATGTACAATAAAACGTGGTCTAATCTTTTAGACTCAGATATTAAAATATGAGAATTTTGATAATTTCTACTAGGAATCAAAATGTCAACAATAAATTAAATACGACCGTAAAGTTTTTAAATACCCAAAATGCAATCTGTTTACCTTGGTTAATAAATATTTGACATATATTCAATGCTAAATAAAATTAGTTCTCATAATTACTTTATGTATTACTGCACTTGAATAAAATACTTTTCCGAATTAAATAAGGAAATTGATAATTTTAATTATTTGCAGTAATGTTTAATGTAAGCAATAATTTATAGTATAATGTAATCCAAATGATAAAAGTTCTTTCGACTTCCTCGTATAACAAACAAAAACGCAAACATTTTAGTTTCAAATATTCGCCTCGTTGTCAAGTTATTCAGAACAACTGTTGTCAGGTCATGCTCTTAGGCTAACGCTTACCTTAGTAACTGGTTGTTTTTTGAAACTTGATTATAACAAATACCTTGTTGAGACTACATGTGTTAGCTTGCGATTTTTGAACAAACAAGTGACGCCAGCGTACTTTTCACATCTGCATCTTCGAAAGCGTAAACTTGAGCTTTTTCTTTTGAACTAATGACGTATCAAATGCATATCAGCGTATTATACAAGACCATTATAGGGATCCATCTTCATTAACTTGCTGTACAATCCATGAAGTAAATCGAAACATAAAGTAAATCCATAAAACGAGCTATTGAATGTGCATCATTTTCGACTCTTTTTAACTTATCTTAAACGAGATTAACAATGGTTAACTTAGAAATTAAAACGTGATATATAAAATAGTAAATTCGTAACCTTATAAACTGAAAATTAGCGAAATTAAAAATTGATAATCCGGTGAGTTAGCAAGATTGAAAATTAACCTGTAAGTTAGCGAAATTAAAAATTAAGTTGTGAGCGCTACAATAAAATCATTTAGTTCACTTTAATAATTATTTATCTTGCTTACCGTTATCAGAAACAAACAAAAGTTGAGTGCATTCAGCACTTGGTTACGCTGCCACGTCTATGGCGACGCGTAGATCACTAGCTCGGACCATATTGAGGCCCATGGTGCTTCTAACTGCAACGAATGGTCGAGCTAGACTAATCCTTCCGTCGACAGAAGGCACAAAAATCGTCTGACATTGGAAATGCAGTTCAAATGACCAACGTTTACGAATAGAGCTTATATTATTATTATTAAATAATATATGACTCGTGATTGGGCTATACTGTACTGATCTGAACATTTATTAACATAGTAAAATTAATTGTTTATTTGAATAAACAAGGCAGTATCTTTTATAATTAAAATTATAAATCTTTATAAGCGTCAAACAAATTGTTACAATGAAGTACTTGGCCAATTGCAACATTTAAATTAAAGTAAATAATCTTACTCCTATCAAAGTACTTTACATTGCGTCAAAGAAAAAAAACAGCGAACCCAATTCAGACTTGGATATTTACATAATAATCAGTGGTATTACAAATAACATCGCGCCCTTAATTGATATTGCTACATTTCTGTGTAGCATATTTGCTAATAACCGGTGTCAATGTTGTAAACTATGCATTGAAGCTACTCAAGTAATTCTACAGCTGTGCTACATGATACCGCTAAGGATTGCTCTTGTTTGATTCATAACAATATAATTAATTATTGTGGTGTTTACGAGTGCCACAATTTGACTATAATACAAACTAAATTATTGTCTGTTAAATAATATATTTTGTTTTGTTAACACTTGTCCAAGATCGCAATTATTCCATCGTAATAATTTTGATAAGTTCATCGACACATGATAATTATATCCTAATCCTTGATAAACAGGTATCACTTGCGTTCAATAATTGCTACTTCTCGCGTATACATCAGGTACTAATTATGTTTTATTTGAATAAAGTTTAAGTGATACAAAGGACTATCCGCTAAGAGTAAATGTTACGAATTATTTTGTTTCCAAGTTGATGTGGACCGTTAACGCTATACGTTTTCATCATTGAGAGAATTCAGGAAATTTTGCACTAGCACTTTGGCAGGTTCTCCTTTTTATAACTTTAACCAAAAACAATCGTACGGTACTGTGTTTTACACTTATGCTTGCAAGTTCTAAGCAGTCATCGTTGGGACTGCATTTATTTAATTAAAAAGTAGAATGAATAGTGAAATACTGAACGTGCGTGAAAAAGTTTACTTCGACAATGCAATTGTTAATATTGAAAAACATACTCATCAACCTTATGCTAACACATCTTTAAACAACAATGATGAAATTCGAATCCCTATACAACAAGATGTTTACACCTTACCATCAAAGAGTATGCTGTACATAGAAGGAAAAATTAATTAAAACAGATGGAACGCCGTCTCAGACAGCAAAGTTTGTAAATAATGGGGTATTGCTGCTTTTTGATGAAATTAGATATGAGATTGGTGGTGTCATTGTAGATCGTGTTCGGAATCCTGGATTAACGTCTATAATGAAGGGATATGTTTTATGTAATAGCAATTAAAGTAAACATTTACAAAACGCTGGGTAGTTTCCTATGGATGATTCGCAAATAGTTGATGCCAATGGGAATTTTAACGTTGCAATAAACCTTTCAATGGTTCTCGGATTATGCGAAAATTTAAAAAAAATTATTTTAAACCTTCGCCATGAGATAGTTTTACTACGTTCTAGTTTTGATACTAATGATATAATTAATCCTACACCTGATGAAGTAATAAAAGTTGTTTTAAACAAAGTTTTATGGAAAATGCCGCATGTAGCCGTTGATGATACACAACGAATTAATTTAATAGAATGCGTTGCACAAAATTAGGATTTACATATTCCGTTTAGAGGATGGGAGTTGCATGAATATCAACTTCTACAGGAAACGCAACATCATACATGGAACATTAAAACAACAACACAATTAGAAAAACCAAGATTTGTGATTGTTGGTTTCCAAACTAACCGAAAAAATAGATACATGAGCAACTACAGTCGCTTTGATTATTGCTATTTAATCAACATGAAACTCTATTTAAATTCAGAAATTTTCTCGTACGATAACTTAAATTTGAAGTTCGAGAATAAACAGTCTGCGTTGTTATATGACATGTATGCCCAATTTCAGCAATCATACTACGAAAAGAAAAATGAACCACTTTTTAATCCTGAAGATTTACGAAGTATTGCGTCATTAGTAGTCATAGATTGTTCTAGACAAAACAAAGCGTTAAAATCTGGTACTGTCGATATTAGATTAGAATTTGAAACTAGCAGAAACGTTATGCCAAATACATCTTGTCATTGCCTTATACTTCACGATAAGATAGTCAAATACAATCCGCTCTCAAACACCATAAGAACGTTATAATTACTTTATTACTGTACTTTTACAAATTATGAAAAAAGAAAAAAAACAATAAATCATTTAAACAAAATATTCATAGAATATCTAGCTATCCACATTTTGATTCAGTATTACGCTACAATTCAATTCAGTTTCCAATCACATTAAAAGACAAAAAAAATTGAGAAGCTCAACAATCTCGCAATTAACTTATATTGCATAGAAAATACTAAACTACTGCCATTTTGTTGAAAATTTAGGAAAAATAGAACCTATTGATCTGTTAGTTTTAAATAATGATTTCTTACAATATTCCCGTCCAACAAATGCTAATGAGAATCACTTTCATTTTACTTGGATTAAAGATATGTCAAAATTATTTGCAAAACAGTTATCTTCACATCACCATAGAAAACCTTTTTGTTATAGATGTTTAAATAATTTTAGTACAGCAGCATTACTTAAACATCATTCGAATCATTGCAAAAAACAGAATACTTGCTCAATAAGATTACCCGAAGAATCTGAAAAGTATCTAACATTTAAACATTTCCACCATCAAGAAAAGGTATCATTTGTAGTTTATGCAGATCTTGAAAGTATATTAGAACCATGCAATGAGCCGGAGGTAATATTAAACACAGTCCGTTACCAAAGACATATACCCTTTAGTGTAGTGTACTATTTGAAATGCTCGTATGATAATAAATATTCCAAATTTCAATTGTATCGCGGAAAGGATTGCATAAAATGGTTTGTTGCTCAATTGAAACTGATTTCAGAAACGACGAATAAAATTTTCTGTAACCCAAAACCTATGAACCTTTTAACAGAAGAACAAAGGTCAGCATTTAAATTTGCCTTTCACTGTCACATTTGCAATAAACCTTTTAGTATAGATGATATTAGAGTTCACGATCACTGTCACTTTACTGGTAAATTTCGAGGAGCGGCTCATCAAGATTGCAACATCAATTATCATAATTCTTATATGATACCAGTAGTTTTTCATAACTTATCAGGCTACGATTCGCATTTCATTAATAAAAAAATCGCGTTAGGGTTTTCAGATTCGTTAAGCATTCTACCAATAAATAAGGAAAAATACATATCTTTTACAAAATATGTAAAAGATACGAAAGTTAGTTTTAGATTTATCGATTCATTTAGGTTTATGGCATCTAGCATCGAAAAATTAGCTTCTTACTTAGATGATAATAAGAAATCTATCATCAGGGAAAATTGTAACACTAATAATGATTTTTGGTTACTTACGCGTAAAGCATATCTCCCTATGATTACATTAATTCTTGGGGTAGGCTCAATAAAACCAATTTACTTTGTAAAGCAGCATTCTTTAATCGTTTGCGCAATGAAGAAGTCTCAGATGAAGACTACAATCATGCTAAACACGTTTGGCAAACATTTAATATAAAAACTCTAGGGGACTATCCAGATCTATATTTAAAAACAGATGTACTGCTCTTGACTGACATATTTGAAAACTTTAGAAAAACTTGCATGTTCACGTATAAGTTAGATCCACTTCACTACTTTACGGCTCCTGGTTTAGCTCTAGACGCAATGTTAAAAACGACAAACGTTAAACTCGAGTTGCTTACTGATATTGAAAAAATTATGTTTTTAAAACGGGAAATTCGTGCTGGCGTTTCTCAATGTTCGAATAGATATGCCAAAGCAAATAACAAATATATGAATGCAGATTATGATCCGAATTTCGATTCTAAATATTTAATGTATCTTGATGTCAATAATTTATACGGGGCTGCAATGTCTGAATATCTTCCATATGGAGAATTTAAATTTTTAGATGGCACCAGTCCAGATATAGTACGTTTAGACATACTTAATATTCCCGATGATTCTGATGTAGGATATATTTTTGAATGCAATTTACACTACCCAGTATCTTTACATGAAATTCACAGTGACTTACCTTTGGCGCCTGAACATATGATACCACCAGTACCTTTTAATAAATCAAACCTAAAGAAATTACTTACAACTTTATATCCAAAACTCAACTATATTATTCACTACAAGAATTTAACAATGTATTTAAGCTACGGTTTAGATTTGAAAAAGATTCATAAGGTTCTTCGGTTTAAACAAGCTCCTTGATTAAAGGAATACATTGATTTGAATACGAAATTAAGACAACAGTCAAAAAGCAGTTTCGATATATGCTTTTATAAAAATATGAAAAAATCGGTTAATGGAAAAATGATGGAAAACATACGGAAATGGAAAGATGTGAAATTAGTGACCAAATGGGAAGAACGGTTTGGAGCTCGTAGTTACATAGCGAAACCTAATTTTTACAGCTGCACTGTGTTAGACAAAGATCTTGTTTTAATAGAAATGAATAAATTAGAGGTTTATTTAAACAAACCCATTTATGCAAGTTTCTCTATTCTAGATATTTCGAAAACCTATTTATATGAATTTCACTATAGTTATATAAAATCGCAATTTGCTAACAAAGTAAAGCTTCTGTACACAGATACGGATAGTTTGATATACGAGTTTAGCGTTGAAGATATTTACTCTTATATCAAACAAGATATTCATAGATTTGATACTTCCGATTACGACCACCATAACAAATATCATATCCCATTATCAAATTAAAAGGTTCCTGGTCTTATGAAAGATGAAAACAATGGTAATATCTTGCTAGAGTCTGTAGGGCTTAGATCTAAAATGTACACTTCCAGAGTTCAGGATAGGGTAATAAAAAAGTCAAAGGGATCTTCCTTAGCAAGTATTAAGCAAATTTCTTTTGATAATTATAAGAATGCTTTGTTTTATAAACAGACTGTACAGAAACAGCAATGTTTAATTAGATCAGTCAAACATGATGTATTTACTATAAAACGAAACAAAATTGTTGTTAATCCAAGTGATGATAAAAGAATTCTTAGTACCTCAACCACTGATACTAAACCTTGGGGGTATAACTATACACTCAGAAATGACTTGTAAAGCTTCAACCACTGACTCAAATAAAGAATGCAATTTATTTTATCCCGATTAACATATAATATTTTTTTAGTTATATAAACTTCAGTGTTATGTTTATACCTGCACAAGTATACCGGTTTCTTTTTTGGATGTGTCTAAAATAGGATACTTTTCAATCTGTCCGAGTTGAACTATATTAGTATAAATGTATTGTAGAGAAAAATAGTAGTAACCGTTTTGTTAAAGAAATCCAGTTTGTTAATAACATACCAGTTAGTTTATTTGAGAAATGTTTAACAAAACTTTTATTTAAATTGCTTGTAAATATTAGCGGTTCTACTGTCACAATTTGACGATGTTTATGACTGTTTACTAAATCACTTAATAATTATAACATGTAAAAAATATTTAAGCAAAAATTATTATAACCCATTAACAATCAAACATTTGATATTGTAAAAAAACATGAAAAATAATAAATAGACTGTGATTGCTGGATGTAAAGCGGAAACCAAGGCCCAAAGAAAGCCATGTTGGTCGTTATTTATTACATTTACCACAGCTCGTTTTTTTGCTATAAAGTCCGGAACCGGAGAAAACGTTGAGCACCCCCCTTTAAGCGGATCATGATTGTTTATATTTACCTTCAAGTGTAAAACTTCTTGGATTGCCCAACCTGAATCCTTTTCACTAAATTCTTCCAATCGCTTCGATATCTTGTCCAATACGTTCTCCTTATACCACTGCTTGAGATTGGTGTTTATATCGATGTGACGATTTGCAGTAGGAAACGTCTTTAAATCTATTTCACCAGTTTTAGGCTTAACAAAGTTAGCGGTAAATATTACATTAACTTTCAACATTGACTTTTTTTTTAACCAAGCAACAATCTTGCGTTTAAAACTAGCGAACGCCTTGTCTAAGAGCACTAGAGGATCTCTATAACTTAAATTGGTAATAAGTCCCGTAATTATTCGACTTCCAAAACATGATTGTACATCATGCCAAATCAAATGCCGAATATGACTTCTAGAAAGCGTTGCATCAACACCTTTATCTTGGTATTTCAAAGAGCGTTTCAAGTGTATCAATCGTACAAGGTAACTTTTAAGATGTACCAAATTAGACTCCAGCCTACTAGGATTTTCCTGGCGATTGTCTTCGTATACTTTGGTTTTAATTGCAAGCTTTAATAAACTAATGTTTGTCTTAAGTATGATCATGTGTCTCATAATTTCGTCAACCGATTTAATTAGATTCATACACTTCACGGTTAACTTTAAAATATCACTACTAACTTCGGCTACGGTTTCAGAATTCATGATGGTTGTACTTTACAATCACTACACTACTTAATAATTGATATATGTAGAGATTTATTGACTATTTATACATAAATAAGTTCTGGCTTAAGCAAAACAACTGTAAAAGAATTAGCATACAAAATGTTATAATGCAAAATTGCATTAATATTTATTTCTATGCAATCAAAATAATTGCATAGCGAATTGCTTTGGTTGCAGTTGTTAAAATTATCTTTATTTACGTTTTGATTCAACACGATTTTCAAGCATGAATGGTTTAATTCCCAAAGAATATTCAGCAGAAAAATTAACACTGAATTTATAATTTCCAACAAATCCAGTTTAAAATAAGCAAAGTATCTGATTTCGTTTTATTAACAGTTGCATCGATACGACCTTGTATACTTTTATTTATGCTTGGGTTTACGGAAAATATGCTTGCAGTACAGTAGTAGTATTCTTACACAACCTTTCATTTATGCTCGTGTGTACGGAAAATATGCTTGCATTACAGTACTATTCTTATTTTATGGTAACCTATAAAATTAGACATTTTTGAAATTTTTTCAGAAAAAATAAAGCAAATTTGAAATATCTTGCTAGCAATTTACTATTTCTTTTTAATTTGAATATCTTGTATGATTAACTAAAAAAAAAATAATGTATATTTGCAATTTTTTAGACAATGAATTCAATTCGTTATTTCTGCTGAGGCATAACTATATTTGCTTACATACTGTTTTTTATTCATTAGAATAGATTACATAGCTGAATATATAACATTTTCATTTACAATTTTTTCAGAAAACAATGCAAATTTTTAATTTTTTTTCTAACAGACTCGTTTCTTATTTAATATAAATACTTCACGGAAATTTTACCAACAGTATTCAATCACATCTCTTGTATAATTATTAGTAACTACTAGCAACTATAAAAAATGAGTAACTTATCAGCGATCAAAAATAGTAGCAGTACCAACGATAGTGTGAAAGTTCTAGAACAATTTATATTTAATTATAACGAAGACTTGATTAAAGAAGTTTTTGGTTCTTCACCTCAACTTGACCCTGCTGCTATTTTTGATAGTGACGTAATAGATATATCTCGGTAAGTGCTTTTTTACATTTATACATGTGTTTTAATATTGATAGATTTGCGCGTTTTAGGAGCAATGAAATGTTCGAGTCTGCCGCTCCTGTTGTTGTTCCACCGCAGCCAGTTCCTCTACTCAAAATTAGATGTACCAATGATCAACGTCATAGTAAAGCAGAACCATACATGTACGTTAGAATATATTTATGTTTATGCCAACACTACTAATTTATAATTTACATTAGATTAGGATCAAAAAACCATACTGGAAATTCGGAGGCTATCGTTGGATCGTTGGCACATTCTGATCCTCTTAGAAACATCAGATTGTATACAAAAGAAAAGGGGAATCTACAATAATCTGTTATGTTATGCTCACAGATCCGGCAAAAACATGTTGACTATGAAAAAGTTATGTGCAGGACCTAATATGGCTGTTTGCTGTGAAGATGACAAATTCTACGAAGATGACACAGTAGAGTTGCTTAATGCATTTAAAAAGCGTGGAGAGAAGCTACTGCGTCGTCTAGATTTGGAATTAGAAATAATAAAGCAAAAAAGAGAGGAACTGGCTGCAAGGGAGCAGCAGATACTTCAAGAACGGGGGTTAATAAATACTTTTTCATTTATAAATAGTTAGATTTTAACTGTAAATAGTTAGATCAAAATATTCAACAATTTGTAAACAAAAGTATTTTATAAAAGTTTCTCTTTTGAAACAAGACTTTCTCTAAACAAGGTAGTAACCTCAAAGTAAAACACATAAATCAGAACCCACTTTAATTAAATACCGCATTCTTTATACAATCGACTTAGATGTGTTATAATAAAATAAACAGTAAAGAACAAGATGTATATTATTATAATAAACTAATTTCTTAGAATAGTGACATATTATTCTGAAAATTCTATGTTGACAGTTAGACCGATCGATCCCTTACTAGTTATGCATACGTGTTTGTTCGAGCCAATACTTTTATTTAATTGTTTCACTCCATGTGCTTGAAGGTATTCAAAATATCTCAATGGCAATATACTTTTGAACTCTTCTGTTTCCACTAATACTCTTTCTCCATATTTTGTTTTGACAGTTTCCACTTTCAAAACTTCAAACCTCTTATTCACTACAATATCTTTTTAATTTACACAAGGTTTGCGATATGTGGTTTTATTAAGAATATTAAAATCCATATTGCATTTAATTACTGGCTTCTATCTTACACACAACACTTCGTTAACTAATTTATGTTGTTATGATTGCTAGTCGAAAATTTTTCACTTATATTAGATAGGATTGACCTTGATTACCACCCCTGCTTTTCCTACTGTTGGGCACACTTTGAAGTTAAACCGGCCCATGTGTATTTGCAGCATTTGCAGCATTCAAAACAGCTCCACATTTTCTCTGCACGCACTTTCAACGTAGCATACGTGTGTTTTGAAGTCACACACGTATGTTCCATTGAAAGTAATATAAAGCCGGTCGGACTTCAAAACGTGTACACACGTATTTTACATTGAAAGTATATAAGGCCGGTCTGGCTTTAAAACGGTGCACGCGTATGTTACATGAAAAATCATACGCGCGCACCGTTTTGAAGTCAGACCGTCCTTACTTACCTACTTCTATGGTTTTTGATTGTTTAATAAGGGTTATAAACCACTTCATCCTGATGAGATCCAGAAAGATCGAAACTAGTCGATGAATGTTTATTCCCTTTATGAAACAAACAAATTCTTTCATTTATGGCTATGCAAATATTAGCTTGCTTTGTGTAATTAAAAACTCTCTTTCGATTCTTCTTAAAGTGGGTGTTTATTTATACATCGTATAGACTGTTTTATTTCTTAAATTTGCTATAAGCAATTATTTTAATATCATTTATATATATATATATATATATATATATATATATATACGGGGTATTAGAAAAGACTGAAAACGGTCGAATATCTCAAAAATAAAGCATTTTAGAGAAAAATTATTTACACAAAGGTTGTATGGTTTCGATAGGGCTATAAGATGGTGCTATTTGTATAACCTTGAAAAGTCATTTAAGGTCACTGAAAGTTACCTCAATTTTTTTAAATTTTACTGTCTGTTTTTTATTACATATCCTTGTAGCTGATCTCGAGAACTTTCCAACGCACAATAAACAAATGGTTTTTCATTAATTACTTTTCGAGTTATAATGCTTCAAATGTACAATACCGCCGGCGTTAGCGGTAACCGAGATGTACCGCAGTTATCATATTTTCGCATCATTAATAATGTAATTCCTTCCCTTTCAGTCAATACCATTTTGACGACTACCGCAGGTCTTTCTTACTTTGCAAAAGGAATTACTTTGACTTGATATTACGAACAAATCATTTACTATTTGTATGACGAATACAACCTGCATCTAATATGTAGCATCTAATTTTAATATTTGTATAGGGTGAATCCGATGTACTGAAGATTTCGTTATATAGTCAACTTAAAGGTTGAAACTTGCACTTTAAGTACTATGAAATTGCACAATATTAAAAAATTAAATGCTAGATACTAGATGCAGATTGTATTAGTCATGCAAGTATTAAATGATTTGTTCGTAATATCAAGTAAAAGTTCTTTTGCAAAGTAGGTAAGACCTTTGGTAGTCGCCAAAATAGTATTGACCAAAAAGGAAGGAATTACATTATTAATGACGTGAGGATATGGTGTCCGCGTTAGGTCCTTCAAATAAGTATCGACTTTGTTTAACGATACTTATCCAAATCATAAACCCATTTCAAAGTCTACAGTTCAAAAAAACTGTTAAAGGAATCTTAAATGCAAACATTTATTTAGATTTATAGCGAAATCAAGTACTTCCTGCTAGTGACAATTTGTTTGACGGAAATATACAAAATATTTGGTTTCAACAATATGGTGCACCTCCACACAATGCAGCAATAGTGCGTTTATATTTAACTAATACTCTCCCAAACCTATGGATAGAAAGACGTGGAGAAATATAGGGCCCTCTAGATCACCAAATCTTTCTCCATTGGAATGCTTTTTATGGGGGTATGTTAAAAACAGTGTATACGTAACGAAACCTGCTATTTTGGCAGACCTTAGGGAACGCATACTGTACCAAGTAAGTCTTATCTCACCAGAAATGAGACAAAACGTTTTAAATTAATTCTATCTACGATTAGATCATTGTCAAGCAGCAGACGGAAGACAATTTGAACATTTAACTAAGTAAAAACCCGTTTACACACGCACGCATGCACACACACACACGCACAGCAGAGAGAGTTTGGAGTCGTTAAATACTGCGGGAATAACGAACCGCAGGATGCTTATCTTTGCTGACACACACACGAACGCTCATACACACACACACGAGATGTAAATTCGACCGTGCAACCTCCACGTAGTACATCTCAGTTGCCTTTGAAGTTTTATGACTCAAAAAGTAATTATGAAAAACCGGTTGTTTATAGTGTTTTGGAAAGCACTTGAGATCAGCTGCAAGAATATGTAATAAAAACTAGAGGGTGCTGTTTAAAAAAATTGAGGCAACTTTGACGTGACCTTCAAATAATTCTCCAAAGTATAACCAATAGCAGCTTCTTATAGCTTTTTTGAAACCATACAACTACTTTTGTCTAATACATTTTTCTCTAAAATGGTGTATTTTTGAGATATTCGACCGTTTTCAGTCTTTCTAACACCCAGTATATATATAATACTGTCAAGAAGGGGGTGGGCTTATAAAATGTTTTAAATAGGGCTTCGAAACGACTTGCTAGAATGGGGGTATATTTGGTTTTGTTAGGGTATTTTGTTTTGGGTATCTTGGTTTATAAATTAACAACAACTATTCCACGTTTATAAATTTCTAAAACTTACGAAACTGCATTGCATTCAACAACGTATACTGATGATGATGACCACATAGTGGTCGAAATACGTATCTAGTAATTTAAATATTTTTTGTGGTTAAGGGTTTTTATTTAATTTTATTTAAATCGTGCCACAGTGTTCCTATAGATTATTATTAACGTATACCGGCCATAGAACAGGCTAAGCTAGTTAATAAGTTTGCATTGTATACGGATTTTTAATTGTTATGATTGCACGTATATGTTATTTAATTTGGAGTTAGCGTAATCAGAACCTTTAGAATGTAAAAACAAATATCAAAATTGTGTGGTATACTGCACGTTTTTAAAATTTTGAGGAGTTAATTGATACTTCTGAAAAATTTGTACCTTAATTTTAGTTTGAATATGTTTTAACAATTAAAGATTTGTTATGCAATGATAGGACGTTTACCGAATAAGACACTAATGCCTGTTACGTACAATTTAAAATCTGAACCACCGAAGTTTGTTAGCTATTTTCAATATTCTAAAAGGTTCAATATAGACAAATCACTGGATTATCAAACCATTCAGTTTAGCAAGAGGTCTAGACACGAATATGATTAATAATCATAAATTGCATAGTGTGCGTATACGTAGCTGTTATGGCAACAGAAACTAGGGGGGACGGGTTGTATTTATAAGGGACTTAAAATTTGTATTACTTTATAATTTGAATAACGGCCACTATACTTGCGGCCACGTCCCCAATGCTCCACCCGGAGGTACTACATTGGGTTTAAACGCGAAAATAATCGTGCTTCTAATTCATTCTAACTTCATAGTTAATCTACCCTAAATAAAAAACTAAATAAAAATCTAACAAACCTAAAAACAAACCTAACAAACTCTAACAATCTAACAAATCTAAAAATCTGACAAACTGAAACTAAAACTTAAAACAGGGTTGTAAATAACGGTATCCCTAGCGCTGACTTTAGAGTGTATCCGATCAACAAGACACAATCAAAAATGAGAGGGGGAGGGATCCGTAATACCGGATAGCAGACGCCGGCTCTGCTTACCAGTGCGACCTGAAGAGTCGTCTTAAAACTATCCAAATCTAGCTAACTAATTTAAATCCATCCCTAGCTTTCCCTATCATTCCCTAACTGATTTATATTATGATTACAATCTTCACAATTTTACTCTTCCTTCCCATATATATACTGCAACCAAAATGGCGACAGAACGTCAAACAAAACAAATATGCCACAAAATACTACAATACATGCTAATAAATATAAAGTGTAAATATAGAATATAAATAAATATAATTATGTAAATATACAAATAAATGTCTAATAAGCGTTAAGCATATAGCAGTGCACAAAATAGCAAAAGCATCACCCTATTTATCAGGTGCACTCGCACAAGCATTATGTCGGCGAGCGCCATTACGCACAAAACGTGCTTGTTAAATTATTTCAAAAACTACTAATTAAGGTAAATCAATGCTTGTGCGAGTACAGCCGCCACAATTTAAGTCTTACCTCGATAATAAAATTCTTCAGCATCCGAAGATCTAGTCGTCTGCCTACATCTAACTGTAACTTACTTTAAGGGGAAGATGAGGTGCACTGCTATAGTCCTGGTGGGTATGCACTAAATGTTCTTGGGGGAATTACAATCACTATCACTATCACTTCACTTTCAAGTCCTGGGAGGGATGCGTTTCACTCTATTTTATTATCTTTGTTTATTTTATTGATTTAATTTAATGAGGGTTTCTGATTTATTTGTTATCGTTTATTTGTTATTATTTATTCCCGATTTCCCGATTTTCCGCACATAATTATGAAGATAGACAGTGTCTGTATTAATGGTGTGGGGGTTTCTCGTGCATACTGGACATTTGGGTATAATTATCATGTTATTTTATTTATTTATTTTTTTAATCGTATCTTGCCTCTTGCTTCTAAGCTCGGTATGTATTTGTGGGTCAACCTGCCCGTGGCAGCGTTGTTCCACCTCTCTTCCCATTGTCGGATTGACCTTTCACGCAGCTTTCTTTTAATCAAAGACTTCGGTATCGACGAATGTGATATTCGAAAGTCTCCCGTCGCGGCCTCTTTAGCTAATTTATCAACCCTATCGTTTCCTACGTTACCATTGTGCGACCTGACCCAACAAAACTTTAAACGTCGAAAATCGAGCGCCGTACGCGCTATCCTCCAGACGTCCGCTTGGAGGTCTGTCGACGTGTTCATGTTTGTTAAAGCCGTCAGCGCCGATTTACTATCACTGATTATATAATACTCGTCTCTGCCCGTATGGTTTATTACGTAATCGATAGCCTCTCGTATGGCTACCAATTCGCACTGGAAAATTGTGTTCCGGTTTGCGAGTTTGGTTTGAAACCGAAGCACCTCCCTTTCCTGCTTATACACGACAAACGCCGCGCCTGCTTGCCCATCGTCCATACGTGAACCGTCCGTATAAATTCTGATACCCATCGTGTCCTCATCACCTTCGACAAACTCGATTCCTCTAATATAAACCGGGTGCCCCAACTCGGATACAACGATCTTTCTTGCAATTTCTCTATTACCAAGATTAAGATCTTCGATAATTTCGCGCCCTTTTCCTATATTTATTAATCGCCTATCTCTAATCTCTCTTACGACACATTCGATAGGGAGAGTCCTACTGATCACCAAGACCGCCTCCGTGGAGGTGTTCCTGTACGCCCTCGCCGCTTTTACTGCGGTTATGCGTTGTACGCTCGTCAATTGACGCACCTCCCTGACTTTACAACCTTCTGCCCATACAGAAGCTGCGTACAGCATCGCCGGCTCAATTGCTCCGGCATAAACCATCCTCAGCGATTCGCCCCTGAAACCCCACTTGATTTTAGCCACCGCCATCATTTTATTTGATATTTCGCCGCCCTTACTTTTTACGTATTGTACGTGCGCTTTCCAATTTAGTTTATCGTCGATCTTGACGTCGAGGTAGATAATACAATCTTTAAACGGGATTTTCTTCCCTCCTAGCTCTAGCCTAGGAAGTCTCTGTCCTGGTTTCGTGCCGAAATAAAGCGCCTCTGACTTCGCCGTGTTAAATTTTTATTTTACCGCCTGCGACCATTCGTGTAATTTATTAAGCGCCTGGTTCGGTTTTGTGCGCATATCCATTAACAATCTCGAAGCTCTTTTACTTGTTAACTGTTTGGAAACTGGTTGAGCTGTAGGTGTAGTTTTGATTGTTCATAGGCGAGTTGGTGGAAATTGCCACATACCCCTGTGTCAGCTGCGCGCAACCACAACTGTAAGTACGTAGATGTTTAAAAAAAATTCTGCTGCCAAGCAGCTATTCAGCGGTGAGTCATCCTCCATTTTATAGCTATATTCATTTCAAGGAACAATCATTTACGATGCACAAATTTAATATTTGAATAATGCATAAATGTCCTTATTATTTTCAAGGTATTTCTATAAGATAATTTTGAAGTTACAAGGTTATATTAAAATGTTTGCATAACTAAACATGTGATACGATAAGAATTGTTTGCCAAATTATGGTGTATAATATATTTTGACAGTACACCTGAAGTATAGCTTAATGCTGACAATAAGTATTTTTTGACCTTTGATTCCATTAAATATATCTGTTAAAAAATATAGTTCTATAATCCACAAAAATAATTTTTGAACATTTAACTTGATTTTTGTAAACTGAACAGGATCCTTTTTAAGTATCATGATTAAACTGTAACAAAAATGAAAATCATATATTTCTTATAAAGAATTAATGTAAATTATGCAATTAAAAATGTCACATTAATATTCAGAGATTAATGTTAAATCGTAATATAGAAACTGTTTTGAAAGTCTCCGTACAGATAACTTTGTACAAACAATGTATATATATATATATATATATATATATATATATATATTGCTATGATATTGGAGGAATTATCATGCCCCTACGTTGTGGTGTTAATTTTGCTATGCTACTGTACATTATCAAACCCCTATGTTGTGCGCCTTATTAATTTTGTTATGTACTCTAAATTATTCGCGTTCCATCATTTGGACGACCATTTTAAAATAAACAAGATTGTAATTATCTCCTCCTCCGGCTGTCTTATTAATATTGCTATCAACTTAACTGGATTTTATCTTGAAGCAACCTTGTCTGCCAATAGCAAAATTCGATACGTTACCGCCTACTTGTTATCAATTCTCTATTCAACTCGTAGCTCCTCCTTCAACTATATAAATTGACTTTATCTTATGACCTCGGCTAGCATTTATTTGGAATTATAAAATTCAGTTAATTTCGATTTTATATAATGAAACCAATATATTATGTACATACAGCTCTTGTAAATTATTTGAAATACACTTTTCAATTAGTTACTGTTATAAATCTCATTTATTAACAATCATATACTATTTACTCAAAACCCAAAGTCACCAAAAAAAAACCTATTATCCTTACCAACGAAGTGTAGAATATTCTAAACCTGTTATCATATTACTCATTGTATGCAACTTCTTTTGTTGACTTTTTCACAAGCATATTATATTAAGCAAATTCAAAATAAAATATATAGAAAAACAAATGTCTTATAACTAAAAAATCTGACCTGGTCTATTTCTTCACATCGACGCTTCCAATAAAAATTATCTTCCCCAATTCATTTAAATTATTGCCATTACACTATGGACTCCCATTATTCCTTTATACACCCCCAATTTATTGTCGTTTTCATATTAGACTTATTACTTCTTATCAATCAATTTTCTTATTATTCTTCCCCCAGACTTCAAAATTGTATTACTGTATTTTCCCTTTGGACATTGAAATTGTAGTTTGTTTACCCCCGTACTTCAGATTGTAATTTGTTTCCCCGGACATCAGAATTGTAGTTTATCTCCCTCATACATCAGAGCCGTTTTTAATCGGCAATTATAGTGTTCATCTTAGCACTTGTCTTATCTTTCACTTTTAAAATTTACGTATTATTTTATTTCATAACGACGCACTTCGGCCTTTCTTGAGTTCAAAACTAACTTCGTTATCACGGTGCTTGCTAATATATTCTGGAATTCCCACTCCATCAGCGGGTATGGTCTAGAACTCGTCGCTTATTTCTGACCAATCAAATAATTACATTTAAAGCAGTATCTGATGTAATGCTCCACGATTCCCCATAATCGTGACCTGCATGCAGCTGTCTTTCGTTATCAACATGCTGTGTTTTGATAGATGTAATTGCCTTTCCATAAACAACTGATGCAATTCGACTTTAAATTTTCATATTCACATGCGACTCACGCAATTTTTAATCTGCTTTCTTATCAAACAATGGTTAGATATTTCTACGCATTTACCTAAATTAACTAAACTTTATCTACAGGGTATTTAATATTTACTTTTTACTTAATAAATGTATTTCTCATTCCTACGCCAACTATGCGTCCTCCTATGTGTATCTGCGTCGCTTAAAACTATTTATACTTTATATACAGGGTGTTGACTGCTTACTATATACAAACTATCTCTATTTCTTAATATATAATATATATATATATATATTTAAATTAATAGAAAGAATAATAAGTTGACGTAAAGCTTTCTTTCATTGAAGTCGGTAGTAATTGTTCGATAGAAGCAAACAATCACACTTATGAAATTTTTGTATCGAAGAAAGATATTATTGGTGTAGAATTAAAAAATTTTTTTTGAAGTATAATTTTAACTAGTGGATCTATTTATAATCTATTTTTTTGGTGATAAAGTGACTAGGCTCTAATGTAGCCCTAGTTTGAAAATGTTTAGATGTGGTTAAATTTTCAGATAGTACAAGATCATCGTTCCCATCCCAGATTACAGAGTCAAAAGTAAGTATTTTTTTATATGTTGCTCGTCTTAAGTTTTTTTCTTTAGAAGATTTCCGTATCTGATCTTCGGATAGTTTCTTATTATAACATTCATTAAAATACGGTGGCGTCCAATAAAAATTTTTTGTTTATCGTATACCATCCTACGACCCTAGCTCTTAGCTCTGCCTTAAGTTGAAGAAGCTTAGCTGGCTGGAAAATCTCTTTAGAGCAGCCATACTCAACCTTTCTTTTATAGGGGCCACAAACACGTTTCAGTCACGGTAGCCCGGGCCGCAAGTAAAAAATAATTAGGTGTATAAATGAAAAAGTAATATCAACCTAATGAATTATTTAGTTTAATGTAAAAAAGAACTTTTAACAAAGATGCTTACTTACCTATATGTATATCTAATGAGACTTTTGGAACTGAGAGCATTTTTTTAAAACTTTATCAATATCTGGCTTGTCGTTGCATGCTACTCTTATTATATCATGCAAATGGGAATCTGTCAGTTTATTTCTATATACACTCTTTGTGTATTTCATCTTTGAAAAAGATGATTCGCACACATACGTTGACTCAAAAACGTTAACATTATTTGGGCACATCTTTGCACGCTTTTATATTTTTGGGGAACAATGCTCCAAAATTCCACATATTCCCTTTTTTCCCCTTTTTTCTTTGAAAATTACTTCCAGGTTGGTGTCATTTTTAAAATCAATAAATTCATCAAACAACTCCGAGTAATTACAATTTAAAACTGAAGCCAACTCAGAAATAGTTGGTGTCTTTAAATGCCATGGATTTTCTACAAGTAACAAACAATTTTTTATTTTTCTGAGATCTTGAAACCTTTTTTGAAATTCGTTTAATAGTGCAGTTATAAAATTTGAAATTATGGAGCAGTTTTCTTCTGAAATGTTAATACCGTCCTCTCTGGTTTTTATAATAGTTGGAAAATTGTGCAGCTGTTTGTTCTGTATTTCATTATAATAAATACTTAGCTTTTCCTCAAATGCAAACACTTTATTTGCCATATTGGTCACTATGTTATTTTCGCGTTGTAGACTCTGATTGAGATTGTTTAGTTTTCCGTAATATCACATAGAAAACCTAAAAGACACCACCATTCATCGTTTTGTAATTCTGGGTACCCTTTATTATTTTGCTCTAAAAATAGAATTATTTCATGGCGTAATGAAAAAAACCTTTCCAAAACCTTTCCTCTACTAAGCCATCGCACCGAGGTATGCAAAAGAACGTCGCTGTGCTCACTTCCCAGTTCTTCAAGAAGGGTTTTAAATTTTCTATGGTTCAGTTCTTTTGCTCGTATATAATTGACAATATTGATAACTGTTTTCATTACAGCTTCTATTTCTGGTTGTACAGCACGGGCCGCCAAGTTTTCTTGAAGGATAATACAATGGAATGTTATTAAATTGCTGCAATTATATTTTTTGTTAAATAATGAAATGAAGCCATTTTCGGATCCAGTCATTGAAGGACAACCATCTGTACACAAACACACGATTTTTTGCACATCAATTTCATGATGTTCTAAAAAACTACAAATAGTATCAAGGTAATCCGTGCCTCGGGTTTGTCCTTTCATTGGCAGTAATTTTAAAAAGTTTTCATGAATTTCATTGTTTTCTGTACAATATCTAGCAAACACCGAGGACTACGATGTTGCTGAAATATCGGTGCTGGCATCAAATGCTAAACTGAAAAACTTGCATCCTCTTAGGTTTATTAATATATCATCGGAAATAAATTTAGAAATGTCTTCAATACGCCTGGTGCAGGTTGAATACGAAAGCTGTATTTTTTTTATATCAGATACTATTTGTTTTTTGTTACTGTATTTATCAAAAAGTATATTAGCAGCACTAATAAAGCATTCCTTTACAATTTCCGCATCGGTAAATGGTTTCATATGCTTACCACGAATGTAAGAAATTTCATATGATGCTTTTGTTACCGCCGAGTCTTGTGATAATGTCGCGAACATAACATTTTGTTGCTCATGCAATGATCTCTTAAAAAAACTCAATTTCTCATTTCTCAAAGACGATCCGGGAGGAAACGTTTCGTCGAAATCTTTATGTTTTGAAGTGAAATGACGAGAAATATTGTATTTCTTCAATATGATACTTTCCCGACATATAAAACAAGTAGCTGCGTTGTTTTTATTTGGCACAACAAAATAATCAGATTCCCACTCATCTTGAAACGATCTATTTTCACTTGATATTTTTCTTTTATACTTCGACGACACTCCTGACATTATTTTGAAAATAATAGGTATACTTAATTTACAAAACAAAACTATTATTTGGCAGAGGACGCGGGTACGTACACAAATTTAGTTTAATAATTTAGATTAAATTTATAACAAGTTTAGTTTCGATCGACAATCAAAGCGACACGCACTTAGGTCCATGGATCTTACGGTCTGGCCACGCGCAAACACGAGCGGCGGGGCGACTTGCCAATTAGTAAAACACACGTCTCATTACACATAACAAGCAATGTTTAGCTTCGCAAGTCGCCCCGCCGTCCGCGTTTGCGCGTGACCAGACCTTTAAGGGGATTCCCGACGCCGCGTATTTCGTATCGTTCGCGCAACCATAGACTACAGACCTTTAAGGGGATTCCCGCGCCGCGTATTCCGTATCGTTTGCGCAACCATAGATTAGGATAGTTTGCGTTTCCAATTTAAGCAAATTATTGATATCGAAATTTGAAGTTGTTTACAAATAAGTTGTAACTACCTAGTTTAATAATTGAGCCAACCAAAAAGCCTCCGCGGGCCGCATGCGGCCCGCGGGCCGCAGGTTGAGTATAGCGACTTTAGAGGGACCTTTTTCTCTCAAAGCCATTTAACATCCTTTTTACCCTTGGCTTAAACGTCAAACAAGAACCCCTCGTAATCTATCGATGCTCTGCCGCCTATAAGGTAGAGTAAACATGCTATTTACCTTTTGAGGAATTTAGTATGTAACAACTTTCCTACTCGAATGAGACAAACGAAATTGAATAAACACTTGAATATACACTTTATAGCTTAATATGATGTACTATTTGATAAAATAAATCCCTGAGTATCAAATAATAATAATAATAATATCAGTTTGTTTATCTCCAAAATTGTAGCTCTTTTTAGTTAGTTTAAAGTCAGCAAAAATGACACTGTCCTCTATTGCAAACACCCTTGGGCGTTCAATGACCTTTCCCTTTTACGCAAATTTTTACGTATAAAAAGATTTTTGATAACCCTTTACATAAATATTCTGGTATAATAGAAAATGTTCAATGAAAAAGAAAATAATGCTTTATGCTATTTATATAATGCTCCGACCTGTAGTTTTTTTTTGCGTGTCTTTTTGTTCTGTTACTGCGTGCTGTGGACCAGTACTCCTGGATTGCTTTCAGTTGAATTCACTTGTTGATTTTGTAATACCGCTTGGACAAGCACTCATTCAATGCTTAAAACAATCCTCCGTTTTGTACCCCGATGCGTAGATGCAAACCAGTATTTTTATGCAATTTTAGATTGATTTAAATTCGGATTAATTTTTTTAGAATCCCTAGATTTCAGCTTATTACTTAATGTTTCACCCAGATTTTCCCAGACTTCTCAAAGTTCTCAGAGTCCCCAGAGTTTCCAGAGTCCTAAACTATGAATATTAAAATTATGTTTAATTAATAAGCTTTTACTTACGTTTTCCAGTTAACGGCTGAACTTTTTTAATAAATTTTTCACTATTATTTTAGTTTCAGCTTTTTCTGTCACGACTCTCACAAAATATAATTATTTAAATTTCTATGTTTACTTTTACCTAAATATTTACTTTAAAGTGATGTTGAGCGTGCTCAGGTTGTTTATCAAATTTGAGTAATATATAAAGCAACGTCTCCATCAGACAGAATTGGTTATCGGGGTACTGCACCCTACCCTTTTTCAGGCGTTATGAAAAGGATAGACGCACGACAGAGTATAAAATAATTACACTCTGGTGCAGCTAGCATCGACCGTTGAGGTTGCAAAGGCTGCAAGAGACTTAAAATCTCGAAGGGGAGAAAATTTGTATTAATGACTGTAAAATAAACAACTGTGAGAAACTATGACAATTTATATCGTGTATTTATTAAATTTTATAGAAATAAAATTTTGAACAAAAACATTATAAATGTTCTATAAAGTCTTATAAAATAAATAGATCAGTAAAGATTATGATACTCGTTTTTATGCAACTAGTGAATGTAGCTATATAAGTTTAAGAGAGTTTTTAAATATGTGAACGTAACATATAGAAAGTCGATAAAATATTTAACGTGAACCAAACGTTCAAAAATACTAAGAAAAGTATATTGTGCTTTTAAATGCGTAACAAAATTAATAAATGTACTTGACTACCATAGGTTTCATGAAACATGTGGCTTACATTTGGACAGTATGCGTCCAGTAAGACTATGTATAATAAGAATTAATATTTGTAAATACTAGATAAATTATTAGTAAAATTAATGTTTTGCAAGTGTAAAATAAAGAGAAAATTTAATATTGCATAAATCAGTTCATTTAATTTTGAGTAGATAAATAATACTTTAATTTGTCATGCCTGACATGTGCATTGAATAATATATTTTGTTACCCTGAAATTATTTGAACGTAACATCTGTAGAAATCCAAATCAAATGTGTAGAAACTGCAGGAGTCCCAGGTAACATCAAAAACAAGTGATGAGGTAGAATTCGCTAGCATTCAAACAAGTTGAAAAACATTCCGTGTTTAACTTCATAGATCCATATTAAACCAAATTTTAAGAAAATAATAAACAAAACTAAAATTGTATGTTGAGGTAGCGTAATTTAAAATACAACGGCATTGTCATCTTATAGTAAAGCGACAGCAAAACAAGTCTGCAGCTTTACGGAACGTAAGATAAATAGTAGGAAGACATGGGGGTAGAGAACGACCCTAAAATATAATACGTGAATTAGTTAACACGCAAAACCAAGTGAAAAAGAATTTAAAATACATCTATTAAATTCATACCATCGGAAAAGTAATCCGGTGGGATTTGTAATTTATGAAGAAAAAGGAAACGCTAGGCAAGATATCTGTAATAATATTTAAATGATTACACATTTATTATTTAACAAAAGAATACACACTTGATACGACCTCATGGTCAATTCTTATCAACAGGAATTCAAAACGACCTGTTGTGCACAAAATCAAGACAAGAAATGATCCTTTATCAGAAAGTTTTGATAGGCAACCAACTGTCTCAAATATCAGAGCGGGGTATTTGGAATTGTAAGGAAAGAAAACTACAGAGCTCTTTTGCAAAGTAGAAGTGTGAAAATAAATACTAAGAATACTGGATTGTAGGCAACTTTACAAACAAGTATGAATATTAGAAAACAAACACGGTACTTTATGAAGTACTATAACCTTTATATATTTTGAGATTATAATAAATATATTAAAAGTAAAAATGTATATCAAGGTTCAATGGACTTTTTAAAGTAAAAACTGAGGTTTAAAGGGAGAGATAAATCAAGCTGAAATGCGGCATTTACCATAGGTAAAATGACATGTTACACTGCCCCGGAACAAAAGAAAAAAAATATATGAACATATATTTTTTTTATAAGATCCAAAATTGGATTGAAGTGAAAGACTTATTAAAAGAAAATAAAAAAATGTTTAAGAAAAAAATGTTTGGGAAAAAAAATGTTGGAGTGGTGTGATATCTAACGCGTATCACACGTCCCAAAGGGAAACAAAATTGATAAAGTCAATAATCAGTAAAGTCAAAATCAGTAAGGACTAAACCACTCAACAGGGGTAAAAAGATTAGAAATAAACAAAACAAAATTTGTAGAAAAAGGGCGATGGGGGTATAAAGAGGGCATAACCGTTGTACACCAGTTATGTATGTAAGTGTGGGGGGCTAGATATGATATGTCATCAAAAAAATATTACATCAAACACGTGTAATGTAACAAGAAAAAAAATTTTTAGTTAAGAAAAATTATGGTTAGTATTATTTAAGTTAATGTAAGTATATTTACTAAATTTATATATGTGCCTGTATACGGCTTTAAATCTTTTATGTGCCAGTTATTTGTCATTGACCCATCAGGGTTAGTAAGATTATAAATTAAATTAGATAGTTTTTTATTAACTGTGCATAAAATATATTTAGGTGCAAGTTTTGCAGTAAAGGCATCAGCGGCACTAGACAATACTTTGTTTGTTTTCCAAACTGTATCACCTACATTGAAAGTAAATGGTCTACGTCGTAAATTGTAACGACTAGACATTTTTTTATAGGCAAGATGTAATCTATTTTTTACATCTTTGAAGAGATTAAAAAGACCTTGTTGGTCGATAGAATATGCGGTCCTATCTTCAGGCATTATATCTACGTCATCAAAGGGTTTATAAGACGAACTATAAAATTTTCCTGAAATAGGTACATGTCTACCAAAAATTAAAAAATTTGGCGAAAAACCTGTCACCTCATGTTTTGCTGAATTTATAGCGTACTGAATTTTTGCTATATTTTCATCCCACATGTTGTGTGTTTCGACATATGATCTAATCGCTTTACCTACCGTTTTATTTATTCGTTCTACAAAATTACATTGTGGGGAATATACTGTAGTGTACCATATATTTTCAACATTATAATTGGCAATTAAATTTTTAAAAATGTTTCCAGATAGTTGTGATCCATTATCACATATTATAAATTTAGGTACCCCGTATGTTAGAAATACTTTATTTTTGATATGTTTTTCGATATTTGATGCGGTACCACTACGTAAAGGAAATAGTAAAGTGAATTTAGAAAACCAGTCACCTACAACAAGTAACCACTTGTGTCTTTGTTTTGACCTAGGAAGGGGTCCTATAAGGTCTAAAGCAATTGTGTGAAAGGTAAATGTAACATCTTTTTCTTTACTTTGTAAACCCAATGGTTTCACATTCGATGCTTTTTGTGCTCCACATATTAAACCATTTTTACAATACTTTATGACGTCATATTTCATTTTATGCCAGTAGTAATTTTCTTGAAGTCTAGCTAATGTTTTATAAAAACCAAAATGTCCAGCAGTAGGTGGATCATGACATGTAGAAATTACTTCATTTCTTTGTTTAATATAGGTACTAGGATTTTCCAATTATTTATATTTGCAGTTAACGGTAAATTTGAAGGTAGGAATTTGTATAACAAACCGTTTTCTATTTTCCATTGCGGATAGGTATCTGAAGAATTTATAATTTTATTTTTTAAAGATACATAGTAATCATTTATGTTAGCTAAATCTATTTCTAAGACATTTAAATTTACTGTGTTATCTTGTGTTGATCGACTAAGGGAATCAGGTATTACATGTAACTTGCCTTTACGGTGAATTAAATCAAAGGTATGTTGTCTTAAACGAGTGGCTCATCTCGCCAGTTTCCCAGAAGGATTTTGGATATTATTGAGCCATAACAGACTGTGATGATCTGTTGTGACTGTGAATTTTGTTCCTTCTATCCATGGACGGAATCTTTCTATAGAAAAAATAACAGAGAGACATTCGCGTTCTGTAACGGAATAATTGCCTTCAGAACGTATAAGAGATCTGCTTGTGTAAGAGATAATGTGATATTCACCATTTAGATTTTGTAATAAGGCACCACCTAAACCAGTATTTGATGCATCAGCTTCTATCGTGAAAGGTTGACTGAAATCAGGTTGACATAAGATAGGCTCAGATACTAGGATTTGTTTTATTTTTAGAAAAGCTGATTCAGCCTCGGAATTCCAAACTATTGGTTGTTTTTTTCTCTTTGCCTTTTAAAAGATCATTAATAGGAGACATAAGGGTAGAAAATGATTTTACAAACCTTCTATACCAATTGACCATACCGACAAAGCGTTTAATTTTTGTGATTGTTTTAAATCTTGAATAGTTAGTCATTGCTGAAATTTTTTCTGGATCTGTTCTTATAGAATTTGAACCAACGATGTACCCCACGAATTTTAATGTTTTTTTAAAAAATTCACATTTTTTGAGATTTATAGTTAAGTTTGCTTCTTTTAAGCGGTCACGAACTGTTTCTAATAATTTGATGTGTTCAGAAAATGTCGAAGATACTACTATGATATCGTCCAGATAACAGAAAATATGGGGTTCCAACTCCGGTCCAAAAATAGTATCAACGAGACGTTATTGTGTTTGAGCAGAGTTTCTTAAACCGAAAGGAACTGTAACGAACCTAAATTGACCTCTAGAGATTACACTAAAGGATGTTTTGTCCTTTGATTCTGTAGTTAAAGGTAGTTGCCAAAAGCTATGTCTTAAATCAAGACTAGAAATGTATGTAGCACCTCTTAGCAAATTCAAAATTCGGTCTACATTAGGCATAGGATAGCTATCATGGGTATTTATTTCATTTAGAGCTCTTTCATCAAAACAAACTCTATAGTCACCAGAAAATTTTTTAACTAGTAAGATAGGAGAACACCAAGGCGAGGTACATTTTTCAATCACACCCAACTCTAACATTTCATCTAATTTTTCATTTAATATTTTTGACATATATGAAGACATTGGGTACGGACGCTTTCTGATAGGTTTGTGGTCACCAGTGTCAATATTCATATAAATTTTATCAGTGCGACCTAAATTTTTATAAGTGCTTGCAATTAAATTAAAGGAATCTACTATTTGTTTTGCTTTAGGTAATTGTGTAGGAAGT
This sequence comes from Platerodrilus igneus, assembly GCA_036346225.1. Taxonomy (NCBI): domain Eukaryota; kingdom Metazoa; phylum Arthropoda; class Insecta; order Coleoptera; family Lycidae; genus Platerodrilus; species Platerodrilus igneus. Next base: position 5,887,082 of record JARFIW010001513.1, on the reverse strand, counting down.
AAATCGTCTAACGTGCAAAGTTTATGTTTATTTAAATTTTTTAAAGAAACTTTTTCCACAGGTATAGGTATATTTGTAGATGTGTGAACATCCCAGGAATTATTTTTAGAATTAATAGATAGTTCAAACTTTTTTCGCAAAATCTGAACCAAAAATAAATGAGTGAGGTAGTGCAGGAACGACTAAGCAAGTAATGAAACGACATGTGTCACCAATAAAGATAGGCAAGTCTAAAGTACTAGAAATATTTTGTGGAGTACCATCTGCGGTAAGTAATTTATGTGTAGTTAAAGGAAATATTTTTATATTTAAAGTTTCTATTATAGGTATGCCTAGAGATCCTATAACAGAAATGTTACTTCCAGAATCGAAAAGTGCAGTTATATAAATGTCTAATAATTTTACTTAAAGATATGGTCTACTATCTAAATGTTTTGTAATTAAATTATAAGTCTCTATTAAATGTGTTTTTGATTTATAAAAATTTCTAACAGTAGTCAACCATTTTAACCAGTTATCACTGTTTTGAGAAGTTTTATGTAAGTTAAGGTAATTTTTCTTAGATAAATTTGTAATGTTATGATTTTTGTTTTTATAACATTGATTTATTTTTAAGGGTAAGGTAGGTTTTGTATAAGGTAAGGTAAGATTTGTATAAGGTAAGGTAGTAATTTGTTTTTTTAGAAGAAACAAAGGTAGAGAAAATTTTATTTGGTTTAAGATAATTTTGGGTAGCCATATATATCAGTACAGGGTTGGCTATATGTCCTGTACATTTTTATTCGTTTTTTTGAGCAAACGGGACATGTCGATATTTTTACATTAGGAATGCCACATCTGTAGCAGAAAATTTTTCTTTTAACATTACAATCAGGATATGTGTGATCTAATTTTGAACAGTTCCAACATTTACTTGTGGTATGTTTATAGGTGTTTGGGAAATAACGTGTATTTTGAGTTGAAGGAAAAGTAGATAAATTTGCATTTATATTTTTATTTATTGTGGAATGTGGTTGTGTTTGAATTTTTGGAATCGTATTATATTGTATGGCATTTAATTGAGACGTAGAATTTTGTATTTTAGGTTTATTATCGTATGTCCAAGTTTTTGGTTTACTTTCTTGAAATTTTTGTTTATAAACATTTTGTGGAAAAGAATTTTTGTTTTGTACCAAAACAGAGGTAGTTGGTTTAAAGGAGTTATTATTAGATATAAGTTGATTTTTTATACGAAAAGATTCTTCTAATCTTTTTGTAGCTGTAACGAGATCTGAGATAGTATTAATTGTAGGTAAAATTACAGAAAGTGGTGTAATAAAGTCAGGTAATAAATTTTGTGAAATAATTTGTATTCTTGTAGATTCGAAAGGTAATATTTGAAATCTGCGGAATAAATTCTGCATTTTCATTATATAAATAGTTACTGTTTCATTTGTCTTTTGTTTTCTAAGTCTTATTTCATCCCATAAAATAGTTTCTATGTTAGGAGGTAGAAAATCTTGTTTTGAACGAGTTATTAAGGAATTCCAATCTGTTACAGAGTGTTTTATTTCCCTATACCAAACAATTGCATCTCCGTCAAACAATTCCATCGCAGACGAATACAGATCCTGTAGTGAAACATTCCTGGTTTTAGCTAATTCAGATACTCTTTCTAAAAATTCAAAGACTGTGTCTGGTTTACCATTAAATTTTATTGACCAAGAAGAAATTGGAGTAGGATTAGATATATAAGTTACCGTTGGTGGATGAACATTTATTGTGGGGGTAGTATTTGTTAAAGGAACATTAATTATACCGGCAGTAATTTCGTATTTTTCTATTTTTTCATGAAGTTCTGCATCTAACAAAAGTGCAGATGAATAACTTAGATTTTTAAAAGTTGTTTCAACTTCATTATCATTATCAGGAATAGTTAATCGGTTTATTCTGCCACAAACATGTGCCAGACGAGACATTATTCTTTTATAAAGTGAATCTTTAACATCATTACATGTGATTTTCCAATGCTCCACCCGAAGGTACTACATTGGCCAGGAAGCGAGTTTTTTTTTTACCTGGAAAATTTTGAATTTTGCCGAA